>JAQFVV010012401.1:15697694-16297694 GCA_028023455.1 Epiperipatus broadwayi
GCTTTTACAGTACTTTAATATATACATATCACTTAAAATATTTTTATTGGATTTTAAAATTAAATATTAATATTTTAATCAAATAGTTTTCATGTATTTATAGATGACTTGCAGCTATGATATAGTTTTAAAAAAATACAAATTAAAAACAGGCACTGTAAACTGAAGTCATGCCATATAAAAATAGTAATTGTGTAAACTACTGTAGACCAAGAGTGAATCACTTTTTATTTACTACTCAAGATTTTCTTATGGCTTTATATTTGACTTTAATACTTTATAGTGTAAAAATTAGTATATCAAAACTAACCTTACTAAACATTTTCATAATTAAATTAGACTTTCCATAAAGAATTATCAGTATTAATTAAAAGATGTTATGGATAAAATTGATTTATAAAAAGTAATAAAAAATATTGAAAATATTATAAACATCCAACTAATAATTAAAACAGTAGCAAACTCACCGTACACTAGTGATACCCAATATAAGCTTTAATAATCCTTGGATGCAAAAATACTTGTGTATAAAATCCCTATCTAGTGTCTATTAATCCAATATTCCTAGACTAGATTTTAGTTGTGGCTTTCATCAGTGAGAAGTTTTGGATCTGAAAAAATTGCATATTGGTCTTATGATCTAATGCTACTCTTCAGAAGCCACCTCTTAACAGCTTATGTAAGCATAGGAAATAGTGATCATATAATGCAGGGGTCCCCAACCCTATGCCCACGAGCTCCATGGTGCCCTCAGACCATTTTGCATGTGCCCACCACTATCCGAACATGATAAAAATTATTTATCTGATACAAATAAATTTAATTTTTTTAATTGCCTATAAATTATTGTATTATATTGTAATCAAATTGTAGGCCATACTATACTTTTACAGCGAAAAAAAAAACACTAATTATATGTTAAAATTTTATTTTTGAAATAATTAATTATTTGTACATTTCGTGTATTATTAACAATATCCAACTATAAATTTACATTGAAAAAATAAATGGTGCCCACCATCTGGTTGAAAAAATAAATAGTACCTGCCACTTGGCAGGTATTATAGAATGTGCTCTTAAGTGCAAAAAGGTTGGGGACCCCTGATATAATGTTTTATTTATTCTGATTAATACTTATAACTTTCTATGGCAGTATCTAACTTAATAGTAAAACATAATTATAAAATTGTAATATTTTCAGTCATCACATTAATTAAATATTAATGTGAGGACTGCAATCTTTATAAAATCTTGATAAATTAAAGCATTCACTTTTATTTTAAAGTAGTTTAGAGAAATATTATTAATAGATAGCATGATTTTGGATTGCAATATCTATTTCCAATGAGTACTTTGCTTAAATTACAGGTAACTAAAAGCAAAATATAAAACACATCGATGAAATCCTGTGTTTAATATATATTAAAATGCTCATTAATAATTAATATTTCACCAATGTCTTAAGTTTAACCAAAACTAACTATATAACATGTAGTGAAACATAAATAATAATAATATTATTAATATTAACAACAATAATAATAATTATTATTATTATTATCATCATCATCATCATCATCATCATCATCATTATTATTATTATTATTATTATTATTATTATTATTATTATTATTATTATTATTATTATTATTATTATTATTATTATTACATAAAAGTTATAATTTATATGCACAGACCCACTTTCATAAGAAAAGCTATAAATTTAAAGAAAATTAAAATATATATATAAAATGAAAGCCAAGCACTTTCAAGGGAATTGAATGTCCTCATGACTTACCACTTTCAAAAGCACTTAGCTTCCAATTTATATTTATATTAATTTTCATTCAATTTATAGCTTTTCTTATGAATGCATGTCAGTACATATAACTTTAATTTATATTCATCTAGGTGTAGTTGCTTAATTTTATAATTACATTATATTATTATTAATATCATCATAATCATCATCATCATCATCATCATCATTATTATTATTATTATTATTATTATTATTATTATTATTATTATTATTATTATTATTATTATTATTATTATGATGATGATGATGATTGAAATTATTTTGCCACTGGTTCTTCCCAACATTGAATTTTGTTCAATGGTTTCAAATACTAATTCTAAACAAGAATGTAATTTATTGCAATCAGTGTCAAATAAATTCTCCAAATATATTTCTCTGGTCAATAAAGTTGTTCTTCATCTTTCTTATAGATGGAAATACAGAGATCTTAAATATCTTTATAAAACCACTAATCAACAAGTTATTCTATCTGATATAATTTCAACTATTATAATTAGGTCTTATGAGCATGATATTTGATCTGCTTTTCTTTATTAAATTCAAACTTGTCATTTCAACATCTTTAAATTTTCTCCTGCATTCAGGCTATTCTTTTTATACAATCAGATTTCTGATAAGCCTAATCAATTTTATTTAGATTATAATCAATTTGTAATATTGATTGATAAATTTAATTTATTCATTTATATTATTACTTTTTGTTTATTTCCTTTTATTATTATGTGATATGAATTATGTATAGCTCTTTTATTTTTTTATTGTGCAAACTACAATTGGCTATATGCTGTTCTTTAGAACTTAAATAAATGAATTGAATTACTATTAATAATAATAATTAGTAAAGAGTTTTTAAAATAAGAAAATGAGAAAAGCATTTGTATCTGCTAATAGGGAAAAAGATAAAGGATGACAAATCAGGCAGCTAAGACCTCAAACAACAACCATTGGATTTATTTATAACATAAAAATAACTGTTCTGTGAAGGAATATAGCCAATTCTACAAATGAGAGAAATGAGCACATTCATAAAATTCATGAATAATTTTTAATGAAGAAAACTAATTTTAAATTTATAAGTAAAACTTCACATATTATCATATAATTTATAAATAAAAAAAATATACTAAATATCTGTATGCATTATAATGCATAAAGAATTGTGGCATTATTATTTTTCTTGATATAAAACATGGTAGCAATATTGGATAGAATTTTAAAATGTTTTATGTCTGGGAGAATAGATATCAATTCAGTTAGTTGCTGATTTTTTTTCACTTTAGAAAATTTTATAAAGATCAAATTCCAGTTTATTAACAACTGAAAATGAAAACATATGTTGATCAATAATTATGTTGAATGAATAGACTTTAGTCAACTTTTCTCAGAGATAGATATTTGACTATTGACTAAGTATTTTTTTTAAAAAAAGGTGTTTATTAATTTAGATTTAAAAGAAAATCTTAACATTGGTGAAAAAAATAATGTTAGAATCAATTCCATTGCTGAATAATGTGGAAAAAAATAAAATTCATATAGAATGAAAAATTGTAAAGAAATACAACTATTCAATTAATATGATTTAAATGAAGAAGTATTATCAATATTAGCCATTTCATCATACCTAGAGTATCAATCATGTTGATTAAGAGACAATCTACAGTATAAAATAAATCAATTCATATTTTTGAATACCTATATACAAACATTAATGTTTGAAAATAATAATTAAAAAGTATTACAAATAATCTATGGCACATCATTTAAAAACTTTATTTTCTATGTAGTAACATCCCATGCATAACTTTTTAATTCTATATGCATGCAATGCTATATTATATGTTCTTATTGTTCCTTTTATTACTAATGTTTTTTTTCAATAATAATTTTCATTAATAACATATACATAAATTAAATTAATAAACTTTATTCATAATTCATTATATTCAT
Organism: Epiperipatus broadwayi; assembly: GCA_028023455.1. Taxonomy (NCBI): domain Eukaryota; kingdom Metazoa; phylum Onychophora; class Udeonychophora; order Euonychophora; family Peripatidae; genus Epiperipatus; species Epiperipatus broadwayi. The sequence continues at coordinate 15,701,464 of JAQFVV010012401.1, forward strand.
TTTGTGATATCTTAATTTTATTATTTAATTTTTTGGCACCTTTTTCTGTCACTGGACAAGCTGCCAGGTGATCCTGCAGAAATACCAAGAAGCATGTAAGTGATAAATTTCTATACAAAAATGACTCAAATCGCTGAAATTGAAATTTAAAATGCAAGATATGCAAAATCTTTAAAATCTATGAAAAATTAAAATGCAAAATACACTGAATAAATTGAAATTTAAAATGCAAAGTCGCTGAAATCTATGGAAAATTAGAACATCTGAGGCAAGAAATGGTTAGACCCCCCCACCCATATGAAGATTTCAATGAAAAATAAGTAAAGTGCAAATTATAAATGCTATTTTCAAAATCTTATGAAATAAATATATATACATATAATAAAAGCCCAACAAAAACATACTAAATCTCAAAAAAAAATTAACAATGACAAATTAATGTTAGTAATAAAGTACATTTGAAAAAAAAATATTCTGACTTTCAACACAATAATGATGAGGAATGTAATAATTCACATTAAATATAGATAACAATGAGCTCATAGCTATTTAAAAAATTGAAGTAGTTATAAAATGCAAAAACAACAGCACAAAAAATTAAACGAAAAATGACAGGATTTTTTTTTTTAAAAAATCACTCTGAGCAAGTACTTTTATATAACTATCAGATATAATAATAATTCGAACCTTAATAACAGACTAATACATATTAAGTAATTAATGTTCGTATTAATTAACCTATAATTATTACAGCTTTTGCCCTGAATTTTATTACAGAATATCATTTATTATTATAGAATATCATTAATAGCATCATTAGAGTTTAAATTAAGTTAATATGTTACTCTATTACTTGTTTATATCAAAATTATTGCAAATACTGGGATTAAATCGCATATATATAAAATCAACAAAATTGAAATAAAATAATCAAAATAGAAAATAGAATTTCACAAAATTAAAATATATTACCAATTTCCCTCAAGAATGAGTTGATTGTTCAGTGACTTTGGTCCACGAGGTCATTGAATATTTTCATCCTTGCAAAAGCAAATTTGGGACATTCCTAGATCTTTCCATTAGTGAAAAAATATGGAGTTAATATATTACATTTTTCTAGTCTATTGATCACGTTTTCTTTCATTTAAAGTTTGTTATTTTTAAAATTAAAAATTACCTTATAATTTTGAAATGTAAATAGAAACTGAAAAAATAGCATAAACATCTTTGGTACTATTTCTACTATAAATAAATTTCCAGAATGTGGGTCACATAACAGATTGATGGTACCAGTTTTGCCGCAGGTAAATTAATCTCTATGTTTTAGTGTATTTTTTTAGATTATCACTGACTAAAAAGTAAAAAGAAGATGAAAGCATTTTTTTTTAAAAAAGGTATATTTTCTCATTTTAAATTATAAATCAGTAATGTCAACAAATTAAAAATCATTCTCTTTTTTCTTTCAAACATTTTTATTTTTTTCTCTCAATACTAAACATATATTTATATAATACAAAACTCCAACCTTTCAATTGTTTTTATCTTCTTACAGTCATATTTGGAGTTCTGTATTATATACATATGTTCAGTATTCGAAAAGAAAAAGGAGAAAGATTTTTAATTTGTTGATATTACTAATTTATAATTTAAAATGAGAAATGTATTGTTTTTCTTTTTTAAAAAAAATGTTTTAATCTTCTTTTTATTTTTTAGTCAGTGATATTCTAAAAAAATACACTTGTTGATTTTAAAAACGTAGAGATTAATTTACCTGCACCAAAACTGGTACCATCAATCTGTCACATGACCTGAGTTCTGTAAATTTATTTATTGCAGAAATAGTACCAAAAATGCAATATTTTGTCACTAATGGAAAGATCTAGGAATGCCCCAAATTTGATTTTGCAAGGATGAAAAAATTCAATGACTCCTGTACCAAAGTCACTGAACGATCAACTCACTCTCCAAGGAAACTGTTAATCTATTTTAATTTCTTGAAATTCTATTTTCTATTCTGATTATTTTATTTCTATTTTGTTGATTTTATATATGTGTGATTTAATCCAAGTATTTGCAATAATTTTGATATAAACTAGTAATAGAGTAACATATTAACTTAATTTAAACTCTAAGGATGCTATTAATGATATTCTGTAATAATAAATGATATTCTGTAATAAAATTCAGGGTGAAGGCTGTAATAATTATAGGTTAATACAAACATTAATTACTTAATATGTATTAGACTGTTATTATAATTTGAATTATTATTATATATGTTAATTAGATAAAAGTACTGGCTCAAAGTGATTCTTTTTTAAAAAATTTCCCACCATTTTTGTTTAATTCTTTGTGCTGTTGTTTTTGCATTTTATAACTACTTCTATTTTTTAAAAAGCTATGAGCTCATTGTTATCTATGTGTAATGTGAATTATTACACTCCTCATTATTATAGTGTTGAAAGTCAGAGTATTTTTTTTTTCAAATGTAATGTATTACAGCCATTAAATTTGTCATTGTTAATTTTTTTGAGATTAAGTGTGTTTTTGTTTAATTTTGTTAGCTTTCATTATAGTTTTTTTTTTTTGGTTGAGATTCAATATGTTTTTGTTGGACCTTTATTATAGATTTTTCTTTTATTTCATAGAATTTTGAAAATAGCATTCATAATTTGCACTTTACTTATTGTTTATTGAACACTTCATGCAGAGGGGGGGTGTTCTAACCATTTCTTACCTCAGATGTTCCAATTTTCCATAGATTTTTAGCAATTTTGTATTTCTCACCTCAGGTATTTTAAATTTCAATTTATTTAGTGATTTTTGCATTTTAATTTTTCATAGATTTCAGCAATTTTGCATTTCTTGCTTCAGGCATTTTAAATTTCAATTTCAGTGATTTGAGCCATTTTTGTATAGAAATTTATCGCTTACAAGCTTCTTGGTGGTTCTGCAGTATCACCTGGTGGTTTGTCAGGAAAAAGTATCAATTTTTTAAATTCATTTTCAACTCCTGTGATTTATATTGAGGATTTTTTGTTTCACCTTACCGAATTTATCAACACACTTATTTTTTTTTATTTTTGAAATTTGTTATATAAATCCTATTTAAATTTTCCAACCTAGCATTTGAAGCATTAAACTCAAGATTAAAAACCAACTTTATTATTAAAATAAGCTCTTACCTCATCAAATTTATTATTGAATTGATTTCTATCTAACTTCAAATCAGTTATCTACTCTTCAAATTTATTAAAAATAATTCTCAAAATATCAATGCTGTCCCTTTCAGGCCTTTCCAACATCTCAATATTAGTAGCAACCATTGTATTTATGTTAGATAATAATTAAATATATAAATAATGAACACTATAATTCAAATTAACAAATGGATATTCTATCAATAATTAATATTTTTACCAACAACTGTTCAGTTGATAACTATGGTTAGCTGAGAATTTGTAAAATAAATCATCATCCCAAAGTGGGTTAAATAAAATAATTTAACCACAACTATCATTCTGTAAAATTACTTCAATTCCTTTATATACTTTATAACACGAATATAAGATTTAATCATAAAATACTTTATGCAATTAAAAATTCCAAAATTAAATTATTAAAATATTTAACATATTAGAATAAAATTGTTTACTATTTACATGATTTCAAAATGAACAACAAAATTATAACGGCAATTGAAATTTATGTTCAGGATTATATCAAAAATTATTTCACACATTCCAATATTAAATATCTATATATCAATTATCTCATTTAAATAAATTTATTCATGCTATCAAGATTGGTTCCAACATATAATGATAATGTCAGGTAAATGGTTCTATTTGAGTCACAATTAGGATGCAAAATGTAATAATATAAAATATTATTTATATTGAACCAACTCCTTCAGGCTCTATTAGGATTGCCTGATGTAATTGTATTAAAAAAACATATAGAATGCTTAGCTAATACTATGGTTAGCTAATATAATAATAATACATGCATAAAAATGGAGAGATGGTCAAGATTTAGATTGATGCAGAATGTAATAATATAATTACTAGTGATCATGGACAATCAGTTTAAGTAACAAAATGAACATTAATTAATATAAACAACAATTATATATATATATATATATATATATATATATATATATATATATATATATATATATATATATATATAACATACAAAAAATCAAGTCAGATGTCACATGACCTAATTTAAACAAGCTTGTATTACAAATGTTATATAAAGAGCTCATAAATAAGCTTTTAACAAGCTTTGCAGAATATCCCTAACCAAAGCTTATTTGAGAGCTCTTTATATAACATATATATAAAATGAAGAAGCAAATAAAATATTCCTTGTTAAATAGTTTACAACTAAACTGATTATTATTAATCTATTATAGTTATTATTTTATAAATGTATCTATCATGTATTGTGAACATCTAACAAAACCAAGAAAAATAGGTTATATATATATCACAATTAGCTAAATAAATACATAAATATATATTTTGCAAAATTAATTAGTATGTTTAACTTATTTACTATTTTACTTATCATAATAAGCATAAGCTTATTAATTTACATTCTTAAAATATTATATTATAAATGTTTATTAAATATACACTTTCATTATTACCATCCATAAATATTTATACATGAAAAATTATTTTCTTTTTAAATATAAATGAAGAAAACAAATAAACATAATTTTATTTAAATATACTAAAATATTAAGAAATATATTGTTTTTATTTCTGTTTATTATTTACTTTAATCTTTTCTTTTTGATAATAATAATATATTTTCTTGTAAATTAAAAAAACACATGCATTCATAAAACATAAAGAATTTGTATAAAAAATATTTATATTCACAAGGAATAACCATCAATTTGTAACTTCCATCAAAAAATAATATTTTGTACCCAAAAAATTTTATGATCCATTTACACATTTTATGTAAAAGCATATACAAAAAAGTAATTTATAATTCCAAATTTTATATATATTCTGCTGAAAATTCCACAAAGATAAACATTATATTTAATTCAGATTTACCCAAATTTATTAGATTCCATAAAATTATTAATTTTACATGTCTTTATTTTTTAATGAAATAGTCCATAATTAAAATTTTATGGCATATAATATTGCTTTATTTATATATTAGCAACAGTTGTCAATTTCTTTAATATATCCTTACAAAGTGTATTGTAGTACATAACTCTGATATTTATAACAATAAGATGATTTTATCCAATATGTGGATTCTCAAAAGACTTGAAAGCATGTAAACAGATGTTTGATAAATACCCACAAACTTTTGAGTAGTTTAGCAGTTGTGACAAAAAAGTGAGAGTCTTAACTAAGATCAAGGCTTAAATAGTTTTCTCCTGATGATGTCATACTTTTTAACTTGTTTGTAAGAACTTTTCTATTAAGAGTCAAATTTATCCTTATATTCACTCAATAAAAATTCATTTCTAGCAAAACAGTATTCATAAGATTCAAATTTTTTTAAAACTTGTGTAAAATTAAATATTACAATGTGTTTTTAAAATAATAAAAAAATGTAATTTTACAAATTTAAACATAAAATATATTCTAAAATCACATAAAATTATATTTTAATTAAAATAGACATTCCTTTTATTCATCTATTTCATATACTATAATCATTTTTTTAAATACTCATTTTCCAAACTAAATGTTTTAAATAATGGTATTAATTCTATAAATAGGAAGGACACCTGTTTCACCATTTCAAAAAGTTGGACAAAGAAAACGCCATAACTTATGTCAAAATGAACAGCAAATGAATTTGCATAAATAACAATACTCCTCCTCATTATCATGGACTACACTCAGCTACAAATTTGAAGTCTAAAAACTTCGAAAGTGCTTAGCGTTTATAAACTTATAAACAAAATTAAACTTCTCTCACAAGCGTGTTAGCACAAAATTATTGATGATAATATATTGAATACATAAAATTTAATGCTTTTTGAATGATCTCAAAACATATAAAACACATATACATGTATAATTACTTTCAATAATAATTTAACATCTTATTTGTTTATGTTTAAATCTTACTTTTGAAATGTATGCAATAAATAAAATATCGATAAATAAATTTATTAATATAAACTTTATTTTATTGTTGCTGTTATATATATATATATATTGTACTGGTCGAAAAACATACATCAATCCAACAAACCCCTGAATACAGGTAAAGTACCTCGAGTCCGACCGTGTACAAGATATATAAATCAGGTACATAGTGAATTCTGCCCTATTTACCTATATCCCCAGGTCAAAGATCTAATCAATACCTTTCTCAATGATATGATCGAATTCCTTACTTTCACCATCCCAGCAGCTGGGTCTTAAAGCATGAGATTCAATTTAATTATATATTTTAGTGAGAACTTGGGTGATTGGTTGATAGGTATATTTAAAAATCAAAATGTATTTAAAATAAAGTAAATAAAATGATTTGAAGAACACTGGAAGTTTAGTTATATATATATATATTTAAAACTCATTAAGCATTTTACATTAGTCTAACTCAAGCTCTAAAAACAAAAAAATACAATCTTTAAATTAACTTTATAATTATATGAGTTCATGATGACTTCATTTATATTAGCAGTTAACATTGACATTATTGAGTTTGTACAATTTATTTTGTGAAGTTTATACACCTTTACTTTTGTTTACATTTATTCTTATTTTAAAATAACAAAAATGATTTTATAATTAAATGATCACGGATTTTAAAATTACCCATGCGCATTTAGTACAAGCTTCTAATACAACAGTAGGTCTAAACATCTGCCTTACTGAGGTATATAAAGAATGACTATTTTAATGAATTCTTTATATAAGATTTTAAAAAAAACATTTCTATTGAAAAATACATTAATTAAATAGACGATTATAATAAGACTAATTTGACGTCTTACTTCACTAACATATAAAAGAAAAGAAATTGATTTTATTTCTCTTTCTAAAAATAATAATTTAGATTTTTCAATAACTAATGTTTTATGACATTAGTGGACCTTGCTGGCATAGCTTATAAATAACTTTAAAACTGTAAGTGGTTATAATAAAAAAATAGATCAGTTAATTATCAAGCAAACAAGCTACTTTAGTTGGACTTACAACTAAAATTAAACCTATAAGAATTATAATGTGAATTAGCCAAAACCTAACGATTTTAACTAATTATGAAAACAAACAAAAGAGTTGATTATTCAGGTCAAAGATTCTTCAGTAGAATCATTTTCCTATGGCTTACATATTAGATAGGCAAAAGAAAAGCAGAACAATGTTGGTTTAATAAATATACAAATGCAAAGGAGTGAAGATATGTAGGTAAGAACATATGGGCCAGATTACAGACACTCGTATGCCTATTCCAACAAAGAATAAAAGGGGGAAATCGATATGTCCACATATCGTTTCCATATACCAATAGGAGATAGGATTTATAAAGAGCAAACATGCCCACCTATATGGGTATCATGCCGGCAAAACAATTCTATCTCAGCCATGCTATCTGATTCACAGATGTATGCAAAAGCGGAATCTAACTCCGAAACACCAAATGAATGACCGTTTTAGATCTGTCCATGATACTTCAAGCATTCTTTATTAACCCAAGATCTTATAATCATTAAATACGAATGAATTATAAGTGAATAGCCTTAAAATGATCTAATACTGCATAGAGACCAACCTGCATAACCAACTATTTTATATAAAACATATATATAGAAATAAGGGAATTTAATTCTCAAAAAATCCTCCCTTCCCTCTTTCCTAACTTAAAAAAAAGGCAAGGTAATTAACTGACGCAATCCAGCTATGCTGTTACTAAGTCAAAAATGTATAGCATATTTTATTCTGTAATAAAATAATAGAATCCCATTCTGGGAAATCTATAATAAATTTATTTAAAATTACAGTAGATTTGTTTAGAAATATATATATTCAACATAACTTCACTTTCGAAATAAAAATAGATCAAAATTATTTTATTTTAAAAATAAATCATTCTTTGTTAACGTTCCTATCCACTAATAAACATAATTTGCTCTTTTAGCAAATTACTCTCTTTGAGTCCCCACGAGTGAAGCCAGTCGAAAAAAAAAAATCAAAGCATGAAATCTCATGCTAAGATTAATATAAAACAAATAAATAAATTCATAGTCAATTAATCAAAATATTAAAATTATGGTGAGCTTGAGTTAATGATTATAATTTAAAAGAAAATGGTCAAAAAATTAGTTAAAAGCTTTATGAAAATACATTTATACTCTTATGATAATAGTTTCAAACATCTTGATAGAAGTATTTAAGCTCTTCGGCATTTTACTTTGGGGTTCCCTGGGATGAATTCTGTGGCAGATGGCTTCTTTGAAGGCAGGTTAGGACAGCAGAATAACAGAAGATTTCAGGTCTCAGGAAGGAAAGGGTAGTGATTTACTCTTTTTGTTACTCGATCGTCATGGTGTGATTTCTACAACTCTCTTTCTGTCTGTTCTCTGTCTGTGTCTGGTCTCTTTCTGGTCTTCTTTCTTTCTCAAAAGGACTACTATTTATCACTTCCTACTCATATTCGATTTCTGCTGCCTCAGGTCATTTTCAATTTTAAAACAATCTAAATCATTTTTTTATTCTGATTTTAGAAAGTTTGTACCTTAGTAAGAATCAATAGATTTTAATATAATGTTATGTTCATTTTTATTTTAGATAACAATGTAGAATCTCTAATAATTAATGAATAGAGATTCCACAGTGAATGGATTTTTGGTAATTTATCAATGCTTTTAATTTAAACATTTATTTTAAACTTTTTATCAAGGTACAAATCTTTTCAAAAAGGCCATCTTGGATTCTTGAACTAAAAATAAAGCATTTTAAACGTACATATTTAAAATATATATAAAAAAATTCAAAGTTAATTATTTGAATTCTTTTTTCCTAATAATAATATAAATGGAATATCAGTGTTAGTACAATTATATATATATGATCCAAAATAAATTATAGGATTTATTCAGGATAGTTAAAAAAATGTTTAAAACACGTTTTTTTTTTTTAGAATAATAAAAAAAGCAAATGTTAGTAAAATAAATATTTAGGTGGGTCAGACTGTGAAACGGCAAATCTGAATCAGATTTACCATTTCAGTATATATATATACTGATTATAACGATTGGATAGCTCAATTCTTATTCTCAATTATCAAAAAATAAAGGAAGTAATAAATTTATAAAAGATTTTGAGATTTTTAAAAATATCTTCTGATCATTTAAGCACATATATATTTAAATATTCAGGTACTTGATATACACTTACAACTCTTTTTTTAACATGTCCATAAACCATTCTAATTTGCAATTTTATTGATATTATTCTTATTATTATAATTATTATTTTTGACTCTGTTAAAATTAGTCTTTTATGCTGCCAGGATTAGTGAGAAGGCAACAGTAATAACAAAAAAAATATGAATGAATTATTATTAAAATATGCTATAAACAATGTTAATAAAAAGAGTAACTAGAGATATTTATGTATACTGTTTGTAATTTATATTTTATATTTTTTTATATAATCGTTTAAAAATAGTTATGCTGAAATATACTGCATCATTGTTTTTTATTAATATCAACAATTCAATACTAAAATGGATTTAATAGATAACAATAAAAAAACTCCTAGAATATGTGATTCATGAAAATTCATTATATAAAAAGAAAATAAAGAGAGTAGGATTGTTGTTTCTCAATCCATGCATTAAAAGTGACTAGAAAAAATTAGAATTTATTAACTTTACTTTCACTAATTAAAGAGGAAATTTTTCATTTGTATTTAATATGACTGCTAAAAGGCATGAGTAAATGAACTACCTATCTAAGATTTTTCCCTCTTCTTGCTGTATTTTCCATTTTACATTGATGAAATATAATTGGTATAAGCATGCACAGGTGAAAGAAAGATTATATTAAACAAACATCTATTCTCAACCCGGAAAAAAAGGTCAATATTTTGGCTTGAGAAACATTTTCATTTCGACATTTCTACTAAACTTACTAATTTATTTTAACATTTGCAGAAGTCATATTTAAAAACTAACTGAAGCTTTTCTAAATCCATGCGTTATACAACCAGAGACTTCATTAGCCATCTTTAAAAAACCTGCCATTCAAGCATCAAGTTCGAAGCAGAAACTTTTAAAATATTTATCTCTGCTATTAATATTATTTTTGTAAGAGAAGATCGATCGATCATGATTGGGTTTTAACTAAAGGGTATACACTTTTATAAATTTTTGCTATATATTTTTTCTTATTCTTAGAAAGATTGAATTATAACAATAGATATTGATTTTTATAATTTTTTGTAATAATATCATATAATGTACAATACACTCACGTATACTTATTATATTGTGTAAAAAGGATATTTTGAGAAGTCTGACTCAGCATTGATATTAAAATGAACGCTAATTTAATCATTATTATTATTATTATTATTATTATTATTATTATTATTATTATTATTATTATTATTATTATTATTATTATTATTATTATTATTATTATTATTATTATTATTATTATTATTATTATTATTATTATTATTATTATTATTATTATTATTATTATTATTATTATTATTATTATTATTATTATTATTATTATTAGCGGACCACATATTTTCAGTCATGTATAACTTTAAAATAATTCACTAATCAATAGCAACATTTAAAAAGCGGATTTGAGCATAATATTTTTTATTTTTTATCAGAATAAGAATAATATATCTATATGTGTAAACCAAGAGATCACTATAATCATTTTTTTTATTTAGTATGAAAAGATATTAAAGCAGTTGTAATAATGTATGACTATAAAATCCCTGCCAAACTATATGAAGTGAAGCATCATATAGATAGGACAGTACTTTATTATACTAAATGTTATCACTAAAAGAAAAGGGATTAGTTAAGTGATAATTTGTACCTAAGTATTTATAAAAAGGGTGGTATAGTTAAAAAGAACTCTTATATATGTATTACATATATGAAAATTTTTTTTTTTGTTTTAGTTGAAGAATTGATTTAATTTTTCCAACAAAAGTGATTTCTGATTTTGAATTACTTGAATAATAATAGGTTGTGTTATTATGATTATGCATTGTTTAGCTATATAAACATATAGTCTTCATTCTAATATAAATACATTTAACATAAATATGTGAATAACAAATGTTATTTGATAAGCTCTAAAAATTAATTGAGAAACTTATATAAAGAAATATTTATTATAGCTGTTGCCTTTATTTTATTGTTGCCATTATTATTTATATCATAAATAAAATATGTATCAATTATTTTATTTAAAGATTAGCTTTGTTTAATATTTTTAATTTATTTTAAAACCACATCACTTATCTGGCTCATGGGTTATGACACAACACATAATTTTATTGATTTAGTTATTTTACCATAATAATATTAACACGACGTTTTGATTCATTGTTTAAGCTTTAATGAAAATATATATTACTGATAGAAAATTAAAATATTAAAATAAATTCGTTATATTGATGTATCTTATAAATATAGTTCAGATCCAATAAAACATCCCTGTTGTTTCTGGATTATATGCAACAAATGATCTCAAGTTTCATTAAGATATTTTAATGTTAAATTATGACAAGTAAAGATTTGAAGTACAGAGAAAAAATAAACTTATATTTTAATGTTAAATTATGAAAACTAAAGATTTGAAGTACAGAGAAAAAATAAACTTACCAATATTTTCTTGTATTATTATTGAGTTGGTTTATTTAATTGTGTGATAGCATTGTAAGAGGTGACTTATCCTCCACATTAATTATTGTTACAATTTAGTATTGAATTCCATACAATTTCTTTTTCTTCATTACATTTATCATTTAAATTTAAAGTCTCCTTTCATACTGTTACAACATATACACACACACACATATATATATATATATATATATATATATATATATATATATATATATATTATTATTATTATTGTACCTAATATAATGCACATGTTATTAATTTTATTACATAATCATAAGAATAATAAAAGTATATTAATTCAAAAACTTTGCCATAGTATAAAATATAAATAATAAATTTTGATATATCACTTGTTAAAAAAAATATGTTCAGCCAGTTTACATTACAATGTGTTATTTAAAACTATTTAATAACAAACTAAACTATTTTCATTACGTTTAGATTAATTTAGAATTAAAATAAAAGAAATAAGATAACAATATTTCTTATGTAGATAAAGTCACATTTAAATTCAAGTAACATTGTTATTATATATATATATCTTAATAAAGGAAAATAAAATGTCTGCTAATATTAATAATACAATAACGAAACTTAAATATATTCCAAATAATGGTAAATAACTTATACTATGATACAAATAAAAACTCATAGATAAATATTTTTGATTATACATAATCATTATCAACTCAATTCAAATTTCAAAATGAAATCATCTATTACCAACTGGAAACACATGTTAATTTAAATTTCCCACAATTCATTAATTCTAACATTTGCTGACTGTTTATTTATTATCGTAATTTTATACCTACTTATAAAAACTGCCTCTTTAATTTTTCTTTTTTCATTACCTCTTTCTTGACCTAATATTTTTATCTTTTTTATATCAAAATCAAATTTAAAATTACAATTCCTATCATAATCATAAAAACCAAATTCAGTATATAACTTCACTTCATTATTACTATCACTATATATCTGTATATTTTTTAAAACTCTTTATACAACAATTTATGCTCTTTAAAAATTTTCTCCATATTACATCTAGATTCCCCCACATATGATAAGTTACACCCACAAAAAATTCTATAAATTACATTACTCACATTATTTTTTTCTAACTTATCTTTTGAATTATTAGTCATTCTATTACCCGATTCATAAAATGAAACATTATATATTCTATTATAAAATTTTCATAAATTTTACTTGATTATTATTATAAAAAGGCAAAGAAATCCACTTTTTACTCTCAATTTCTTCATTACCAATATTTGTATTAATTTTCTTATTAAATTGACAAATCACCTGATAAATTTATTTTATATTATAACCCACATTTAATAATTCACCCACATAATTTTCAATAATTTTTCTTTTTATCACATAAATATTTACACAAAATATTATTTCATGTAAAAAAGACTTAAAACTAGCCATTTTATAATTGTGTGGCATCTTAGATAAATATGGAATATACCTTCTCATTTCAATAGGTTTAATAAACAATTTATAATTAATCATATTATTGTTCATTGAAATCATCAAATCTAAATATTTAATACTATTATTAAATTCTTTATCCATAGTCCATTTAAGTTAAATTTATTCTAGCTATGATGGACTGTTCCAAGTGGTAGGTATTTCAGTTTCCAGATGTGGAAATGAAATGAAAATGAAACTATACAAACATATAAAAATACATAGCAATTTAAAACTTTCCCCAAATTATTCAGAATAGAGTTTAAGCATTTGGAAAATACTGTCTCTCTTAGATACACTTCATAGCTGTTGTAGTCCTCTTCCCTAAGCAAGTCACAGATTGCTCACAGAAAATCATTGGTGAGTTGCTTGTAATGATGTTGTTTCTTTCTTCATGTTACTATTTCATTATGTATCCATTCTTAGGTTCAAGATGGGCATTTGATGTTTAAGCAGGCATTATATATAGATGAACATTAAATCATAACCCCTGCTATGGTCAGGGCTTACAACACTTCAGTCTGAGATAAAGATTTACCTTGGTCGAAAACTACTAATTAAAAAATGTTACAGAAAGATAAGAGTGCATATAAATAGCCCTGGAATTTTGTTAATTATTTTTCAGCTATTGACATTTATTCTGCTAGTTTAGTTTTGCTTCAACTTTTAGTATGCCGATTGTAAAATTTCTTTGAATTGCCAAGCTGCTATCAATTCTCAAGGTCACTGTCCATGTTGGAGAACTAATGCCAAAACTATACGCCATGAAGAATTGCCACAACATCATGCCATGCTAAACCAACTTAAAGATGAGTGCCCTAGATTCCAAATTGTCCCTACAAAATCATATCTTAAGAGCTCAAACCAGAACTGATCTCTAACATTACATACAGCCTTGTGAACAGAAAATGAAAACCTAAAGTCTTCACCAGAATTCTCCAGGAAAATGAACTACATGTGCCATGCTCTTAGACATCAGCCAGTCTTAACCTTATACCTCAAGATAGCATATTTACTTATTCTTACCAGAGTTTTAAAGTCTCAATTAATTTTAAAAGTAACCTATATTTATGATATCTGTTGGATGTTAAATTTAAATATTTTGAGTATTTATTCTGTGTGTTATGATGGGGTATTTATAGCATGTTAAAATCTTAGTTTTAAGATTCCCTGTTTGTTTTAAATTTATTTGTCAGAGAATGCACTGAGATTCTAGTTCTTAAAGCTATTCATATTTATAATTGTGATTTCTCTTTCTCAATAAATACTTGGGCAGCCGTAAATAATTTTCTTATTACTTACCTGTCTCCTATTGTGACTTTTAATTATTATATAGCAGCTTAATTTTTGCCAATTGTTTGATTGGTGATTCACCAGTTATATATGTCTGTTTTTTTTTAAATGAGAGATTTAATGTTTTCTCAATTTTAAATTATCTGCACCAAGTATTTTTTAAGATTTCTATTTTCATTTAATAGGATATTTAAGTTTTCTCCAATTCTATAATTCATACTTTGTCCTATTCCTTATACCATATTTATTTTTCTTTTATTGTAATTAACCATGGCAATCTTAATGTGGTTGACCATGCAAATATGATACCATTATTTAATAATCTAGTGATTGCTTGCCCACACTGGTTTAGTTGATTCATACAAGAATCCTTTATTTGTGCATTGTTTAAAATTTTTTTTTTGAATAAGGAAACCAGAGTTGCTTTGGTGAATCTTCAGCTGAAAGAAAATTCTTTTATTCTTTTTAAAACTCTGTTAGAAAATTAGCCTGTCTGCCAGAGCATTTCCCATTTTATTTTTATTCATACACACCTGATAGAATTTAATAAAACCACACTTATTTTCTTTACATCTCTGTACTTACAAATTTTTTTTATATTAATTTTAATAAATTTTGAAATTATTTTAGCTAACATTTGTCCTAGCTTTATTTTCTCAATTGTCTGAACAAATTAATGATCTCTTGCTCTTCCTGGATCTAGTCAGTGCAAGTCATCATCATCATCATTAACTTTTGATTATGGTAAACAAATTTTCCAGGTATGCAGTGACCTGGTGGTACCTTCCATAATAAAAAAAAACCATCCAGTACAATATATATGCTGATAATCTATTTCTTATTTTTTATTTGTATTGGAATAATCATGTAGTCCTTTTATTTTAAATATCTGTTTAAATAAGTTCGACTAATTTTATTCAATTGTGCAAACTATTAAAACCCATTTTTGTTTAATTATTGACTATAGTTTTTTTATTATTTCCATTATAACGATTAGACTAATAATTTGGACTGTACAAATAAGTCATCCACATTCTCTGATAATCAAACATTCTATTTTTTATATATAATAAATTATAATATGATGTATATGAAATATTAAATACATCTATTTTAATGGTATGTGTTGTTTTAATAAATGATACATACTCTCATATGCTATTTATCAATAAGAAAAAATAAAACGGTTCCACTTCTTTTTGTTTATAAAAGAAATTGATTTGAATAACTAAAGTGGAAGGTATGGAATATTAATCAATTCAATTATTGATTTTATGATATTTTTTAAACGGATTCATTTTTATTTAACAAAGTAAAGAAATTCCTTTTTATTTTAAAGTTTGTAATACACATTTAAACTTTATATATGTAACACATTAAACAAAACATGAAATTCTTTCTTATTTTAAACTTTGTAATAAATATTTAACCAATATTAAACAAAATTTCTGTAGTATAATTTTTACCACACCACTTTCATATATAGTAGTGGCTGGATTCTATCCACTTTTAATACCTTATAGATGGATATAATCATAAACATATGACTAAAGACATGTGAAAATGATGATGTTTCCCAAAATGCACATTCTGAACCATCCTTCATCAGTTAGCCCATACCATAATCTCACTGCTGTCAAGGCAACCTTCTCATCTTTTAATAGCAAGAAAGGAAATCCATTATTACTAATGGCCCATTGAATATATATGGACACTTAAAGATTGCAACTTGACTACAGAGTATGAAATATTGATACAATGGAGTTTAAATAAACCTCTTTAAACATGAAATAAACATGTCACTGTAATGTAGCCTAATAAATTGTCAATTATAACATTACAAACTGCAATACTTTTAAATTGCTCGTGTATTATTTAAATAATAAGTGAAATAATGTTTAAAGCTAATTGGGATAATTAGTAACCATTAGAAACCACCAGTAACCACATAAACATTCATGTTTAAAGAGGTTTGTTTAAACTTCATTGTATCAATATTTCATACTCTGTAGTCAAGTTGCAATCTTTAAGTGCCTATATATATTCAATGGACCATTAGTAAGAATGTATTTCCATTCTTGCTATTAAAAGGTGAGAAGGTTGCCTTGACAGCAGTGAGAAATAATGATTACTCTCTTTATTGTGAATATTTATGTGGTTACTGGTGGTTTCTAATGGTTAATTTAATTTATATAAATACACTTGCCTTTTCATTCTATAATAAGTAAAATTTTAAAAATAAATTTTGAAATTAAAATTTATTTATTGTTTTTTATAAATTTTTTTCCATACTCTCATAATTACAATAAACAGAAATTACAAAATTGTATATAATAGTCATAGGGAAATCACCCCCAATACATGTGTTGTAAGAATTTAAAAAGCTGAGGAATACAATCACTTTCTAAACGGAAGATAGAGTTTTTGAAAAGATAAAAATAAATTTTATTTAAATGCATATATATATATATATATTGTAATGGTCAAGTCTTGTATAACCAGTCAACAACACCAAAAGGCCAAGTGGGGACTCTCAACCAGCAGACATAGGGTTACCCCCATGCTCCTAGTTTAAATGACCATGTAAGCTTCCTCATCTCAACCACCTAATTAACATCCTTGATGTCATCCAGCTTCCCATCTTCATATAGTGCAACATAACTCAGGATTTGAACATAGATTTCTCTCCCAAGGTTCTCCAGTAATCACAAAATTACTACACACTAGCACTATTTAAGTCTTCTTAGCTCATTTTTTGGTCATTTATTTATCTGATTTACTATCTATAACCATGTCTCAGGTCTAAGATTCAACCTATAAGTTACAAAACCATGAATGCATTTATTTCCCATTTAACTTATTTATTTAGTAGGATCTTAGAATAATCAATGAATAATTCTGATTCACAATACAGATTACACTTATTTAATTAAAATCCTATTAGATTTATTATAACATTAAAATAATAGAGAGAATGACTTCAAAATATTAGGTTGGGATCTACTGGCTTTTACATGACATTATAGAAAGTAGTGATAACTTAAAATAATGCTGTATATTATTTACAAGGAAGATATAAACCATCAGTCCATTCCAGGTTTGAACTTATAGTTAATAATATATTTATTTAATGGAACCATTTATGTATGGGTTTGAGTTTAGGTCACCCAGGGTTGCTAATGATTGTAGATGAAGGCTAAAAATAAACATTAATTGGGAATGGTGGTACTACTTATGAGAGTGGGGTCAATGGCATATATAAACAATGATGATCGATTTAGCGATCTAGAGATGTGGTTCATGACAAAAGAGTCGATGTCCCTAGCTGCAGAGGTGTATCTGCTTTTAATCAAGGGTGCAGATTAATGGAGAGTGAAAAGATTTGCTAAATCCAGGATTTGGGGAGACAAGGAGTCTCTGGCTCCTGTGGAGCCTGGACCAGTGCTAATTTATGGATTAGGAACCTGGGCACAATGTCTGGTCTACCCATATGCAGTTTGACCATTAGGACACACGAACCAAACAGAAATATGACATTTTCTAATAACAATAATAATATGACCATTGCAACATTTTTATGTAGGCAGAAATGTGAATACATATAGAAAATATAAGAAATTACGGAGCTTTTCACTTACATGAATGAACATTAAGAAATTTATTTCATATACATATAAATCATGAACATTTTTGGTTAACCACATAGAATTCATTTGATATTAAGAGAAATCTGTCAACAGTAACTATTTTTAAATCTTAAATTTAAATATGTAATCATCAAATAATATTTGGTTTTGAAGAATTATTATTTACTCCTGGAATAAACTAATAGTGCAAATCATTATTATATAGCATACATGTGAATTGCAGTTTGATTTTATATAAATATTATATTGCATTGATGTCCAATGCAATGTATACAGCCAAAGAACTTTGTTGATATTACTTTTATATTATATCATATGGGATTATAGATATGACTGCATTTACAATAGTTTCTTACAAAGAATCATTTATTTTATCAAAGTATTATTATTTTGTGGTTTGTGAAGTAACAATTTGAATATCCCATGTTATACCTGGGTGTTACCTCATGAGTTTAGTTAATGAATTTCAAATCCTTTACTCTAATTGATATCCATCAATGTCAATGAATTTCAAATCCTTTACTCTAATTGATATCCATCAATGTTTTAGTTCCTCATTCTTTATATGATGCCTGATTGGTTCTGATCTTATTTTCTATTTAACACCTCAAAGTGCCTAAAGGTGTTCAACTGTAATTATTTTAGTTGATGGTATGTATAGATAGAGAACTATGACACTTATGCTTCCTTCCTTAATAGCTACCTGCCTCTCTCCCATTGTATAAATATTTTAACATTTTTTTTAATTGATTCTAACTTTTATAAAATGTAATTTTCTTAAAATGAAAGCATATGATTTAAACGATCAACTTTTAGCTTTAGAAAATGATGCAATACTGTGCATGGACACACACACCTATTACTAATGTGTGTGGATATTAATAATAAATTTTATATATATATATATATACACACACACCACAGGGGATAGGTTGATTTAAATAAACATAGGCAAGTAAATTTGCTTATAGTAAAAAAAATAAATTATATATATATTTAATATTACATCTAATACTGATGACGAGTAAATTATAAAAAATTCACAGTGAATGGGAATAAAAGTGATTGATTAAGATCTTTATGCTCTCATTTCTAAATGCTTAAGATTGACCTATATATATTCTAATCTCTAAATCTATCGAACTAGCTAAATCGAATGATGCATCGTAATTCTAACCTAATTTAACTTAGTGGAAATATTACATTTCTAAACCTAATAACTAACTAACTATTATTTTGTGACTCTGATTAAACGAGTATAGATTTATAAATGAAACGTGGACTATGCTCAGTTGTCGGTTAGTCATAAAAATTCAGCTGCAGAGATATGCAAGTAAAATAAAGAAAGAAATTAAAATCAAAAAGTAAATTATCATCAATAAAATAAATCACTTGGGGAAGAGAGAGAAAACTGCAATCATTCCTAATTAATAATTTAGAATAAAAATAACATTTTCTCTTTATCAAAAACACATTCTCTGAGCTATAAGTATTTGCTCTTTGATAACTTCTCATGTTTTTGTTAATGTTTTTAACAAATATCTATTACATAAATTATTTGACAATATGATCTGAAAATACCTTTCTTATAGCACAATTGAAAATTAAACTCTTTTATGCCACAACAATAACTGTAATATCAATGATAATCGATCACTTCTTAAATAAGGAATAATGATAATGATAATAATCGCAGGGTTTCTTTGTTTACTTTAGGAAAATAATCTAAAGTACTGTGCTGTCACACACGACTGGCATTCTGGTAGGCTGTAGGAAACATTCACTTCGCTTAAAAGCTAATGTGTCCTCCCATATTATAATAACTACTATAACCATTTCAAGGGGTGATAAATATGATCAATAACCACATAAATAATTACATAAAATTTTGAATAATACAGCCTTTTTATCCAGAATCTCAGCCAGAAGAATAGAAAGACAAGGGTACCTTTTGTATCATTCCATCATCCATGACACCACAATAAATTAACAAAAACTAATTAATTCAACCATTTAACTAAAATGTAACTGGAATAATGTACAATCAGGGTTAATAACTTGGAAATAAATTCATTTTACCAATTAAATAATGTTTAATCTGAAGTTTGCAATTCCCATAAAATAATTATCATCAAAATAAAATGTTCAGATCTGCATAAGTTTGTCTATCTGTTATATTAAGATTTCTAAAGTTTGAAATAATTTAGAACTCAAGAAAATGTTTTGCAAATATTTTGCAAACACACTTATATTTGGCATATAAAAAAAATAAAGAAATTGACAATGAATATTGAAAAGCCTACAATTTATTATCAACACAGAATGAAACAAAATACACAAATTTATTAAATAATATAACATTGATACTAAATTACATTAATGCATTAAGCTGTCCTCTACCAGGATATAAATTAAAATAATAAATTATTATATGTTTTGAATCCAGCTATTACAGTGGAGTAACTAGTTAAAATGTGCAGCTGATTTACCACTACACTGATTTATAATTTTCGTAAACTTTCTATAAAATAAATCTGTAACCTTTAATTATATGGCTAACTAATTTTTTTATTACTGTTACGATATGAAATACACAAAAGTAATTACATATTATTTGTGTAATCTAATAAACTGGGTTCAAATACAATTATTTTAAAATATTAAATTTATTACTAATAAAGTTAACCAAGTTATGGTTTATAATTAAAAAAATTATGACTAAGTATGAATTATTTATCAAAAGTCCCACTCACCTTTTTATGCTTAACTGAATGTCCACATAAATTATGATAAATATTTTAATTATGAATGACTTAATTCAAGTGAAGATTATTTCTGAACTATTGATAACACCAAAACATTGTGTTCGAATATTCCTTTAATAAATAAGCATTTTAAATATGCAATTTTAGATTAATTTTATTCCATTGGTTTGCTTGTGAATTACCAGCAAGGCTCAGTAGCACAATACAGATATTGACTCCAATTACTAAGGCATTACTGATAATAAAGTGCCCCTTGAGGAACTAACAACTCAAATCCAACATTTATCCTTGTCATAACTTTTTAACAGAGCACAATAATCTACACCTTCTATGGTTGAAAGATATATTTAATTTCACATGCTAATGCAAAAATAACAACTAATGTCTGCAGAGTTAAATACTACACTGAAGCATTTGGTGGTTTCTATCCTATTTCTCAGGCTTAAATGTATAAGTGTGGACTCTATCTCACCATCTAAAGAAAAGTACATGCACCAAAATATAATCCTCTCTTGGGATTAAAACACATTAACTATACTAAATATTATATATACTCTGGATCATCCTCTTCATGAGACTCGACACATTGACTACCTAACATACCATAACACTGAGCTGATATTTTAAGTCAGCTCATATATATATATATATAAGCTCACATATTTATAATTTGTCAGCTCATATATATATATATATAAGCTCACATATTTATAATTTGTCATAAATATTTTTGAAGTTAAATAGTTTGTAAAATGAAAAAAAAAAAAATTAAATAACAAATAGTTTTGTTGTAATGGAAAGGGTAAAAATTTTGAACTTTTATTTTGAGATAAACAAATAAAATTGAATATAATTTATCAAAAAAAAAAAAAAATGTTAAAAGTGTTTAATTAAAAGGGAGAAAAATTCGAGAGATAAAAGGGTGGGGAAAAGAAAACAAAATTAGATTCTTGGTAGTAATTATACTCTATTGTTGAAACTTTCACAAAGTAAAAATATTTGGTTAGTAATTGCTATTACGCTAATTAAAAAAAAGATAAGAAAGGGTGGAGATAAGATCGCTTTTAGAGAGATCAGTTGACTTGACTTTAGAGACCAGCAAGAACAATAAAGAAAGCAGCTGTGTTTCGAACAATAAAAATTATTATTATTGGAATTTAATTTTGCGGACTCTTGTCAAATGTATAGCGGCTAAAGTTATCACAACCTTCCCCTTTGGGGAATTGACCACCACTCCATCTGAATGAAGCTATCGAGAGAGTTATGGAATGGAAGAAATGGATATTGCTAGCCGGACAACCAAAAGGAACACTCATGGAATTCTCATATATAAGGACAAAGGCACGACCAATGGAATGTAAAACCTATGAAAATCAGGCCACTCCGCTCTGATCGATCAGGGTAATTATAAACTTTTCAATTAATGAGAACTCAAAGTAAAGGGTAATAGAACTTTATCTTTAATTTAATGTTCATTTATTATGTTTATGACGAATGTTTCAACAATAGAAGGGGGAAATAAATTTGTTTAATATTGTAATCTATTAATGTTAATTTTCGTTCAATATTTTTTTATGAAATATTGGAAGAACTGTATTTTAAATTATTTAATATCTATTCGATCTAAAGAGTAACAACAGGGTGGGGGTATAAAAGTGCGTCGCCAAGTAACAGAGAACCTTGGGGCGTTACTCATTTGTTAATAGAAAATAACGAAAGAATTGAAAGTATAAGAAAACAAAAGACACTTATACGTTCATTGTAAGATTTATTGCAATTTATTTATTTACCAAAGAAAGTGGAGTTTAAAAATAAACTTCAGGAAAGATTAAAAATACTATAAGTCGTCTTATATACACGTCTGCTAGAATTCGCAGTATTAGTGTAGGCGTGAGTAAATCTATGGTAAATATTTGGGAAGCATAATTAGAAAGTAAACAGAGGAAAAATCAGAAATTGTAAGTCAGTTCTTTCTGGATCGGATAGAATTATAAGGTTATTAATAATAAATAGTAGTAAAAGAAATTAAAAGTTTTTTGTCCAACGTATTCTTGAATTCTTGAATTATTTATAATAATTAGTTAGTGTTCTTAAAGAAAAACCCCTGGGAGATTATAATCAAAGTTTATAATCAGTGAATCGTCGTTCGAAAATAAATAAAGACCAGGTTTATGTAAAGTTACGTGACCAGGTTCCAAGAGAGAAATCCTTGGTGGCGCCCTCGACGACGATTCTAATAACTAAAATTCAGTTAGTAGGGGAAGAAAGAAAGTTGTTGTGTCACAGAGGAGTGAGGGGAGGAAAGTTAGAAAATGGCACTTCCAACGTGTCAGGCTTGTTAACAAGAGAAACGCCCAGAGATTAGAGTTAAAAGAGAGAGTAAATTTTTTAGTAAGGGGGTGGATTTCAGGTGGGATTACGGGGTCAGGACTCCATTGGGGGGAGTTAGTACTATAGGAAATAATTGAAAATATAACTCGAGTAAAAATGCAAGACGGAATGGAGATAATAATTTTCGAAGGGAAAAATGAGGAAACATTATTCGAACACAGAGAAAGTTTAGAAGAATGTTTTGATATATACAAAGTAGGAAAGAAGGTAAAAATAATCATAGCAAGTAGCTATCTGGAAGGCACAGCAAGAGAATGGTGGAGAACTATATATGAGAAGCCCGATAGTTTTAAACAGTACACTAAAGCTCTGATATGAAGATTTTGGAACATAGAAAGGCAAGAAAGATTACAAAAGGACGTAGAAACGGAAAAATATTCAAAAGAAAAGAGGATGGGGTATAGACAATTTTTCTTGAGACAAATGACGAAGTTAAGAAGAGTAATTGAATATCCGATTCCAGAATGCCAGATTATGAGTATAATAAGCAGAAATATGCCAAGAAATATACGGAATAGGTTAAAGATGTGCATACATGAAGTGTTAGAAGAAGTCTTGGAAGCACTAATGGATGAAGAAAACATGCAGCAACAAGAAGAGGGAAAAGAAACGCATCTCAAATTATTAAACATTATTATAGAAGAAGAAGAAAAAATTCAGACAATGGCGGAGCAAACTTGTCCTGTAATTGCAGTAAAATTACAGGGGATTGAAGTACAAGCTCTGTTGGACTCGGGAAGTCAGGTCTCCATAATCTCGCACAAAATGCTCAATCAAATCAGAAGTCAGAAGGGATCACTGCATACGTTACCATTAAAGAAATCGGAAATAACAATGGCAAATGGGAAAAAAGTCAAACTCGACCCCGTGCAAGTATATGGAGAAATACAAGTGGGAAAAAAATATATAATACAACATACACTATTATCTATGCCAGGTTTAATAGAAGATATGATACTGGGGTCTGACTTTATGTATCAAACGGGGACAAAAATCAATTTTAATGAAAAGGTAGTAATAATAAAAAATGAAAAAGTACCCTTTAGTGATTGTAATAAACTAAGCAATAGGATAGCATGTGTGAGAGTAGATGATATTGATATGGAGATAGACGATAAAGTAAGCAAGTTAGAAAAGGATAATAGTGAAGGGAAAGACCAACTTAGAGAGATATTGCAGCGGCACAAACAAGTGTTTGCTACGAATCCTGGGATTATAAAGGGCTATATGCATCGTATCAAAGTAAAAACAGAGACTCACTTCCAGGGCAGGTCATACCCCATTCCAGTTAAATATAAAAGCAAAGTAGACAAACAAATACAACAGATGGAAAAATGGGGTATCATAAAAAAACAGCAATCCCCATATATAAATCCTCTGGTGATAGTAAAAAAAAAGACGGTTCAATGAGAGTGTGTTTAGACGCACGTCAGTTAAATGCCATTACGATTCCTGATAGAGATGTGCCACCGCATATCACAGACTTACTATTGAAATTCCGAGAGAATAAATATTTTTCGTCTTTCGATCTAACATCGAGTTATTGGCAGATGCCATTACATATAGAAGACCAAAAATACACCGCATTTAGATACGAGGGATATACATATGTGTTCCAGCGAGTGCCATTTGGGTTAGTTAACAGTGGGTCGAGGTTGCTTCGATGTTTGGACCAGGTGTTATCCGATAGGGTAAAAAAACTTATTGTATATTATATGGATGACGTTGTTATAGCATCACGGTCACCTCAAGAACATTTGGAAAGTTTAAATATATTTTTTCAAGAATGCCAGCAGAAAAATATGACGATAAATCTAAAAAAAAGTAATATATTGCAAAAAAAAATTTTGTTTTTAGGGCATCTCATTTGTGCTCAAGAAGTGAGACCTCATCCTGATAAGATTGACACTATAAGTCGTTTTCCTCAACCTAAGAATAAAAAACAAATTAGGTCATTCTTAGGCCTATGTGGTTTTTATCAGAGGTTTTATGAGAAATTTTCTGTAGACACGGAGGCACTTTTACAATTGCTTAGAAAAGAAAGCAGGTGGGAGTGGACTAAAAAACAAAGTGAGGCATTCAGCAAAATTAAAGAAAATTTTGAAAAAAATGTCATACTCGCATACCCAGATTTTAATAAACCTTTTATGCTCCAGACCGACAGCAGTAAAGTGGGGTTGGGAGCTGTATTATTTCAAGAGAATAAAGAAAAAAAACCGCGTCTTGTATTTTTTAAGTAGAAATTTAAACTCTGCAGAAAGAAATTATACGACTACAGAAAGAGAAGCACTGGCCATCATATGGGCATTAAATAAACTTAAACATTTACTATTAGGATCTGAGATTATTATTATTACGGATCACAAGAGTCTACAGTTTATAAATAAATGCTACTTAACAAACGATAGGCTTATAAGGTGGGCGTTATATTTACAAAGATTTAACTACCGAGTGGTTCATTGCTCAGAGAAGGAAAATATTGTGCCGAACATATTGAGCCGAAATCTGGTACCGGATACAGGCCAAAATTTAACATTAGAGGGAGCACAGTTAACTCCACTTATAATAGATGCAGATATGTCGATGGAAAGGGACATGAAGAGGATAAAAATTTTTCAGTCATCCGATCCCACATGCAAAAAGATAATACAACGTTACAATTTTACCGACCTATGCAAGCAAACCGATGCAAAAAAAAATAATAATAGAATAAATCGGTATAAAATGATAAACGGAATGTTGATGTTTCAGATCAAAGAAGGAACCGATTACTGGAGAATAGTCATACCCAAAAGCTTAAGAATGCGCTTAATAAATTATGTACATAGGACATATGGACACTATGGCACACTTAAAGTGAATAAAATTTTACAGAGGTGGTATTATTGGCCAAATATGTATAGGTCGATTATTAATACACTTCAGATGTGCCATGGATGCAGACAAAATAAACCGGCGAATAAAAATTATGCGGGAATATTGACTCCTATTATAGCCCAAAACCCAAATGAATTGTTGACTATCGATTCTTATGGCCCATTACCTTCGTTTCGTCGATATAAATATATCTTGGTGACATTCGATGTGTTTTCGAAGCTGGTACGGGCTTATCCATTGCACAAAACCGATACAAAAAATTCTATTGCTGTGTTAAAGAAGAAACAATTCGTTCAGGTGGGAAGACCACGTGCAATTTTGAGTGACCATGGGACGCCATTATATCCAGGGAATGGAAAAGTTGGATAATACAGGAAAACATACACCATATCTTAACCTCTATAAGAAATCCCCAATCTAACCCATGTGAAAGGGTTATGAAGGAATTGGGAAACTTATTTCGGGCACATTTGAAGGAAAATCATAAACATTGGGTGAAAGTACTTCCTCAAATAGTGAAAATTATTAATTGCACATACCACGAGTCTACGGGGTTTGCCCCTGAACGATTACATTATGGCCATCTGGAACCTTCTCTTCTCAAGTGTCGTTTGCCCCCCGAGAATGAAACAGTAGACATAGTGAAGGATCGAAGTTGCGCCAGAGAGAGATTTAAAAAAAGCTGAACAGCGAAAGAAAAGAGGGAATAATAGTCCA
The DNA here is from genome assembly GCA_028023455.1 of Epiperipatus broadwayi. Taxonomy (NCBI): domain Eukaryota; kingdom Metazoa; phylum Onychophora; class Udeonychophora; order Euonychophora; family Peripatidae; genus Epiperipatus; species Epiperipatus broadwayi. Next base: position 15,728,525 of record JAQFVV010012401.1, read on the forward strand.
GTACATTTTAAGATAGGAGATTGGGTTTATGTCAAAACCCAGCCTGTGAATAAAATGAGCGAGAAGCAATATAAGAAATTTTTCCCTTTATTTGAAGGTCCGTACAAAATCATTCAAAAATGCGGTCCCAATGCATTCATGATTCTAGGAAAGAAAGGTAAGAAGGGTGCGTATAACACAAGATCTTTAAAACCTTGTAAGGGGGAAGGGGACAAGTCACCGCGGGGCAATTAAAGTTTTTTTTTTATTGTTTTTTATGACAAATGGGGCAATGAGCTGATATTTTAAGTCAGCTCATATATATATAAGCTCACATATTTATAATTTGTCATAAATATTTTTGAAGTTAAATAGTTTGTAAAATGAAAAAAAAAAATTAAATAACAAATGGTTTTGATGTAATGGAAAGGGTAAAAATTTTGAACTTTTATTTTGAGATAAACAAATAAAATTGAATATAATTTATTAAAAAAAAAAAAAAATGTTAAAAGTGTTTAATTAAAAGGGAGAAAAATTCGAGAGATAAAAGGATGGGGAAAAGAAAACAAAATTAGATTCTTGGTAGTAATTATACTCTATTGTTGAAACTTTCACAAAGTAAAAATATTTGGTTAGTAATTGCTATTACGCTAATTAAAAAAAAAGATAAGAAAGGGTGGAGATAAGATCGCTTTTAGAGAGATCAGTTGACTTGACTTTAGAGACCAGCAAGGACAATAAAGAAAGCAGCTGTGTTTTGAACAATAAAAAATATTATTATTGGAATTTAATTTTGCGGACTCTTGTCAAATGTATAGTGTCTAAAGTTATCACAACCTTCCCCTTTGGGGAATTGACCACCACTCCATCTGAATGAAGCTATCGAGAGAGTTATGGAATGGAAGAAACGGATATTGCTAGCTGGACAACCAAAAGGAACACTCATGGAATTCGCATATACAAGGACAAAGGCACGACCAATGGAATGTAAAACCTATGAAAATCAGGCCACTCCGCTCTGATCAATCAGGGTAATTATAAACTTTTCAATTAATGAGAACTCTAAGTAAAGCGTAATAGAACTTTATCTTTAATTTAATGTTCATTTATTATGTTTATTACGAATGTTTCAACAATAGAGGGGGGAAATAAATTTGTTTAATATTGTAATCTATTAATGTTAATTTTCGTTCAATATTTTTTTATGAAATATTGGAAGAACTGTATTTTAAATTATTTAATATCTATTCGATCTAGAGAGTAACAACAGGGTGGGGGTATAAAAGTGCATCGCCAAGTAACAGAGAACCTTGGGGCATTACTCGTTTGTTAATAGAAAATAAGGAAAGAATTGAAAGTATAAGAAAACGAAAGACACTTATACGTTCATTGTAAGATTTATTGCAATTTATTTATTTACCAAAGAAAGTGGAGTTTAAAAATAAACTTCAGGAAAGATTAAAAATACTATAAGTCGTCTTATATACACGTCTGCTAGAATTCGCAGTATTAGTGTAGGCGCGAGTAAATCTATGGTAAATATTTGGGAAGCATAATTAGAAAGTAAACAGAGGGAAAATCAGAAATTGTAAGTCAGTTCTTTCTGGACCGGATAGAATTATAAGGTTATTAATAATAAATAGTAGTAAAAGAAATTAAAAGTTTTTTGTCCAACGTATTCTTGAATTCTTGAATTATTTATAATAATTAGTTAGTGTTCTTAAAGAAAAACCCCTGGGAGATTATAATCAAAGTTTATAATCAGTGAATCGTCGTTCGAAAATAAATAAAGACCAGGTTTATGTAAAGTTACGTGACCAGGTTCCAAGAGAGAAATCCTTGGTGGCGCCCTCGACGACAATTCTAATAACTAAAATTCAGTTAGTAGGGGAAGAAAGAAAGTTGTCATGTCACAACACTATATCAAAACTAATCCTCTCATAGAAAATAAAGTTTTTGGGGCAGAGCATCTCCATCCCACAAAACAAAATACATTATAAATATTAAAATATGCTGATATTAAAGATATATCAATTCTACACTTAGGCAAGATAGGAAAACACACTAATAATAATAAAGCTATATTAAAATGTATACTTCAATCAATAACTGAAACCAATGAATTAAAATACACATGTCTCAGCCCATGACTATACACAACATGCAGAAAAGTATAATAAATTTAATTCTAATGAAGGAATATTAGACAGCGATGTATAGCATACAAGCTTAAACTAAAATAAAGTGAACGTACTATTAAAGAATAACTGTTACTAATTTACTTAATTAATACAATATAAATTCTGTTGAAACTTTAAACAAGAAAGATCTATTATAGCATTTTTTTTAAATAGTTACTTCTGATATATTTTAAGTACTCTTTTACCTGTTAAAAAAATACAAAAAAAATTTGTTTAAATACCTAATATGCAAAGTTCATATCTCCAGTTGCATGTAATAAATCAGATATATTTTATAGGTATCACTTCATATTGAATACAAACTTAACCCAAAGTAATGACAGTAAGATCTATACTTGTCATTACAAGATCCTTAAAATATTATGTAATAAATATAAACTTTAACATACATTAATATTATAAAAAAAATACAATTTTACTAATTAGTTTTTTCTTTTAAAAAAAAAATTAAATAAATAAATGCACATTATCTCATTAGCAGAACTATTTCTCTGCTGAGCTGTATATCCAGGTGAAGAGTTTTCATCCGGTCACATTCTACAAGGCACTGAAAGTAATAAACACATTTTTTTTCTAATGAAAAGTTTATTTTTCTTTGGTAGTTATAATAATAAACATGTTAAAAAATGTAGTAGAAATGAAGCTTAATTCCCAATTGGATTATAATGATAAAGATCTGGATCCTTAAAAAAATGAATATTATAACATCGATGATAAACATACACATTATTTGAAGACTATACATATAGTTAGCTAGATAGAACATTGAAGAAGACAGACACAGTTTCCTAGAGATTAGTATTAAAATAACTGCAGTTGAATTAGAGAATGAATGAAGCTATAAGAATTCCATTATGCATGCAATATAACATATAGTTTAATTTTATTCTCAGGTCACTAAAGATATTATTAAGTTGTCTTTCCTAATTTTAGCACTTTACTTTCAAATAGTATTTTTTTCTTGCAAAGAATGCACATATATTTAATTTTCACATTTATTTCAAATAAGTCTTTTTTTTAAAAAAAAAAACCCGTATGTGTATAGTTTATTATTATTATTATTATTACTATTTTTCTAGATGATTATAAGTGAACTGACTATATTCAAATGTATAAAGCACCTTCATTTTTTTTTTTACAAAAGCAGACAATATTTTTCTTAAAATGCAGAAAAATGTTTCGAGTTCTTTCTTTCTTTTTTAATATTCCCTTTACTTATTTTTCTTGTGTACCAGGAAAATACTAAAAAATAAGAATAAGTTATTAATTAATTAGTTTTAACTTGAAAAATATTTGTTTTCCTTACTTCAGATAAAACAACAATTTTATTTATCCCCTTGGTTAATTCCTCCATTTTAGTTTTGTTTTAAAAAAAAATCTAACTTTCAAGATGCGATAATTAATAATGCAGAAAGTTTTAGATAGTAGAGATTGCTAAGATACAGAATGTCCTACCAAAATTTTTACTCAATCATTATAGATGGAACTTCCATTATATTACAAACATAATTTTACAAAATTAGAAAATAATAATGTTATAAAATTTAGCACTGTTAACTCTGAAGAACAGAAGCAGACTATCTAATAAATAAATGAATTGAGTATTTATTGGTCATTCTCTTAACCCCAGCAACCTCTACCAAAAAAATCATTTGATTACAACATAAACTAAAAAATTGTATAACTTATTAGTATCATGTGGTTTTCAATATTATTTAAAATATATTACAAAACAGTTTAATAAATGAAAATAATAAATACATTCAAATCAACAATAACTATCTGTGATTATAATTACACATGAAATTATTTTCTTCAAAATAAATTCATCAGAACTTGCTTTTTTAAAATAATACTATCTTAAAAATTATTTAATTGACATTTATGGTTTTTTTCTTCTATATAACCATTTTAGAACTAAATACAGTTTATTTAATGGTGATAAACTATTATAAACAATCCTTAAATCCACGGAAGTACTTTTAGTTAATTTCTTAAACCTGCCTCAACTGACATTAAATTAAAAAAAGGAATAAATGCATTTAGTAAATAGACAAGCTGCTAACATTAAAATACAATTTGTGGGATTTGAATTGATGTTATTTGCTTCTGGTTTGTTTTTTTAAATTTAATGACAGTTGAGCATGTTTAAGAAATGAACTGAAAGTACTTCTGAAGATGTAAGGATTGTTTATAATAGTTTATTACAGTTAATTTTATTATAATTACAATTTTGTTTTAATTAATGGACATTTTATTTATATTACATATTTAAAATTGCATATATTAAATTAAACAACAACAATAATAAAATATACAATTTCAAAGTCATTATCTCTGTTGTGAATTTTAAGGGAAATATGTCAGACTGTTTTTTTTCCCTTTTCAAACATTAGGATAATTACTTTCATCTTAGCCAAACATTTCTGGCTTCAATATCTGAAGACAACAATCATTTAATATGACTCATTTTTCATAGGCAATAAATATTTACAACTTATACATCATTGATCTTAAACAATAATCATTTAATATATTTTAAATATTGCTCATGAACAGAATTATGTGCAGCTTATTTCTTAGAGAGATAATTATATTTATATATGGCTTGTAATTAAAAATATTTAAAATCAAAATTTAATTTAAAATTGTTTTATTACTTTTATATAAAAAAAAAAAAAACATTTCTTTTGTAGGAATAATAATATTTGAAAATATTATGTGAAATCATTGAATATCAAACTTGCCACATGTGTCACAAAGTTTCAAGCCTTCATAATCAATGGATACAGGAAGGTTTATGCATAAAATTCCTATTGTGTGCCTACTAATCTAACATCTACAGACTAGTTTCTAGCTTGTGGCTTTCATAAATGAAAAGCCTTGAATTTGAGAGTACTGCTTCTAGATCATAGGATCAAGCAGCCACATTTTACCTATGTGATTAACTATAAAGCTAGGAGCCCAAGGTGAAAAACCACAATGTTTCCAACTCAAGTTTATTTGCTTGCATAGTCTATAGATCTATACTTAGTTCAGCATCAATACATTTTGGTGTCTTTGGTTTTTCAAAAACCACAGTCACCATTATTCTATGAGCAGAATATCTACAAACCATAAAAAATTCACATGATCACCATTTTATATTCTCACCATGCTTAAGTGCAAGCCTTCATAATCAATGGATAAAGAAAGGTTTGTATATAAAATCACTATTATTGAGTGCTTACTCATTCAATATCCCCAGAATAGTTTCTAGCTTGTGGTTTTCATCACTGAGGAGCTTTGGATTTGAGATCATTGCACCTAGATCTTAAGATCTAATGCATCTCTCCAACATTCACATTTCACCTATTTTATTAACTATAAAGGTATAGAACCCAATATAAAAACTTCATAATGTTTCAACTCCATGCTTATTCCTTTGTATATTCATATAGATATGAACTCAATTTACATCTATACATTTTCATGTTTCTTGTTTTTTTTAAAAACCCAGTTATAATTATTCTAAAAACAGGATAAATATAAACCCATCAAACAATCCCATTATCACCATTTCATTAGAAGCATGCATATGCATATGAAAATGATACGTTAGTGTTTTGATGATTTTATACCTGTCCTGCCCATAGATTAAGGGTGACTGTGGTTTTGAAGAACTAAAGACATGAAAATGTATAGATGCAGAACTGCTTTCATATCTATATGACACTGCAAGAAAATTAGAATGGGTTGGACACATTATGGTATTTTCATTTTGGGCTTCTAGCTTTATAGTTAATGAAGTAGGTAAAAAGTGGTTGCTGGAGGGTGGCATTAAATCCTAAGATCTAGGTGCATTTCTCTCAAATCCATGGTTTTTCAGTGATGAAAGCCACAAGCTAGAAACTAGTCTGGGGATATTAGGTGAGAATGTACTTGATAAGAATTTTATGCATAAACATTCCTGCATCCATTGATTATGAAGGCTTGCACTTAATGGCAATGTTGTATGGAACAGTTTGGTACTCTTATTAACAGCATGTGTAAGCATATGAAATTGTGATCATGTGATATTTGATGAAATCACTGAAATGAAAATTTATTTTTTCAGATAATTTTTATGCAGTTCAAAGAATTTTTTTATTTTTTATTTTCAAAGCAGTAAAATATTAAAATATATTAGGAAAAATATCCTTTTATCTTTTCTTTACTTTATAAAATTTTTTAATTAATAGAATTTAGGTTGAAATTTTCTTATTTAGATATTTTAATACCAAATTAAATTAGCAGAAACATATAGTAGTAAAATATTTTACTATTTTTATAAGAAAAAAAAAACGTTTAAATATGATATTAAAATGGTTTTCTGAAAAGGAAATTTGAAATATATATTTTTCCAGTGAAGTGATTTATTAGCTATTTTATATATTTTAAAAATAGATAGAATTTTTAGTACATGTGAGTAAATCTACAATTTCTTAAAGCAAAACTTTTAAATTTAATTATACATTTTAAAAGATTTAACATCTATTATATGTAACTTAAAATTAGTTTCTTGCAAAAATAAAGTTATGTCTATATGGACATTAAAGTTGAACTAATTTTAAAGAATAATAACTGATTAAAATGCATTTTTCAAGTTTTGTAGAATAGTATTTTTCACTAACATAGACAATACAACACTTTTCATAAAATTTTGATATTTCAATACACATTTAAAATATCATTTACACAGTTTTCTTTTCTGTTATTTATGTGAATGTTTACATACACAAAATGTAAAAAAAAAAAATAATTATATTAAAGATTGATTGGTAGTAAAAATGAAAATGTACAAAGTAAAATAACCAACAGTGATCAAAATTAAAGGTATTGCTAAGGCCTCTGTAAGTAAAATGGAGGAAAAAGTAATAGAATTACATTTATATGTAGTTTACATTCCAATTTACTCCCTAATTGGGTATCAGTTGGTTTAGACAATTGGGTATTAAACTAACATCTGTGAAAAAGGTTGAAATTGAAAAGGAAATTCGAGTCAAATCTTATAGCTTGTTTAGTGGAGAACCAGGTATTTTTAAAACAAGCTCTGAATCTCTAGAGGTAAAGTTCCATTTGTGCAAAAAGAAATTAATTATATTGATGGTCTTAAGAGCCAAACTCTCAACAGCACAATAGTGGCAGCCAAAGACAACAGCTACCAATGGATAGTAAATCAGATCAGTGAAGGATGAGTGAATCAACATCCTAGTTCTCTCCAAAAATGAAATGCTCATGAGAAATGGGAGTGATCAGGTGCTAGTGCTGGTAGAGAGCAGAAATCAAATTTTTTAAATTTTTGCATGAGGGTCATCTAGGCATCATTAGGCAAAAGTATTAGTACTTAGTTATGTCTGGTGGCCCAACATTAATAATGGCTTTGAAAAATATATAAAGAAATGCAGTAACTGTTTATACTCACCGTCCTTGCCACCCTTAATCCAATGGACTAGCTGAGAAAGCCATACAGAAGTGAGTCATCCATCAACAAATTGGAAAGACCTGAAATATACACAGCAGTGCTGACTGCAATAATTCATCAACATGTGTCCCCTAGTGCTAAATCTGGAAAATAATCAAAATAAATGTATTTAGGTAGAAACTTATTCACAAAATTGTCAAACATTGTACCAATAGTGGATCAAAATTAACAGGAAACTGGTATTTATAAATTTAAATCACAGGAAAGACTCTAGATAAAGAATAATATTGATAAGTTATGGTCACAGGCTGAAATTATTCATCACTTGTGAAAACAAGTAGTGACGGTTTGCATGAAAAAAGGGGAAATAGTTTGCAAGCATGTAAACAGATGTGTAAAGACAAAAGTGGGGAGTTAGTACTGAGTTATTCAATACAATGGACACCAACAAACAATTAATAAGTGATAATTCCAAGGCAGAAATAGAAAATACTCACTATGATAATTAGGAACCAAATTTATCAGATGGAAAAACTACAAGTGAAGCTGAGATAGATCCATCCTGACATAACAAAAGACAAAGAAAAATTCCAAATTATTTAAGTAACTATATACTAAGTTCAAAGATTAAAAATTAATCTTTGTACATGGGGGAGGTAATGTTATGTATCTATTATGTATATTGTAATGGTAAGAAAAGTAGAGCTGCTTTAACCTAACCTAGAGATACAGATAGAGGGGGGTTCGAAGCTCACATATTCTTCTAGATTGCTACTAAGTGAATTACTCCCCAAACCTCACTAGAATTTAATCTTAATGTATGCCCGGTGGTCAGGGAGAGAAGAGACCACGAAAAGGAATTTTTACATATATATATAATGATCAGATGTACATACATATGTCACAAAAGAAAACAATACTAAGTGGTTTTATTTATAGTGAATGAAAGATAACAGAAACTTTTATTATTGACATTAAAATAATTCACACAATGCTTTATTAATAGTATTGCAGGCTATTTTCACAGCAACCGGATAGACATATATGAAAGATACATTGATCGTAATGATAAGAACAGACAAAATTTTTACGTTATAATTTTTTCTTTAAAATATTCCAGCCAATGGAAGTGTTACGTAAAAGAAATCAAGAGAGAGAGAGAGACATAATTCATTAATTCTGTGGTTGGAGAACATAGAAATAAATAGGTGGTCAAATTCAACTAAACACTTTGGACAGGTTTAAATCACAGCCCTACTTATGATTTAAGAAGAATTATTAAGTGACCCCAGCAGGAATTTTTAGCCATAATTGAAACATTTCTATGAGATTTTGAGAAAGATTTCCTAATAAATATAAATATACAAATCCATGCACAAAGGCGGGAGCATATAGTGGGCTGGAGGTTCAAGATATAACAGTTACCAAGAGGTTAACACAAGACTGGATAGCTCTCCATCTCTAAACTAGGTTAGAGAGAAAAATGGAACTCGTTCGCTAAACGCATGACCCAGATTCAGAATCGGAGTTTTTGTTGCTTATGTCCAGTTACATACATTGAAAGGACTGAGATCGACATAAGATCCAGAACAATTTATTGGTTTTTCAGAAGGTCCAAATGTAGGTATGTTAACCTAAGCAAACTTGGCAAAAGAAGAACTAATATATATATGCTGAGCAGCCCAGTAGATCACTTGAGGCATGATGCCATATAAATACTATCAACGACCTTTAAATTTAAAAAGAAACCCTCTGCAAAATATATATATTAAGAAAGCTCAACTATCACTGAAAATTCGCAGAAAAATAGTAACTTCCCTTTTATAAAATTCAGATCACTAAAACAAGAGGGCAAATATTTTATTGATATAGTTGAAGTTTAACCAACACACTCCAGAGTCAATGCTATTTAATAATTCTTAATACATATTGTCAAAATGTACTCTCTTTTAGTACTAAAATATAAATGTGAACGTTTTATTTCACGCTCTTTAAAATATAACTTTAAATTTGTAACCCTTCATTGAGTAAAATATACAGGCATTTGATAAGGATCTTTCTTTTATATATATATATATATATATATATATATATATATATATATATATATATATATATATATATATATATATATATATATATATATATATATATAAACTAAGTTAAAGTTTGGAAAGTTTTATAATAGAATATCTAGCAATTTAAATCTTGATTTTAAAATAGAGTTTTGCACTTTCTATGATTTGCTTCTTTTTCTTTCTAAATAAATATTTATATAAAATAAATAAATTAAGGGAGTATAATAATGGAAAGTTAAACAAAGTATTTTTCAATTAAATTACTAAGAATTATCGCCGCCATTATATGTAATAACCCTACCACCCATTAGAGTATTTTTTTAAAAAAAGAAAGCAATTAATGAAATATAATTTCACAAGACTCGAATACATAGATTAAAAAAAACATATATATATATAGAAAAGCATAAATATAGATTGAATTTGCAAATTACAAAGATATTTTAATAATTTACGGGAGTGTTACCGGTAACTAGATGGGTGGGTCAAAATAAGTTCATTAGATGTTTCCCGCAGGTCTTCCCAGTTCTTCAAATATGTTTTTCCATGTTTTTGAGGGCAGATTTTTATGGATATAGGGCAGACACTTTAGTTCTCTGGCTGGCTTACATGTTTCGAACTCTGGCCTCAGGAATGGCTCAGGAGAGTGAAGGCAAAGAGGTTACCCCCACATTTTTGCAGAGCAACACATTTCTGGATTTTATTTATATGCCAAAAAACTAGAGTGCAGCTTGAAGTAAGTACCGCAAGCAAGAGTTCACTATATTGTCTAATTTTTCAGCAAAATTTCTTCCAACAAAATTCTTAAGATTTTCTCTCTGACCTTCAGCACTGGTTACCCACAAGCATAAGACCAAGAACAAAAGAAAAGTTTTTTATTTATACCCTTTTTTTCCATTATGTGTTTAATCTGCTAATTAGTAGCGAATCATGCCCGTTGTTTCAAATTTTTCCTGTTATCTATTTTTTATATCTAATTCAGAAAATGTTTTATTAATTAATTCCCTTTCTTAATGGATTCTATTTAATTAAGAAAATTTTTATCTTACCAAATTCTACCAAATATATTTTAAAAATAGTTGCAAATATAATTTTAACTTTCTATATTTTATTTTATTAAATCTTTTCTCTTTAACACAATTCCTTCTTTAATTTAGACAACTATTTGAGAAAACGATAAATTTAGTTTGAAAAAGAAACATACATTCACTGTGGTTGGACTTAGGGTCTTAGTCCACAGTGAATGGTGAAGCCAGCATATATATATATATATATATATATATATATATATATATATATATATATATATATGCACAGCTTCAATATATATATATTGTGACCTTTTATTTAGGTCCATGGATTAAATAATCCAAAATTTTAAATAATAATATATTTGGCATTAAAATCTTAACAAGTGGCTTTCAATAAAGATTGTTTGGGATGTACTAGGAAATTGCTTGAGTGGAGATGAGATTTGAAATCCAGTCTAGGCTCTGACTAGACTAAAACAACAATTTAAAAATATTGTTATTAATTGGGAGATAAATAGATTACTATTTTTATTATTGTTGAATAGCAATTGAAATAAATAAATAATTAAATCAAATTTGTAAGTCTTGTAAAAGAATCATTACAGTAAATTTCTTAAGCATATTTTTAGGTAGTAAATGTAAAGCTGTCTTGAAATTATGGGTAGTTATTAAAAATGAAGCCAGAGGGGGTAGTATTAATTATGCATACCAAGATTATTGTTTTAAACTGCTCCCAGAGTGCACTGTAATAAAAGCTATATATTATCTAACCCAGCTGTAGGGGGGGGGGACTGATTAAGAAAAACAAGAAATATGTTACACAGAATTCAAGTCTGATTTAAAATAAGGAAGAAAAAAAACTAAACATCAGAAAATTCCAGAATCTAATTCAATGAAATGATAATATCTTGCTATCTAGAAATGCTGAAATAAGTCTAAAAACCTTGCTATCATTTGAGCACCATTCTTCTATTGATTAAGAATTCTGAGAAGTTATACTGGAAGAGAAATGGAAATCTTGTGCATCATAACTATCTCCCATAAATCTTATTTCAAATCCAGGAAAATTCAAAAAAAAGTAAGCTTTTGCTTTTACTTTATTTATATATTTAAAGTCTTATCTTTAAAAATAATGCACAAATTATTTATACGTAAACTAAAAAGTTGACTATGTTTGAATTTCGCACCATTCTTATTATTCAGCAGAACAATATTGTGTTTGTAAATTAAAATATAAAATAAAATAATAATAATTTGAGATAATTTTGAAAACAAGTGTTATGTATGATATATATATATATATAATAAATAAATTTAAAAGTCATTTTTGAATCATCTAACTTTTAATAAATAAAAAAACAATTGCATGATTTTATTCTCTATTCTCTGCTGATTTTTATAGTGGGAACTTATGTAATGAAAAAAATAATCAATTATCAATTAATTAAAATGCTAAAGATGTCATAGTGATAATTGGATAAATTCTTTCTAATCTTGAAAATCACATCATACTTTGCCAATAAGAATGGAATGAAATAAATATTTACTTTTAAAGTTTTATTGAGAAATATAAGCCATTGTAATAGGGTTTTACAATATTAAAAATACCCCGACTGTTTAAAGATTGTGACATATATTGCCATAGAAGAAAGAATAGAACTAACAAAGAATTTTAAAAAAGGAAAATGTGTTAAGTGTAATAAAATTCTACTCATTTTTTTTAAGGAAAATTATTTGGATTTTAAATATAAATAAATAATCTTGTTATACTTCATGTGAAATGTTTACAGAATAAATCAATAAATGTATATAAAAAGTTTGTTGTGAAGACTACGATAACATATATAGTATTAAGGAAATTTATCTCCAGAAAAATGGATAACTGATTTTGATTGTGATACACTTAAAGACCTTTGAATATTGCCTTATTATATAAGCATTAAACAGGATAATAAAATATATATGCATTATCTGGAATGTTTGCTCATCATAATATCCATTTTATCATTTTTACTCACCAGGATGAAATAACTTGGTTAAATAGGATAAAAATATAATGGATAAAAATGTACATTTTTTTTTTTATATAATTGCTGTGTTATGTATATTACTTATGTTATGTGTTAGTTGGGAAATTTGATTTTTAAACATATATGCTTTATGGTGATATATAGTTTAAAATATATTTAGTTAAAATATATATATATATATATATATATATATATATATATATATATATATATATATATATATATATATATATATATATATATATATATATATATATTGATCATAAATAACAAGTGATAGCAGGTTACATGACTAACTTGTTTTTATTTTTCATAAATGTACCTTTAAAGTTTTCTTGCAATGATATATATTGCAGAGACTTTGACTATGTGGTGAAACTGAACTGAGATCAGACCCATATAGATATCTAGCTTGCTAGGCTGAGTTTGAAGACTTTACCGGTCTGAAAAATTCACGCTTGCAAACTGATATAAACATTTTGCATAAGCGCTTGAGAGTCAGTCTTTAGACCTAGTTTCTATAGCTCTATCCTTCCACTGACGAAAGCAAACCAGCTTGAAATCAGCTGATCTGGAGGTGAGCAAAATGAAAGAGGTAGTTAATTCGGACTCCTTTTGCGTTTATGTAAAAATATTTTACATTTGTTTCGGCGGTTTTGGTAAAGACGCCATCTATTGATCATAAATAACAAGTGATAGCAGGTTATGTGACTAACTTGTTTTTATTTTTCATAAATGTACCTTTAAAGTTTTCTTGCAATGATATATATTGCAGAGACTTTGACTATGTAGTGAAACTGAACTGAGATCAGACCCATATAGATATCTAGCTTGCTAGGCTGAGTTTGAAGACTTTACCAGTCTGAAAAATTCATGCTTGCAAACTGATATAAACGTTTTGCATAAGTGCTTGAGAGTCAGTCTTTAGACCTAGTTTCTATAGCTCTATCCTTCCACTGACGAAAGCAAACCAGCTTGAAATCAGCTGATCTGGAGGTGAGCAAAATGAAAGAGGTAGTTAATTCTGACTCCTTTTGCGTTTATGTAAAAATATTTTACACTTGTTTCGGCGGTTTTGGTAAAGACGCCATCTATTGATCATAAATAACAAGTGATAGCAGGTTACGTGACTAACTTGTTTTTATTTTTCATAAATGTACCTTTAAAGTTTTCTTGCAATGATATATATTGCAGAGACTTTGACTATGTGGTGAAACTGAACTGAGATCAGACCCATATAGATATCTAGCTTGCTAGGCTAAGTTTGAAGACTTTACCGGTCTGAAAAATTCACGCTTGCAAACTGATATAAACGTTTTGCATAAGCGCTTGAGAGTCAGTCTTTAGACCTAGTTTCTATAGCTCTATCCTTCCACTGACGAAAGCAAACCAGCTTGAAATCAGCTGATCTGGAGGTGAGCAAAATGAAAGAGGTAGTTAATTCTGACTCCTTTTGCATTTATGTAAAAATATTTTACACTTGTTTCGGCGGTTTTGGTAAAGACGCCATCTATTGATCATATATATATATATGCATATATATAATGTATAAAGATACATACATTGATTATTACACACATGTTTTTATTGTCCCAATTAAGAAAAAAATCTAATCTTAATGTCATGGATCTGAAGAGAGAAAAATATTTATCTTTTATAGTTTAAAGCCGATTTTAGTGCATTTTATTAAAGGATGAATATGCAGACATTTTGTCAGAGATATATTTATTAGAATGACTGAATTATTTTCTTATATAAAAGAAAATTTAATATAAGCCTTTTTCATTTTGTAATTTTGTATAGAAATGAACTTGTCCATTTTGAATACAAATACAGGTTTGATCTTTATTGCTGAAATACGTTGTGCTCTCTCTAACAAAAGTATAGTGTCATTTTAAAATAATTAATGATAATTTGACATATGTATTTTGGTTTGTCTATTAATACATTAATGGTTTTGCATTGTAAATTAAGAATATGTATATCTCCACTGATATTGTTAGTATGGTTTTATCTTGCTATGATATTGAGAATGACTAGTGACAGTTTTTAGCTAATAGGATGTTCCAATAGAATGGTATCCGATAGTTTAATTTAATATTGGGTATGGGCTGACGAAGAGTCACCTATTGCTGATTTCATGAGAGGAAAGATTGGTAAAGGCTAAATAGTAATTAATGCTTATAAGCATAAATGATCTTAAAAGAAAGGATATCCATGATCTAGATTCTATTTTGTTTTGTGATGAGGCAAAGCACATACACATGTATATATCCATTAAGAGGTAGTAGAATCAGCCATATTATTACACAATGGTCATGTTGTTTTTATAAAGCCATCCTTTGTTAGTGTTAAATACCTCATGATGATATAGAGTTAGTTTTTCCACCAGGTATGGTGAAGTATAATAGGTCAAAATCATATAGCAAGTATAAAAATAATGTTAGATTTAGGAACACTCATCTAGCTATAGTGTTTTCTTAATTGAAATAGTGTTTATAATATTGTAGGATCATCATCAGTTATAGACAGACCAAACCAAGATCTATTTGTAATTGTAGAATTTTAGATGTAAAGTAAGAGATGCACATTGGCAGCGTGGATTCATCTTCATCAAATAATGATGGGACAATAGAATGGTAAGATCAGTTATGTATTTAATAATTAAGTTGTGGACATAGATAATGTTTTAGTGAGATCTATGTGTATTTGATTTTTGATGTTTATTCTTACTTTAAGTCACCAAACTTATTCATTTCAAAGTTGAATCAGTCATTAATTGTGCAGAATATGATAATTGCTCTTATCATATTCTGATAAAAAAAGGGCTTTAGGAGAATGCAATATTTTATAATTTTTTTTTTAATTCTAAATTTAAACTTTGTGCATATCCTAAAGTTCTAAATATACTGTTAATTGTAAATTTAAGTGCTAGTTCTACTGAAATAAGTTTCATATCTTATTCTTTAAAATAGGCTAAATCATAATAAGCGATACTTTAAATTTCATTATATAAGCGGGTCGTATCATTTACTGAGTATATAGTCAATGTGATACCAAGTATTATCCCATCCATAAGTTTTTTTAATATATTAGTTCTATTTCATGCCATGTCTGTGAATTAAAAATTTGTAAATATTGTAAATAAAGTTTGTTATATTTAAAAATTTATTTAGTTGCCTGTAATCTTTATTGCTAATTACCACATATATACACTATTATTGTTATTGCTATCGACCTATCAGAAGATTATAAATTGAAACTATTAACTATATTATGCTATATCATAATAATTTTGGTAAGTCTTGTAATTTGTTAGTACATCTAATGCATTATTACACAATGATCAAAAATGTTAATTAACTTATAGTACAGATTGTTTTAAGTAATAGATTAAAAGATAAATATAATATTGATTTAATTGGCTCAGTTGAACCTGCAGAGCTATCATTCACTGATCTTGATCACATGGTTTATAACTATTTGAGAAAAGAAATTTGGTAAGTAATTGTATTTATTTATTAAAAAGGTATTTAATATTTCTTAAATATTAAAGTTATAAGAGTTATTGAGTTCATAAAGTTTATGTGTAACTGCTAAATATAGTTCTTAATTTGAGTTTATATTGAGAGCTGTTATGTGTTTTATGTTTGGGTAGTGGTAAAATCCATCTTACTAACCCAAATATACTTTGTATAATGATTTTGAGTGTTAGAACCCTGAGAAGAATTAGTTGTTAAGTTTTAAGATAGAATTTAAATTTATAAGAAATTTTATATCTAGTTAATTATTATAGTTGGACTTGAAATAGTTTACTTTCACTGTTTTATGGAAGTCAACTTAACTTTAAGGTATAATTTTTGTTGTTGTTGTTGTTGTAAAAAGTATAGTTTGTTTCAACTTTATGATAATATTCTGGTTGTGTCAAGCTTGAAATCCCTATTTTTAGTTAGCTTATCTTTTTACCATTTAATACCATATTAGTTTATATTTTAAGACTTCAGTCTCAATCATTAACATTGTTCTTCAATTTCATTTTGATCGTTCTTTTAGTTATTCATTCTCATTTGACATTAATTCATTATTATAATTGATTAATCATACATTAACTTTTATTCTTTTATCCTGTTAACTATTCATTAACTCTTATTCTATCATCATCTCAATCATTCATTATTCTCATACATCTTTGCTCTTTTCTCTTTATTCTTAGACTCATTTCATTCCATCAGTTAATTATTACTTCTTTCCATCATTCATGTAGTCATCTACATCATAATTTACTTATCATTTCATTTATAAGTTTAATTTTCCTAATCATTCCGGAGATATAATTATTACTTATTTTTTTAGTTTGTTGAACATCAAATTTAACTCATCACATTTTGTTTGTGTGGATTTCAAAGCTGGTTTGACTAGAATTTATTATCTTTATTAATCACCTTGTGATCTTCTTTAGATCTCTAGTTTCATGCTAGTTTTATTCAATACAGAAATCATTTCGTTAGTTTTATATTTTTGTTTTTTATGCTTATATTTTTAATAATGACAGTATGATAGGTTGCATAGGAGAATTTAGTCGCTAAAAATGTATGGCATGATTTGTTGATGACCAGTTAGATTAGGGAGAAGGTTACTATATATATATATATATATATATATATATATATATATATATATATATATTAAAAGTAAAAATTAAAATGTATAAAGTAAAATAGCCAGGTGATCCAATAGTAAAAGCTATTTAAATGTAAAAGCAATTAGAAAGATTAGCAATCTAAGTTTAAAATTGTAGCTCAAAAGATTGACAGTTGAATAAATCAGAGTTCCTGATTCATTTATTGATAACTATGACAGAGACTTAAAAATAACTTTTTGCTTGTGTAAAACAAAAAAATAAATTATCTGATCCAGGATGAAGGTAGAAAAAGTGAAATAACTACTTTATTAGCTGGATTTGAAGATGAACTAATCAACAGAATAAATCAATTTGAATTATGGATTACCAGAGCTAAAATAAAATGATCATTGATTGGAGCTCACTCAATGCAGATGGTCTTTTACTCATCGGTACTGGATGTCACTGATACACAGAGAGCTTATACTGCAGAGAACTTGTCTCCCAAGATATCAAAGCAAGATAGGGACAATACAGGTTATGTTGATCTATATTATAATTTATGTACACCTCCAGACCTTATTATTTATATAAATTTGTTTTTATGTAAATGGTTAAACCCCTGTTAATTATTGTTTATTAATTACTTAAAATATTAACTGTTATTAGATGTGGCTTGTAAGTGGAGATACCCTCTTATATTAATTGGTCTTCAGAATAGCAGTGCCATGGCAGACCTTGCAATTAGCTGTCATTGCAATTGACAGCTAGACACAGCATTTTCAAAAATAATTCATAACTTCTCAATATATATAAATCAATACACCAACTTCTTTTTAAATCTTGTTTTTATATGACTATTATAAAAAAAAAAATATATTGATATCCCAACCTTTTTCACTATTTTACAATATAATCTTTATCAAGAAAATTCAAAATAAAAATAGTAATACATAATTATAAATATAAATATCAATTATTCCAAAAAAATCCCCCAAAAATATTTTTTACCTCAAACTCTTTTTATTACAACAATGTCAAAACTTTATCACCTTTCTTATATTTATATACCTTATCTAAAAATACCCCCAAAAATTCAAGTCATAAATGAATTATTTTCTTTTTCATTTTGAATCTAAAAATATCCCCTCACCCCCCCAAAAACAAAGACAATAAACAAATTTGTTACCACCACCCCCTTTTTTTTAATTAACATTCTATTCTATTTAGGCTTAATTCCATTAATGTAAATATCTTCATTTATTATTCTTTCATAGAATAATTTTATATATTCTAAAGATTTTATTTCAAAATATTTGTGTTTAGATTTAGTCACATTATCATAAACAACATAATTTTTATCATTTAAATGCTATTTTAACCTAGTTTCTAATTTATTTTTCATAGTTCCAACACATGACATTTCTATATTATTTTTAATACAATTCAAACAATTTATTATGTAAACCAAATTCATAATTACTAAATTATTACACTACCTATTATTATTAATTAAAAAAATTAAACTCTTTTTTTGTAGGCAGGATAAATGAAAACATTATATTTCTTATTGATCATTTTAAATAATTTTCTAACTTTAACAAATAAATCTTTTGTTATATTGAAAGCAATATAAATTACATTTTTATTATTATTATTCTTATTTAATCCTATTCTGTTCTTTATTTTATCAATATTTTTATTAGAAAATAAACCTTTAATAATATCTTAAAAAATCATTTATAAAACATTAATATTTTATCATATTAATCTTAAACAAATCATTATTTGAATATAATTTGATTGCTCTTTGAATTCTATTACTAATGAAATTTATGTTACTATATATGTCAATATCTGATAATTAATTATTTAATAAATCAAAAAATGTTTTCTTTCTATATACAGAAGTATCTATTATAATATTACTATTATTACAATTTTTAATTAATATTAACCTTTTCCTTGTTCAAAATATCTATTGAATGAGTGAATTAAAGTTCTAAACTTTTGACTGGTCAATTACAGAATCAGCAATAAAAATATATTCATTTTTAATATTATATTCATTTTAGTTTAATTTGCAAAAAACAAATTAATAATTTGTCGGTTTATGAAAGTGAATGAAAGTTTTTTCAAAAATAAATTTTTATTTATAATTATGAAAATATTCTATAGTGGAGAAGTTAAAAAGAACTTTCATAACCTATTAGAAAATGCTGCATACATTATTGATTTCTTTCTCAATTTTTATTCATATAAAAGTAAAAAAAATACTAAAATCAATTATTTTTTAAAAAATAATTATATTTCCAGCATATTTTATCAAAATAATTTATAATATGTAAAAAATACTAAAAAATATTACAAAACATTCATTTTTATTTTGAAAATCAAAACAAAGGACTTGGAGCTGTGAAAATTGTTGGCAAGTACTCCATTTTGTTCGAAATAAAAAAACAACCAATCAGTGCCTTGGAAAGTCCACCTTCTTTCATTGTTAAAACTTTAATTTAAATATTATTGATTTTTTGTTTGTAAAATAATTCTAGAGAAGGCACCATCTAATAATATGTTTTAAGCTTTAAAATGACTGTAAATTTGCTTTAATTACATAAAAATTGACAGTTTTAGAAGGACTTGAAGCTGTGAAAGAAAACTCTTGATTGATGCCATGTAAAAAATAACATCTATATGTTCAATAAAATTAATATTATTATTAAAAATTAAATTTACCATGGAAAAATAAAATATTAATATTATTGAACTTATGAATATTAAGATTAATAAAAATGGTAATAATAGTAATATTATAATATAAACTTTAGTATATAAAAAGAAAACATTTTTTTGGTTTATTAAACAATTGGTTTTCCAATAACGATAACCATGGTAAAATAAATGTTATCAATAATAGAATGCAAAGGGCATCTAAAAATAAAATTAATATGATAAAACATGAATGTTTTATAAATGATTATTCTAGAGATATTATTAAAGGTTTATTTTCTAATAAAAATATTGATAAAATAAAGAACAGAATAGGATTAAATAAGAATAATAAACAAGGCAAAACTTTCCATACAGTAGTGCCACCCTATGCCAACTAGAGTAATCAATAGATGCCAAAAGACTTGTGCATATAATCCCTATCTAGTGCCTATTCATGCATGCCCAGACCAGCCTCTGGCTTGTGGCCCTCATCAGAGAGGAGCCCTGTATCTGAGAGCACTGCACCTAGATCTTAGGATCTAATACAACCCTCCAGAAGCTACCTTTTATCTCTACTTAACTAGAAAACCATAAGAATGAAGTTTAAAATGCAATAATATTTTCAATCTACGCTCAACAGCTTATATAGTCATATAGGTCTAAACTCAGTTTTTTCTTGTTTAATAACAATTATGTGCTAGCATAAGAGATGGTGATCATGTGATAGTCTTATGAACTGAACTCAATTCAGCACCTATACATTTTGGTGTCTTTGCCTCTTTAACAATCATAGCCACCACTATTAAGCAGAATTAGTGTTAAACCACTAAACATCACATGATCACCATCTCTTATACTAGCACATAATTGTTATTAAACAAGGCAAAACTGAGTTCAGACACATATTACTATATAAGATATTGAGCTTAGATTGAAAATATTGTGTTTTCAATTTCATTATCATGGTTTTGTAGTTAAGTAGAGATAAAAGGTGGCTTCTGGAGGGTTGAATTGTATCCTAAAATCTAGGTGCAGTGCTCTCAGATCCAGGGCTCCTCACTGACAAGGGCTGCAAACCAGAGGCTGGTCTGGAATGTTGGATGAATAGGCACTAGATAAAGATTTTATGCACAAGCCTTCTGGCAGCCATTGATTAATCTGGTTGGCACATGGTGGCACTACTCTATGGAGAGTTTTGCCTTGTTTAATAACAATTATGTGCTAGTATAAGTTATGGTGATCATGTGAATATTAATAATAATAATAATAATAATAATAATAATAATAATAATAATAATAATAATAATAATAATAATAATAATAATAATAATAATAATAATAATAATAATAATAACAATAATAATAAATTGTGTTTTCACACTTGCAACGTAGAGCTATAACAACAAATTGAATACTTAATTAAATGGCTGAGTGCTTTCAAGAAGATGTACATTTTCTTGAAAGCACTCAGCCATTTAATTTAGTATTCAATTTGTTGTTATAGCTTTATGGTGGAAGTGTAAAAGCATGATTTAATATTATTATATTGAAGACAAACGAAAAGTATAAATATACAGGTTATTACTTAATAATAATAATAATAATAATAATAATAATAATAATAATAATAATAATAATAATAATAATAATAATAATAATAATAATAATAATAATAATAATAATAATAATAATAATAATAATAATAATAATAATAATAATAAATTGTGCTTTCACACTTGCAACGTAGAGCTATAACAACAAATTGAATACTTAATTAAATGGCTGAGTGCTTTCAAGAAGATGTACATTTTCTTGAAAGCACTCAGCCATTTAATTTAGTATTCAATTTGTTGTTATAGCTTTATGGTGGAAGTGTAAAAGCATGATTTAATATTATTATATTGAAGACAAATGAAAAGTATAAATATACAGGTTATTACTTAATAATAATAATAATAATAATAATAATAATAATAATAATAATAATAATAATAATAATAATAATAATAATAATAATAATAATAATAATAATAATAATAATAATAATAATAATAATAATAATAATAATAATAATAATAATAATAATAATAATAATAATAATAATAATAATAATAATAATAATAATAATAATAATAATAATAATAATAATAATAATAATAATAATAATAATAATAATAATAATAATAATAATAATAATAATAATTTATATTGGGTTCAACATTTCAAAAAGATTTATTTGTTAAAATTAGGAAATTATTTAAAATGATTAATAAAAATTATGTTTTCATTTATTCTGCTTACAGAAAAAAAAAGTTTAAATTTTTAAATTAATAATAGTAGGGAGTGTAATACTTTAGCAATTATGAATTTGGTTTGCATAATAAAATGTTTGAATTGTATTAAAACTAATATAAAGATGTCATATGTTGGAACTATAAAAAATAAATTAGAAACCAGATTAAAAGAGCATTTAAATAATAAAAATTTTGTTGTTTATAATAATGTGATTAAATCTAAATAAAAATATTTTGAAATAAAACCTTTAGAATGTATAAAATCATACTATGAAAGAATAATAAAGAAAGAAATTTATGTTAATGAAATTAAGCCTGAATTGAACAGAAAGTTTAATTGAAAAAGAAAAGGAGAAATAATACATTTGTTTCTTAAATGTTTTTGGAGGGGGAAAGTATTTTTAGAGTAGTGAATTTGAAAAGGAAAAAAAAGATTTGTCAGTGTTTTTTTAGATAACGTATATAATTATAAGAAATGTGATAAAGTTTTGAGATTGTTGTAACAGAAAGAGTTTGTGGTAAAGAGTATTTTTAGTGTTTTTATTTTTTGGGGGAATTATTTGGAATATTTCATATTTATATTTATTATTATGTATTTGCGTTTTTATTTTGAGTTTTCTTGATAAGGACTACATTGTCAATGAGTTAAAACATTGGTGTGTACTTATATTTTTATAATAGTCATATAAAACAAGATTCAAAAAGAAGTTTTAACCTTCATAGATTCAAAAACAGTTTATATTTTAAAAAAGCAATGTAAGGAATTTTTAAATTTATTACGTTTTATATAATAAAATGTAATAATGGTACATAAAATTATATATCAAACTTAAATATTATAAAAAAGCAACAAATCTCTTTTGCTGCACATTTACAAATTTACATGCACTCTCCTGTGTTTGCTTATGCTTAGAGTTTATGCTTTTTAAACAGATTCTCATGGGCAAGTGTATACAAAGTCATAAAAGTGCATAACCAGAGGGTTGTTCAGATTTTGTAATATTACATACATAATCTTCCCTACATAAATAATAAACTTTATTAAACTTAAATAGAACCATGTTTTTTTACATTTGTCTTATCTTTTTAATGATTTTTTATTGCACAAAAAATAAACTTTAGTCTTAAAGAAAAAAAAAGAAAAAATACTTTCCCAATAAAATATTACAATTTTAGTTCCTAAAATTATTTATTTGAGAAAAAAATATTTGGTGTTAAACTTCTGATTTTTTACTCTTCTATATGATTAAAGGAAAAAATAACTTATGAAACAAAAAGTTGATCATTCATTCCTCACAACTTATCTGTATTTTTATATTTTGCACTATAACAGCTTAGTCAACAGGATTAACTTTCAAAAGTGCTGAACTTTTTAACCATACTTATTTTTTTATAAATTACTTAGTTTTTCATTAATTTACCCATAGTGAATATTTCTACAAGATTTATACTGTAATAATGCTTATTTTCATATATACATTATAATTTAAAATTTTAGTTTGAAAAATGTTTCATAGATGGCAAAAAAATCAAAAAAATTTTCAAAGCAATACAATTTATTTCAACCATAACAAATAATACTATTGTATTATAACAGATTTTCAACATCACAATTTTTATAACATTGTTTAAAAAAATAGTTTAAATAACCAAAATGGGTTATTTGTAAAGTTATTACAATTATAGATATTTTTTATACAATATTTCTTAAAAATCAAAATATTAACAATTTATTTTGAATGAAAATATTTTATTTTAAAAATTAGAACATTATCTTAGTGGATAATGCAAATCTGCCATAAAGCTAATTAAAAGCTTAAATTTCTATGTAAGCAATCTAATTATAATAATGTGTAGAAAATTATCATAATTTTGCAAGAAATATTAAAAATTTTAAACATTTAAAGCATATTTTGTTAGATATAAGAGAAATAAACAAATATTCATTCAGATTTTTTTTAAAAATGATAAATAATGAAAATTTCATTGGTTGTGTAAAATTAAAATTTTTTTTTTAAAAATTATGATGTATAATCCTGTTGTTTTGATTATGATCTCATTTTTAAAAATATTTATACAAATAAAATATGAGCATTTAAAACTTATTTCAGTAGTAAACATACATATCTATTAAATGAAGTCAATTTTTTTTATTTTCTGAGAAATAATAATGGTTTAATTTTAAATTGTATGTTGAATGTAAGAACAAAGAACTTGATGAAATATGTAAGGAACACCAGAGAGAGAAGTATGATAAATCCCACAATTCCTTATTAATTAATTGAATTATAACTACTATTAAACTTCTCTCCAAAATAATTTATTTATTTTAATATTCTCTATACTTCCTCTTGCTTTTTTATTCTTTATATAAATAAAGATACAATAAAATACAAATGATACCCAAGATGCATTTTGTGCATTTATTTAGAAAATTTTTTATTTAATAGTTTATTATATTTTTGCATTAAAATATTGGGTATGCACTCATGTATGTTTTAGGTATTCATGTTCATTACAACTAATGTGTATTAATTTTAAATATTTTTCTATTAAATAATACTTTATTAAATACTGTACTTAAATAAAATTATTATCTGCAAAATTATTACATTATACTAAAAGTTCACTCCTCCTTATTTATTTTTCTTTAACTTATTTTATTATATTTAAATAATATCAATACTCACATTATTATTATTATTATTATTATTATTATTATTATTATTATTATTATTATTATTATTATTATTATTATTATTATTATTATTATTATTATTATTATTATTATTATTATTATTATTTTACTCCTACTCCTACTGCTACTACTACTGTTACTACTATTATCACCACCACCAGAAAATATGCATTTCGGACATTATATAGTTAGGGATGATTAACACAATATATATATATATATATATATATTGTGCCCTTTTCTATAGGTCGGTAATAGTTCATAACAGTCAATTACTAAAAATTTTAAATTTAGAATATGTTCTTTTAATATGGTAATTGTATTAAGTCAATTATATCTTTAAAGTACAATTTGAAGCTAAGAGAATACGTAGTATATAAAATCATTTAAAAATAGTTAAGTAAAGTTTAAAATATTGTTTCATATGGTTGTGAAAGCTGGCCATATTAAATAACACAGCTATATAAATTAAAAGTATATTTAATAAATTTGATTTTAATAGTTTAAAACTGATAATTTAGTAAATACTATGTTTAAATTTATAGTCATATTTAATATTCAAAATTAATATAGTATATTTTAAAAATAAGCTTTATGATGGTGAGAATTGTATTTAATTCTATATTTTCTAAATTGTTCTTCCAAATTTTATAATTATATTATATAATATAATAAGTGTATCAATTTATAAATCTGGGCAGAGAAATAGATTAAAAATCGTCTGTCAAAGTTATTAATCATGTGACTTTTAATGTATACTCTCACACACATGCTTGTTTGAAATAATAACAAAGTTTAAAATATTTTAAAAGTTATATTATAGAATTGGATAGAATTATTGCCTATCATAAAAGTAAATAGTATTAAACATTAAGTTAACTATCGTGTGTAATGTTTTAAGTAATGTAATAAAGACGATTACAGATATATAAAAATTAAATATTTTATTTAAATAAAAACAAGATAAATTGAATATTAAAAAAATGGAATAGGTTATTAAAATTATTTTAAACGTTATTTTAAATGTTTAAATAGTTTTAATAAAATAATAATTTATTTAAAAGTAATATTTTAAATAATATTTTGGGTTCATTATGTCATAATTTCTGATTTTGAAATATAATTCTGCTATAAATTGAAAATATGTAAATTTGTTCTCAAGCTAAAGTAAGAATTAACCAATAGGAATAGGTATTCTTACAGACTATAAATATGAATTGCATGGGGGTATAGGGGGAGATTAATAATGTATTGAAACCGGAGAAAGGTAAATTATAACTATCAAAAAGATAGTATTTTAAAATTTTTAATTTAGTCAATTGTTTTTGGTACTTTCTTATAACTTTATCTGCAAAAAATTAATTGATAATTTTAAAGTGTTTTGCAAAAGAAAGTTTTAGAAAAAAATTATATATTTAGAAACTTCATGGAGATGATTTTCTAATTTTTTAAAGTACTTACCAGTCGTATTTTATCTAAAAGTTTAACCTAAACTTCGCAATAAAAATGGATATACTATGAAATAAAATGGATATAAGTTGTAATGCTGAAAAAATGTTTGGAATATTTATTGATACAGCTTTATTAATATTTCACCAAAGAACTGTTTTGGTACATAAAAACCACAGCTCAAACATTATACAGAGTTTAAAAAAAAGAATGTATTGAAACATATTATTTATAACCTTATCCAAGATTTATTTTTAAATAGTAATAAGACAATTATATTTCATGAATTATTTTATATAATATGATATTCAAAGGAGTAAAATGATATATCCTTTCTGAAGGTAACATTTTTTTTTATTTTTTAAAAGAGATTTATAAAAATACCAAACGAAAGTTTAAATGTATCAAGAAGGAAACATATATAAAAAAAGTAAACACATAGTTGAATAAAAGATGGATCCATGGAAATACAAATAGTACTTAAAGTTTATCGAATATTTTCAAAGTTAAATTAGATGGATTGATGCATCGGATATGCAGAGAATATTGGTAGAGAAGATTAAGAAGCTTCATGGGATTAATTAATATTATGATTTAATAATTATCGTCCTAAAAACTAAAACCAAGGATTATTTTCTAAATTTTACTAAATGGAT
Source organism: Epiperipatus broadwayi (assembly GCA_028023455.1). Taxonomy (NCBI): domain Eukaryota; kingdom Metazoa; phylum Onychophora; class Udeonychophora; order Euonychophora; family Peripatidae; genus Epiperipatus; species Epiperipatus broadwayi. Next base: position 15,755,717 of record JAQFVV010012401.1, read on the forward strand.
TAATAATTATTTTTATTTTAAACTTTAACGCGCTTGGAGGAGAACATTTTAAAAAACTCTAGAGAAAATAATAAGGATTTTGGACTTATCAGGAACTATCGTCAAGAAAATATGTAATTATAGTTTTGATTCCTTTTATTTTGTTAACCTAGTTTAAATCTAAATTTTTATATAAGATTAGGAAAAACATAAAAACATTAATTTATTAATATTGAAATTTTATAATATAACAATCTAATAATTTAGCTAAAAATATTTTAATGTAAAGTGTATGGGTGTGAATTTTTTTTAGATCTGCAATGCTCAATTGGATAAAGGAAGCCTACTGAACACGATGACTAGATAAAGGTTATTGGTAACAATAATAACTATTGATAATTTATAATGTATATATTTTTTTGTTTTCTTTAGATCATCCATAAAAGTGTAAAAGTTTTTTTTACTTATATGTACCACATTTCATACAACATTGTAAAAAACATTATGAGATAGGATTGATTTGAAAATATGCATACGACGATTTTTTTTTATTAGTGATATAATCCAACATAACAAATAATTATGTGATTCTTTTAAAATTTTCATGTTATGGGATATTCAAATCTTGTCTAAGTAGATTGTATATGATTAGACATATAGAATAATGAAGTAAGCAGACTTTTCTTGTGGAACAGCTAGATTGTTTAACTACTAATGAATTTTATTTATTGTCTTGTAAATGCAGATAGTTATTTATCGATGTAAGATGTGGAAAATCTTGAGAAATAATGTTGAGATAGTGGCTTGGAAGTACTTAGTGAACAGGAAACCAAGATGATGTTTTAAGAAATAGGATGTTATAAGGAATGGAAATAATATTTAGTCTTTATGTGAATATCAGCATAGTTAATAAAGCCCTATGACTGATACACATTTTATTTGGACAGTGTTTATATTTCTTTAAATATTTGATGTTCTAATAAAGCTGAAGAAATAGCTTTAACATTGTCCCTGTATTAGAGGATATTAGGCAGGTAAATGTCATACATCTTTGCACTGTACCATGATTTTGAGATATGTTAAGAGTAATACTCTAGCTTTCTTCCTTAATCCTATACATCTGTTTTCACTATCTTTATTTCATGTAACTGCATCGTTCAGTAAGATATGTTTAAGAGAAATGATAAATAATTTAGAACTTAGGTTATGGTATCATTTTGTATAAGATTGGTTTATTTGCTTAGAAGGAATAGGACGTTATAACTTAAAATTGAAGATCCAGAGTATCCTAAGGAAAGAAAAGAATCATAGAATATATTTTGAATTTTATTTCGGAAATGAAATATATATATTTTTTAAAATAAGGTATCTAAACAAAGATATTTTCTTTAAAGTGATAATAATTTTAAATGCTTTAGTATTATTTTTTTAAGAGAAAAATAAGTATTGCATATTTTAAAATACAATAGTACAAAGTAAATTATGTAAACAATATGCATAGTATATTTTTTGTTTATTGATTAACAGAAATATATTGATGATTACATTTATATCATACTAAAGTAAGGCTTAAAGAAGAATATATTATGATTAGTAAACATTGTGTGATAAATACTAAAATCTAACTGAATTTTGGATAATATTTTGTGTAACATCTTTGACTTTGCAAGATGAAATTTTTTTTAATATTTGGAGAAATCTATACTCATTATAAAATTTTGTTTTCTATAGAATGTTTTTCTAAGTATGAATTTTTTAAAATAAGATAGTTTAATAATATTAAGGATAAAATGCTATTGCTAATAAAGTAGATAAATATATTTGTAATAAGTTAACCATAATGAGAAACCAAATAATAACATTTTTTTTTAAAATTTTGTCCTAAATCTAAATAAAGACATGATTGAAATATAAATTATTTTTTTATAACCTGGTAGATCAGACTGTAAAGAAAAAAGGTTAAGGATATCCACTGTAAATAGTGTAAATAAATTGTTTATTTATTTGTTGTTAGTAATAAACTTTGTCAAATTTTGTTATTTCAAAAAAAATTGTGTCCGAGTTATTTATTTCTCCACATTGCTGCATGAAATCACGATATATGCATAATAATCGAAACAAATATATAATTTTGCACAAAATATAAATAGAGAATTATTTTAAGAATTTTAAATATTTTATTGGTATTCATTATAATTAAATAATCATAATCTTACATTATTTTATTGGTCATAAATCAGTTATTACAAAATTATATTAAATTATATGCTAACAGTTGCCACACATAATTTGTTTGTCAGATTATTAGAATGCTACCTCGTATTTATTTATTATATTCATGAAGATAAAAAATTATATAAAATTATTTTATTATGGTAATAAAAAATATAACGAAAAGATATCCAGTAGTAATTAAACACTGAAGAATATTATTATATATTATTATTAGTTTAAGTGTAGTGGATTATGACATAAAATCCCTTCTCATATTTTACTACCATATTTTTAAATTTACTTAGAATAAACTTTATGAACCTGAGATTATTTTATTGAGCTAGATTATTACAAATAGAAGATTAAGATTTAATTATTAGTTTAATCTTAGTGAGTAGAAGTTATTAAAGTCGTAACAATACTATGAGTTTGTTATTTGAAATAGTAATAAGGGGGGACAGTGTTCTTATGCCATTGGGGTAGTATCCTGTGGGATATTGGCTCAATGTAATCTATCTTGTCACCTGTATTTTCACTTCAAGTCTCATGAAAATATTAAATATTTATTTAATATATTTTTATAAATTGAACCTTATTCGAATTTTAAATTTGAGCTAGTGGAATATTTTAATTTTAATGCTGAATATTTTAGTTATTAATTATTAACTGAGATAGAACCCATTTTATTTCATATCATATATTATCTGGAAGTGAGGATGCACGAGATGAAGGTTAGAATATATATATATATATATATATATATATATATATATTCTAACCTATATATATATATTGTGCCAATGCCAAATTGGCACATGTATATAAAATAATTTTGGATAAAAATTATTATCAAAATCTTTCGGAAAAAAAGAATTTGAAAGTTACAATTAATTACTTTAAAGAGGGGAGAGGGAGTTTTCCTATAAAAAAAAGAAAAAAAAAAACAAACTGGGAGTTTCATAAAAAGTTAAAATTATTAAAATATAAAAAAAGAAAGATCTCTTTTCATTCCAGTTTATTATAATAGATTATATTAGTGCGTGCGAATGTAAACAAAAGTATGCATGTAAGAATAATATAAAAAAAAAAAAATGATTAAAGAAATGAAATGTATTTCAAAAGAAACACAGTGGTGGACTGCTAATTAAAGATATGAAAACAACACATTTTAAAATAGCTACTACTAATCAAATATTCAATCGAAAAACACGTTGTCATATAATTAATCTAAAGGAATTTCGACAACACGTATTGCCGGAGGATATTAAAACAAAAACACGTCGCAGGTATAAATAGACTTTTTTTCGTTTTATCGGACAGTCAGTTGGAGTTTGAAATTCAGTCTAGTTTTACTGTGTCAGTTTACAGAAATGCAGTGCTGAAAAGCTTTTGGAAATATACGCTTGTGCTCCAGCCTTTTTAGTCCAATAAGATCATCAAAACCTGCCTGAGAAATAATGTCTGGATAACAACACAGAAACCCTCCGTCCAAACGTGCAGCTGTCTCCAAGAAGAAACCAACGGATTACCATAAATTCTCTTCCATAAACAAAATCTAACCGGTTAGATACAATCCATCAGAAGCAGCAGAAGTAGCCACCGACAAGGAAAAAAATCCTAGGTATCTGTTTTATTATTATTTACAAGTAGTAGTCACCACTGTAATCCGTAAATATTGAAGATTAACATTATATGAACTCTATCATACATAAAAGGAACTATTGATGTGTGTGCGTGAGTTTCAAATGTTATTAATGCTTTATTATTATTTTTTTTTTTGCGAATGAGAGTTAATTAAATGTCTAAGATTATGTTGCCTTGTTCATGAAATATCCTATCATATGTTAATTTAAAAAAATGTGCGTGCGCGAAATTTGGATTTATAAAATGTTTAGAATGCGTTTATGTTGGTTAGTAAATTATATTTAAACTTAATTGATGTTGATTGAAATAAATTATCTTTAAAATTAAACTTGATCTGTCGGTCAATTCTTTTTATCAATCTCTTATTAACAATAAATATCATTGATTAAAATTAGACTGGGCTGGTTAAGGGAATTGTTTCGAGCGCTGGATTATGAGCCTACTACCCGAATATGTTAGTCTTCAGACTAGCTGGCGCCCGGGGTTTACCCCGAAACAAATAAAGTATTTGGATGGTAGGGGTTTGAATCTAGCAGCCGAGATGGGCCATTGTTGATAGTTAAAGCTATTAATAAGATCTCCCATTTTGCTCGAACGTGCCGGTTCGTTCACCTAACCTTTATAATATTCTGAATGTATTGTGAAGGAGTTTGAAACCGGCCAAAACTTAGATATACGTATAAGTAGGTGGTTTCAGCGGTTCGACCCGGTACATAAATGGCTTTACCCAACGTTTGGGGCTGAACCTAAGAAATAACAGTATATAAATGCTTTGTTTCTTGTTTAAAAATAAAAACCTTAAAGAAATCTAAATTACGTAGGTAAAAGTGTATTAAATTAAAAATAAAAAAAAGAATTGACCGAAATTTTTTTTCTTACTTCTTTAAATGAAAAGAGATTTTGTGCTATTTACGTTCTGTTAAATAAATGACAGTTGGGTGTTTGGGCGGAGTTAAAGCATTAAGATCGGGTAGGATAAACGGACAAAGGAGAGCTGAGTCAGCGTGTATTTCTAGTTTAGAAAGAAATAAATAAAATAGAAATTAGTAAACTTATTAAAATAAAATGGTATCAAAAATAATGATAAAAAAGTGTTTAAAATTATAAATGATAAGAAATAAAGCCAAAATGGAGGCTCAAGGTAAAAATATAGAAAATATTCCCAACAAGGGAAAAAGAGAAATCATAGCTTTATTAACGTGCATGTTCGAAAAACAAAAAGAAACAGCAGAAGAATATAAAAAAATAGCCGAAGAGCTTAAAAACCAAAATAATGAAATGAAGAGTAAATTGGAAGGGCAAGCTGAAATGCTTGAAAAGTTAAAGGACCTGATCGAAATGGGCCAGAATAAAATAAAAGAAGAAATTAGGGAAGAAATAGAAGAAATTAAAACACAAGTAGAGAATAAAATAGAGACTGCTTACCAAGCAATAGAAAAAAATAAGATAGAAGATAGAAAAATAATTGAAGAAATAAAAGTTGAAGTTATAAATTTAACTGTAAAAGTAAATCAAATAAATCGTAGTCAAAATATCCCACAAACTGAAATAAAAAAGCCAGACCAGCTGAGTGCGAACATGCACATTACAAATAACTCCATGAGTCATCCTCAGAAATACATTTATAAAAAAAATCAGATGATTTACAAAAGCCCATATAGTATAGTCCATCAAACTGACTTCAATGCCTTTGTGATAGCCAAAGGTAATATAGAAAAAGGAACGTTTAACGCTAGATCACTAAAGTTATTTGGAGGGCTGAATAATAAAGAACCGCCAGACAAAAATTAAAAATATGGGTATGTAATCTGACGGATTCGCCGGTTTGACCTAATTATTATCGACCATGGACTCGGAAAAATGGACAATGTTTGCTAGGATTTAAAGAAAAAAAAAATAAATGAGTATCAAGTTAGTTCGAATAATTAAGAAAGATTAAAGTTAGTAATAGTAAATATATAATAATCTTAAAGTTTTTAAAATGTCAAAACCCTCGATTATGTCTTATCGATTATATTGATATCCCAGCTCATAAGTCTAGAACATAGCGGAGCGTGACAAACAAAATAAATAATGTAAAAAAAAAAAATTAGACAAGCAAAATGATTATGTCAAAAACCCTCGATTATGTCTTATCGATTATATTGATATCCTAGCTCATAAGTCTAGAACATAGCGGAGCGTGACACAAATAAAATAAATGTGTAAAATCAAAATAGACAAATGAAATGAAAATGTTTTTTTAAAAAAAAACGAAATAAATAAGTGTATAAGGAAAGTGTTAATGAAAATAAAACATTAGTAAATGATTTAAAATATGATTCCGTAATATAAATAAATATGTAAACTGATGTCCGTGATGGTTTAAAAATAGTATCGTAAAACTAATATTTAATAATGTTCACAAAGTTTTGAAAATAATGTGTGAGATCAGAAAAAAAAAAAAAAAATGTTAAACTAATGTTCATATGAATTTAAAATAGAGTTGTAAGTAGGCATGGGTATATACGCGCACATACACTGTAATATTCGGTAAATACGATACCTTATGATGAGTATCTTAAATGTATTTATCCAGATATCCTTTTAGGTTATTTTCTTGGTACTGCTGCACCTTATGGTGAGTGCAAAAAGGGGTTTATTTATTATAGATTCCCTGTAAGCAAGTCCAGTAATAACTCGATATCTAGAATATTAGTAGGTGTAGAATTATGCTGCACATATACACATGTGTTAAATAAAGATGTTCGTAACGATTTACAAATAATATTATAAGATTAGTAATAAAAGTATAAAGTCAGTCTAATGTGTATTACGAGTAGGTAAGTATGCATGGGTATATACGCGCACATACACTGAAATATTCGGTAAATACGATACCTTATGATGAGTATCTTAAATGTATTTATCCAGATATCCTTTCAGGTTATTTTCTTGGTACTGCTGCACCTTATGGTGAGTGCAAAAAGGGGTTTATTTATTATAGATTCCCTGTAAGCAAGTCCAGTAATAACTCGATATCTAGAATATTAGTAGGTGTAGAATTATGCTGCACGTATACACATGTGTAGGAATTATCTAAAATAAAAAAAATTAATAAATCTTTATAGTCAACAATTAAAATTGCAAGAGATAAAATGGTCAAAAATGACGCATTTTACTCTAAAACGGAGGGGGGTGTAATGTGCCAATGCCAAATTGGCACATGTATATAAAATAATTTTGGATAAAAATTATTATCAAAATCTTTCGGAAAAAAAAGAATTTGAAAGTTGCGGTTGATTACGTTAAAGAGGGGAGAGGGAGTTTTCCTATAAAAAAAAAAAAAAAAAAGAAAAAAAAAAACAAACTAAGAGTTTCATAAAAAGTTAAAATTATTATTAAAATATAAAAAAAGAAAAATCTCTTTTCATTCCAGTTTATTATAATAGATTATATTAGTGCGTGCGAATGTAAACAAAAGTATGCATGTAAGAATAATATATAAAAAAAAAAATGATTAAAGAAATGAAATGTATTTCAAAAGAAACACAGTGGTGGACTGCTAATTAAAGATATGAAAACAACACATTTTAAAATAGCTACTACTAATCAAATATTCAATCGGAAAACACGTTGTCATATAATTAATCTAAAGGAATTTCGACAACACGTATTGCCGGAGGATATTAAAACAAAAACACGTCGCAGGTATAAATAGACTTTTTTTCGTTTTATCAAGTTAGTTGGAGTTTGAAATTCAGTCTAGTTTTACTGTGTCAGTTTACAGAAATGCAGTGCTGAAAAGCTTTTGGAAATATACGCTTGTGCTCCAGCCTTTTTAGTCCAATAAGATCATCAAAACCTGCCTGAGAAATAATGTCTGGATAACAACACAGAAACCCTCCGTCCAAACGTGCAGCTGTCTCCAAGAAGAAACCAACGGATTACCATAAATTCTCTTCCATAAACAAAATCTAACCGGTTAGATACAATCCATCAGAAGCAGCAGAAGTAGCCACCGACAAGGAAAAAAATCCTAGGTATCTGTTTTATTATTATTTACAAGTAGTAGTCACCACTGTAATCCGTAAATATTGAAGATTAACATTATATGAACTCTATCATACATAAAAGGAACTATTGATGTGTGTGCGTGAGTTTCAAATGTTATTAATGCTTTATTATTATTTTGTTTGCGAATGAGAGTTAATTAAATGTCTAAGATTATGTTGCCTTGTTCATGAAATATCCTATCATATGTTAATTTTAAAAAATGTGCGTGCGCGAAATTTGGATTTATAAAATGTTTAGAATGCGTTTATGTTGGTTAGTAAATTATATTTAAACTTAATTGATGTTGATTGAAATAAATTATCTTTAAAATTAAACTTGATCTGTCGGTCAATTCTTTTTATCAATCTCTTATAAAAAATAAATATCATTGATTAAAATCAGACTGGGCTGGTTAAGGGAATTGTTTCGAGCGCTGGATTATGAGCCTACTACCCGAATATGTTAGTCTTCAGACTAGCTGGCGCCCGGGGTTTACCCCGAAACAAATAAAGTATTTGGATGGTAGGGGTTTGAATCTAGCAGCCGAGATGGGCCATTGTTGATAGTTAAAGCTATTAATAAGATCTCCCATTTTGCTCGAACGTGCCGGTTCGTTCACCTAACCTTTATAATATTCTGAATGTATTGTGAAGGAGTTTGAAACCGGCCAAAACTTAGATATACGTATAAGTAGGTGGTTTCAGCGGATCGACCCGGTACAATATATATATATATATAGTAACCTCTTCAATCTACATCTATATCACCTTCTACACATATAAATGCCCAGGTGCTAATTCTATACAAGATAGCATAAATTTTACAATTTAGGTTGTCTCTCTAATTATGGATAAGACTCTTATTATTATATTAATCTACAGCTTAGCTCAGTTGGGGGTTATAGGGTCTCATGGTAATCTAGAATGCAAATGGGGTGAGAGAGGCATTTATAAACAATAACTATATAATTTTTATTTAATTATATAAGTACTTATTTAAGTTACCAAAAGAAAGCAATTCCTGGATTAAATCAATAATCAGATATGTTCAATTCTCCCACTATCCAAATACATGCCACACCAATCACGCCATTCTCTAATATGTTTGGGGATCACTGTAACAATAATTAATCTACAGACATTTGATTTAGATTGCATAGCTATGCCAATGTTTATTTAAATGATGAAATAATCTCAGAGCTCTATTATATGAACAATAAGTCAATCTTATTATAATTAAGTAATGAGGAACTATTGTGAAACTGACAATTATTGCAATGAAATAAAGGATAGACACTGATAGAGATCGGGTGCACTTTTATCACACATCATTACCTATGTTTGACAAGGTAAAATCTATCTCTTGGCATTATACAATGCTTGGATCAATTAATTCAGTGTTGTCTCGATAGATTGCGTATAATATTAAACTGATAAGTATTACAATTATATTCTGTTGAACATATGCGTGGGGGGGAAATAGTCAATCGAACATATATGGTAAAATAATTCAGAGGGAATCTTATTTCAACAAACATTTATTACAAGATACATTTTTTTACAAAGACATCAATGATGATTTAACATAAATTTCACATTAACTACAAGCTTGGCTAAATAACATTTAAATTACACAAATCCTATACACTTAATATTTGAAGGCTCTTTCTCTATCTGTTATTTCAATAATATTTATAACTTTATTAAATTATTAGCAATACAAAATAATTACATATTCACATACCTATGTTTATATCATTTCTTCTCATTCTGTGCTCTCAATGAACTAAGAAAACGGTATCAAATAATCAACTAATGCCATTATAATTATTTCCGTATGCATATAAATTTATACGTACTATATGAAATTAAGTAATAATTTTATTAAAATTAGCATTAAATAAAGTAAAATTTTGTAATCCAATATTACATTCATAGCGGGAGAATGAATTGCCAATAATAATAACAAATGAAATAATGATAATATGGGTGATATGATTTGACAAGTTACTTAGAACTTACAATTCCAGCGATGGTCTCCCTCTATATCTTTAAGTTTATTACATCTCTAAATGTGTGCGCATTTATAAATTTACAATCACAACGCATTTATTGATTATATTTTCTATCGGCTTACTTGCGGAATGAATAAACTTCACAATACGGATGGCACAATGAGCTAATCATTAAATTATTAATCTAACTTCAAGTATATTACAGAAATCATATATCTGAAATAAGTAACATATACTACATAACGATAAATAGGTGGAATAAAAAGGGAGAGCAAAATGCTAACAAATAAACATTTACATACGGGCGCTTGAGGGTTAACAAAACTCCAAATATCAACTTAATTCATCAACACATTAGCTACCAACTTTTTGACACGAATGTTACGGAACCCAGTCAATTAATAATAAATAAACAGAACATCTACCACTTTACTTTAAGGAATATAATTATCACATCAAATACTATCAAGCAAGAAAATATATCACCACCCACGGTCAATAGATAAATAAGTAAAATCAGAATTACTCAATCCGAATATCATGATTATCCCTTCAATCGCCTCTCACTCAAAGGTATTTAACGCATTTCATACAGAACAAACCCATAGACAGATAAACTCTTTAACACATAGTGCCAGCCAAAACCGATAGAAAAACAAATACGCATGAATCTAACTCTTATAAAATAGCTTATGATAGTGAACACACACGCGAACATATGATCATGTATGAAATATTTCCAAAATCACATCAGACAATAAAATGTTATATTAGCATCAATTAAATTATAAATGAATCTAATATCTATGAAAAATTATGAACATCAAATTTCAAATTATGTAAATACTATCAAGTAAGCCTGACCATTCGGCAATACTGCCATAAATATTTCCATATATCTATTGATCATTACCAACTAATGAATAATGATAAAGCATTCAATTTGCACCAATAATATGAGCACGGGAATATGTATTTTACATAATACAACAAAAGAAAATATTACCGGTTTGGTATAACTTATACCCAAATCTCCGAGATGTTCTAGAGAAGATTGTGTACACAAATACATAATAATAAATCAAATTACTGTCAAAATAAATATAAAAAAAAATCTACCTATTTATCATATGCAATAGGAGAAATGCATATCAAACCTTCTATCATTAAAATAAAAGTTCCCTTTTTATCTTCTTTTTTTTTTTTTAGTTTATACTTGAAACTTTAATAGTAGAAACATACACATAGCTCAGGATGATAATGATGAATAAACAAAAATTAAAACATACAAATATTTCTCCTGCAGGATAAACATGAATTTGGCAAAACAGCTTTTGCACATATTTGAATCATTTTTTTATTATAAACTTTTCACAGTTCAGCAAGATCATCCAAACAAATGTTTATGATCCACTGTATTTTCAACTTTGTTCTGTCTAAATTTCCAAATTTTAATAAATTTTAATATCATAGTTATTTGATCATCCATGCTTATACACATTTCCGATAAATAATTATCAAATATCATTAAGTCACACATTCTATCACTCATTTATAGGTGTGAATGGTAAAATCATTTGCTATATATAACTATTCTAAGAATATAAAGTATTAAAATGAATAATTTTTCTGTTTCATCCTTATTTTACACAATAAAAATAGAAAATTTATTAAATGAAAGTCAATAAAATATTCCATTAAACAGTTCAACATAACTTTTCCAATTATTATCATTATGTTAATTTGCATATTTCCAGTATCACACTATTTATTATAAGTAAGTTATAGCAAAATTGTATTAGCAATTTTTTTTTATATAAGATCCATGTATTATGAATAAAAGTAAATTCAAATTGTTAATCGATAAAAGTTGGGGCTAGTATACCTTTAAAAAATTAGTCTTCCATCTTGAACAATCCTATCCTGTGTCCTTAACAATTACATGTTGGCATTTACATTTGAGTAGTATGAAAGAAGCTTACTTAGTAAAGGGAATAGTAGAGAATTTAATGAAAATATTAGATTCACTTGTTTTATATTTTTTTTAAAAATGCATTTCATCTTCTCTAAAACTTTTTCTGAAGTTTACTTCTATTAAACTACACCTCCTTTTTTTTTTTAGTTATAATGAGGTCAACAATATGCAATAATTTATTATTTGTAAAAAAATGTTAGGAATAGAATATTGAAAAAAATATTAAATTACAAATACTAACTAATAATAAATGAAATAAATAACTTTTATATTTTCAAATGAAAGATTTTATGCAATAAATAATTAATAAAAAAATTATACTAACTGATGGTATGCATGTGCATCTGTCTGTCCATTAATCCAGAGTTCTATTAATGACTGAGCTCTTATCAATATCTATGGCAAAATAAATAATGTCATTGCAAGATGGATATTCGGAGTGATAGTTAAATATATGAATGAGGTGTGAGTGTGGAATAATGTGAATGGACATGCACCCACATATACAAGTTAGATCGTGGAATGACAATAAACAATAGATTATAAAATTAATGAATAAGCACTCATCATGACCTTGCATTCAAACAAAACTTATTCCCACTGGTTGAACTTTCATACCAATGACTCCTGATACAATCCATTCCCCTCTCCTACCAAAACAATTTTTAATGATTGGTACACCCCAACTAATATCCTAAGAACTTTTCAACCCAATTATACATTAAATTATATTACAATTCAACTTTTTTTATTAGGTACACCTGACCACTATTAGCACAATATAAACTTCCAACTTTCCTTCATGGTGCCAATTTGGAAAGTCACAATATATATATATTGTACCGGTATAAATCCACCACGCTTACTCATACACAGTACCCAAGTTCGAACCCAGTCCACGCTTAAGAATAAATTCCAAAACGCCAACTGAATTCAAACCCAAACCCCGGTATGACTAACCGATGATGACTTTACACCAGCACGGGGTTATCCCTTTTCTAGCTCAGCTTAGAACATGGACTAAATTCTTACAGTTAATGATATATATATTTATTAGACTCTAGATACTGGAACGGTCATTTATGTAACGTATATATTTAAGTTGCCAATACAGACAGTAAGTGGCTAAATAGACTTAGAGAGTAATAAAGTGGAGGACACCAAAATTTAATTAAGTAAATTGTTTAATAAGCCAAATATAAAGCATATAAATATAGTGTTAAATAAGACAAATAGAAAGCACATGAATATAATGTTATATAATAGAAATATACAGCATATAAATATAGTGTTATACAGTACGGTAAGACTTCATAAATCCTCTTGTATTTGGCTACTAGTCTTTAGTGAACGTTTTATTTAATAAACAAACTTATGCCAATAGCTGGGTAGTTAAATGATTGACGGGTGGTTAAGAGAATCAGAGTATTTGAGCACTGGAAAAATATTTCTCTAAAGATTTTTATTAACTTATTTTATTAGAATAGGCTCGAGCCGGAACGTAGACGAACAGTGGAGATGGCTTTATATAAATACGACATAAGAGATAGATGTACTGGTGGTTTTATATAAATGCGACATGGAAGATAAATGAACTGGTGGTTTTATATAACTACGACATGGAAGATAGATGAACTGGTGGTTGCCTGGATTCAAAAGCCCTACAGTAATCAATTGCGGTGCATTAACGGAATACCGGGCGGCTTGTTCTTTGACAAGGCTTAATGCCCCCAAGTAGTTCCGGGACACGACAACCAGCCGGGGTTATTTCGAACCCCGGTGATCCAAGAGATTACCGGGAAAGAAAACTGCTTTCATTCCCCAATGGTAGAATGGCGAGACGCTAACTTCAGTGAAGGGACGGCATTGCCACAGACGTGAAAGACGAATACTTGAAGCGGATTTTTTTAAGAGAAATTATATAAAACCTGGAAACTATTTGTCTGTTTCTACGCCACAGGCTGAGATCCTTATCCCAATAAAAACATAGCGAAATTAAACTGACGGTGAAAAACAATAATTAGTTAATCTTACTCTGGGACTCCTAACCCTTCAGGTTGACAGGCGGTAGCGACATTATCAAATTATACAGGGAGTTATTTCTCAGATCAGACATGACATTAAGATAACACTTTGAAACTATTATATATATATTTAATATTGAACCTTAGATTGTTAATTTTATAACAACTTAACATAGAATAATAAAGTGACTTAACATTTATCAACTCGGAATGTGAACGAATATTTAATTCAGAAAATGAAATTACTTTTAAAATTAAATTGATCACTATTACACACTAGTTTACACATAGTTGGAAATATTACTATTGGCAATGTTTGTTCATGAAATAAGCAACATAAGAAAATATAAATGCATTCAGTTGAAATATTATTACTATTAATTACAATTTTATAAATGATTTCTAAAGACTAGAGCAGAGGGTTAAAAAAAAAAAAGAAAATTTACTGACAGGTTAAATAATAGCATTATAAATGATATAAAAACTTACATATGATTTACTTGATTGATAATATTAAGCACGTAAGAAAGTTAAAGTTCGTGTAACAAAGTTCTCTTCTTTCTTCATCCAGCTTGGCTTGTAACGAACGTAGGCGCGCATTTTTGAAAGTTATTTGTAAGGCATAGTAAATTTTGAGATTGGAAGTTGGAAATTCTGAAGTATATGAAACATGATCAAACAGCGGCACGAGGATCCATATTGGCGGGCAGAGACCAGCTCCTGGCACTTAGCCCATGAACATGGCGATTCACTGATAAACTTCTTAATAATAAGGTTTGAATTATACTCAACTGCTGTGTTGTCTCGAGACTACTTCTCTCACACACGACCAAAGTTAGAATGTAAGTTTTTTTCTAAAATAGCCACTGCTGACCTTTCCGACTTGTTTTTGTTTTAGGCTCCGCCTACTTTCTCTAGCCTCTAGCGATGCAGCTTGACCAACAATCAATTATCTGTTTTTAGCAATCTTTTAATTTAATACGCTATTTTTAAATTGACATAGTAATTACATATAAAAATTCCTTACTAATTTTGAATACAACTTAATTGCTCTGTACATTTGTGCAATTAGATTTTAATTAAAAACACTGATCAAAGGAATGTGATTTTTGATCAGTATTTTTAAACGACTTTATACAATTTTAAAACTAAAATTTAAAACAAATACGCCCGCACTGAAACTTTAAATTAAATGATATAAATTCGCAAACCACGCACACACAAATATTATTTCATGGTTTGCGACATTTATATACGGCATCTTTACACATTGACTGATAAACTATAAAATATATAATTAATTTTTATTATAAATTAAAATAGACAAAATCTCACTGCGGGCGAACAGTAGCTTGAATTACCGTACATAAAAACACTTGAAACGAAGATCGGTTCTCCGATCTGTCTGTTTCATTTCTTGTCACTTTATAAAAAAAAACAACAAAAAAAAATGATTATACATAATTTCTGATTAACAGTTTTTTCTCACTCATTTTTTTTTTACATAATTGATTTTTTTATTGATTTGACCTTGGAGAACAGTCTGGGTGAGGGTTTGAACTTAACATTTATAAAGGTGGGTATATTACCGTAATTCCTTTTCTCATCATCATGTGCATGTCATAGTGGTCATTTTCCGGGTCATCATTTATTGCGATTTCTACCTTTTCCCTGGGTCGGGAGGTATATAAGGTTTTAATTGTCTCGCATTATAAATACCTCGTAAACCCTTCCCTTCCAGAAGAAAAGCGTTTTCATGGCATTCTTCCACTATTTCATATGGCCCGGTATATAAAGGGAAGAATTTTTTGAATTCCTTCTTAGGTGCATTACTGACGCGAGGAGACCTTAGCCAGACTTGATCCCCTCTTTTAAAATTGTGGTGTTGCCTTCCTCCTCTTTTGATTCTATTTTGTGCCATGTGTTCCAATTGTTGCCGGGCCATGTCTTGATCCGTGCTGTGATTTACGTGTACTTCACGCTTTGGTAGTAGCGTAGGGAAGATATCCGGGCATGGCTTACCATAGTGCAAACGCATGGGTGGAAATCCCGTGGATTCGTTCATGGTATGGTTGATGCAATCCATGACATATTGCAGTTTCTCTACCCACTTCCGGTGATCCGTTGATAAACACGCGCGGAGAAGTCGACTGATTTCCCTCATGACTCTCTCGCACGGGTTTGATTGGGGGTGTCTTATTGATGTTAGGCGATGGTTTACCTTCTGTTTCTTTACCCAGTTCTTCCACTCTTTCGAGGTGAATGCCGAGCCGTGGTCAGAAAGTATGGTTTCGGGTTTTCCTACCTCTTGAAATTGTTTTTCTTGAAGGACCCGAATTACGTTTCTGGTGTTGGCAGACCGCACGGGGTAAACCTTAACGTACTTAGAAAAAATATCATACGATACCAACAAATACTGGAATGTTCTAAATTTGGGCAAGGGACCATAATGGTCTATTGCCAGGATCTCGTTCGGTCTCGTGGCCATCACGGGTTTTATTTTCCCCGCGTATGACTTGTTGGGGGCTTTCGTAGTAGCGCAGGTATCGCATTGTCTGATTATGGACGTGATATGGTGGTACATTCCCGGCCAGTAAAATCGGCGCCTGATCACTTCTTCAATCTTCCTGGGTCCATAATGTCCTAGAGATTGGTGTATATGCTTAATTATAGGGGCCCTAAGCCGATTAGGTACCATGATTTTCCAAGGGGCGCTGTAATCCTTGGTCCGTGTTTGTAATGTGCCTTCCTCCATCCGGAAATGGGGGTATCTGCTTTGTGGCTTCCGTTCCTTATCCGAGGAATTGGACAAATCCTGAATGATATGAGAATACTGTATCTTCTGCCAATACCCCAAATTCCGCAATTCAGTTTCTGCAGAGCTCAATGTCGTAGTGGCCATAACTTCCAAGGGTTGGTTCTTGATTTCAGGGTTTTGTATCCTCATCGGTACAGGGTGCCGACTCAATATGTCAGCCACAATATTTTCCCGCCCTGGACAGTACTGGACTTGGTACTGGAACTGTTGGAGGGTTAAACTCCATCTGATTAACCGGTCATTAGTCAGGAAACTCCTGTTGAGAAACTCCAAGCAACGATGATCGGTTATAATGATTACTTGAGATCCCAACAGAAATTGCCGGAATTTCTGGCATGCCCACACAATGGCCAGAGTTTCTTGTTCTGTGGTAGTGTAATGGATTTCCGCCCCCTTCAATGCGCGGCTGCTAAAATAAATAACTTGGTGAGCTCCGGCATCACTTATTTGAAATAAAATAGCTCCTAGTCCTTGCTTGCTGCTGTCGGTTTGTACGTAAAATGGGCGATGGAAATTCGGGTGATGCAGCATGACAGCCTGTAAAAAATTTTTTTTACACGTAAGAGTTCCTCGTCGTGAGAGGGTGTCCATTCCCACTTGCGGTTTTTCCTGATGAGGTCTATGAGATTTCTAGTATCCTGGGAGAAGTTCGGGTAAAATTTGTGGTAAAAGTTACAAAGGCCCAAAAATGATCTGACCTGCTTCGGTTTAGTTGGTGTTGGGAACTTCTCTATAGCGGCAATTTTATCGGGGTGCGCTTTAATACCATGTTGGTTGATGATATGGCCAAGGAAAGTGATCTCGCCAATAGCAAAATGGCTCTTCTCCAAATTTACGGTAATATTTTTTTCTATGCATTCCTTGAGGAACCTTTCCAAATGTTGCAAATGCTCCTGTAGGTTTTCTGAAACGATGACCAGATCATCCATATAACATACCATATGCTCCTGTATGTCATCGGAAAGGACCTGCCGCAAACAGCGCATCAAGCCTGCTCCACTGTTTATGAGCCCAAAAGGGACTCTTTTAAATACGTGAGTATGCCCATTATATCGGAAGGCAGTGTATTTCCGATCCCTATGGTCTAGATTTAACTGCCAGTAGCTCGCGGTCAAATCCAAGGTTGAAAATATGGTTTTACCGGCCAGTCGTACCAGTACCTCTTGAATAGGTGGAGGGGCATCTCTTTCAGGGATGGTAATGCTGTTTAACTTGCGCGCATCCAAACACAAACGCAAACTTCCATTTTTCTTTTTACCACGACCAAGGGGTTGTTATACGGTGACGGGCCCCGTTCAATAATACCCCACTCAATCATCTGACGGATCTGGGCTTCCACTTCCCCCCTGTACTGAAAGGGTATGGGATAAGTTTTTGACGGAACGTACGTCTCCTCCTTTACTCGGATCCGGTGTGTATATCCCCTAATCTCTCCCGGCGTAGGAGAAAAAACGGCCTCATATTTCTTTAGTATTTTTCCGATCTGATCTGTGTCCCTGGGTTCAGTGAGGATGGACTCTTGAACCTTTTTACTGATTGCTGCTGGATCGACAGCCTGGACTAAACAACTTTTGTAGCCCGACCCCTGGGTAGCTGGTGTTTTGAAATCAATTGCCTCACTTCCGAAGGAGCACCTTCCCCTTTTATAATCAATGATGCCATCATTGTGGGCCAAAAATCGGAGCCGAGTACAACGTCGTAAATAAGTCCGGTCATCACAAGAAAAGTATGTCCTACCGGCCTCTGATTTATCTTAAGTTCCAGCCATACTTGGCGGTTTTCACTTAGCATTTTTTTCCCATTTGCTAACGTGAATTGAATAGGTCGAGTCGGCAACTGCATGATTTCGCGAGTTCTTTTTAGGTTATTAATCCAAGCTGCAGATACAATTGAAGCTTGACTGCCGGAGTCAATCAAAACCGTAACCCTGTTGTCTTCTATATCTACTTCTATAACCGGGCATAAGTAATTTGCTTGGTGATCCTGGTTTTCCTCCCCTGAAATTAGGTTCGTCATCTGGTGTATGGTTTTAAAGGGCTGACTTTTACTGGCATTTGGCGCCTGATACATGAAGTGTTGGTCTACCGTCTCTAAAAACGTGGTCATCTCTGAAATAGCGTGTATTTGGCTACCGATCATAAGTCCTCTAACTTCCTGTGGCATATTGTGTGCTATCATTCGAATTACTCAGGAATCTGACCAGTTGAAAGCGTGCAACGAACAAAACTTGGTTGCTTGCTGTGAAAAAAATTTTGTTAGGGTAACTCGGTTCCCTGTGGGAAAACCTTCCTGGATCAGGCTACGCAATGCTACTTCTTGCCTTTCCTCGCCCCAGAATGTCCTTAGCAGCCTGTCACGATACTCCTCAAAAGTTCTAGATTTTTCTCTCAGTATGGTCCACCAGTCTTTGGCGGCTGCTTTCAAATGATGCTGAATGATGGCCATTTGCTGCCTATTATCTAGATCTGTTATTTCGAAAACGTCCTTTAAGCTGTCGACGTGTTCGTGGGGTTGTTCCCAGTATTCCCCATAAAAATCGATAACTTTGAACGGAAGGTGTTGGGTGTTGACTGGCTCGTCCATTTTTCTTTTATATTGTGTGTTTACTTTCCAGTAGCTAATTGTTTGTTTAATAATTTAGTTTACGTATATTCATGCAAAAAAAAACTGATCCCTGCTCCTTGTGCCAAATCCTCCTCCGCTGCTGATACTGTTTGTGTGGCTTACTTCCTTTCTCTCTTTCTTCAAAAAAATATTTTTCACAACAAACGAAAATATATATATATATACGTACACAAATATATATACGCGTACACGTTTTTATTTTTTTAGAACTGGACTTAATTCTACTTCTTTATTTTTTCATATGATTTAAACGACAAGAATGAACTCGCAAAAACATTATGGAATAACTCATTTATTTTAATTAATTACACTCACGAATTGCTTCTGCTCTCTTTTCAAAAAAAAAATCTTCACTCTGACTTAACAATATTTGGGAGGATTATATACTGAACCTTTGTGTAAGGGAAAAAAAAAATTTATACATTTGTTTTATTACTATAGTTTTCACTTGCGCATTTTAATACGCCAAATACATATCAATATTATGACACGACACAAAAAAAAATTGAATATTTTTATCATTTAACTGTTTACTTTCGTTCACTCTGCAGGGTGTGGGAGATTTCTTCATCGAGCACCACGGAGGGCGTCCAAAAAATATAATAACTGTACCGGTATAAATCCACCACGCTTACTCATACACAGTACCCGAGTTCGAACCCAGTCCACGCTTAAGAATAAATTCCAAAACGCCAACTGAATTCAAACCCAAACCCCGGTATGACTAACCGATGATGACTTTACACCAGCACGGGGTTATCCCTTTTCTAGCTCAGCTTAGAACATAGACTAATTCTTACAGTTAATGATATATATATTTATTAGACTCTAGATACTGGAACGGTCATTTATGTAACGTATATATTTAAGTTGCCAATACAGACAGTAAGTGGCTAAATAGACTTAGAGAGTAATAAAGTGGAGGACACCAAAATTTAATTAAGTAAATTGTTTAATAAGCCAAATATAAAGCATATAAATATAGTGTTAAATAAGACAAATAGAAAGCACATGAATATAATGTTATATAATAGAAATATACAGCATATAAATATAGTGTTATACAGTACGGTAAGACTTCATAAATCCTCTTGTATTTGGCTACTAGTCTTTAGTGAACGTTTTATTTAATAAACAAACTTATGCCAATAGCTGGGTAGTTAAATGATTGACGGGTGGTTAAGAGAATCAGAGTATTTGAGCACTGGAAAAATATTTCTCTAAAGATTTTTATTAACTTATTTTATTAGAATAGGCTCGAGCCGGAACGTAGACGAACAGTGGAGATGGCTTTATATAAATACGACATAAGAGATAGATGAACTGGTGGTTTTATATAAATGCGACATGGAAGATAAATGAACTGGTGGTTTTATATAACTACGACATGGAAGATAGATGAACTGGTGGTTGCCTGGATTCAAAAGCCCTACAGTAATCAATTGCGGTGCATTAACGGAATACCGGGCGGCTTGTTCTTTGACAAGGCTTAATGCCCCCAAGTAGTTCCGGGACACGACAACCAGCCGGGGTTATTTCGAACCCCGGTGATCCAAGAGATTACCGGGAAAGAAAACTGCTTTCATTCCCCAATGGTAGAATGGCGAGACGCTAACTTCAGCGAAGGGACGGCATTGCCACAGACGTGAAAGACGAATACTTGAAGCGGATTTTTTTAAGAGAAATTATATAAAACCTGGAAACTATTTGTCTGTTTCTACGCCACAGGCTGAGATCCTTATCCCAATAAAAACATAGCGAAATTAAACTGACGGTGAAAAACAATAATTAGTTAATCTTACTCTGGGACTCCTAACCCTTCAGGTTGACAGGCGGTAGCGACATTATCAAATTATACAGGGAGTTATTTCTCAGATCAGACATGACATTAAGATAACACTTTGAAACTATTATATATATATATTTAATATTGAACCTTAGATTGTTAATTTTATAACAACTTAACATAGACTAATAAAGTGACTTAACATTTATCAACTCGGAATGTGAACAAATATTTAATTCAGAAAATGAAATTACTTTTAAAATTAAATTGATCACTATTACACACTAATTTACACATAGTTGGAAATATTACTATTAGCAATGTTTGTTCATGAAACAAGCAACATAAGAAAATATAAATGCATTCAGTTGAAATCTTATTACTATTAATTACAATTTTATAAATGATTTCTAAAGACTAGAGCGGAGGATAAAAAAAAAAAAAAAATTTACTGACAGGTTAAATAATAGCATTATAAATGATATAAAAACTTACATATGATTTACTTGATTGATAATATTAAGCACGTAAGAAAGTTAAAGTTCGTGTAACAAAGTTCTCTTCTTTCTTCATCCAGCTTGGCTTGTAACGAACGTAGGCGCGCATTTTTGAAAGTTATTTGTAAGGCATAGTAAATTTTGAGATTGGAAGTTGGAAATTCTGAAGTATATGAAACATGATCAAACAGCGGCACGAGGATCCATCTTGGTGGGCAGAGACCAGCTCCTGGCCCTTAGCCCATGAACATGGCGATTCACTGATAAACTTCTTAATAATAAGGTTTGAATTATACTCAACTGCTGTGTTGTCTCGAGACTACTTCTCTCACACACGACCAAAGTTAGAATGTAAGTTTTTTTCTAAAATAGCCACTGCTGACCTTTCCGACTTGTTTTTGTTTTAGGCTCCGCCTACTTTCTCTAGCCTCTAGCGATGCAGCTTGACCAACAATCAATTATCTGTTTTTAGCAATCTTTTAATTTAATACGTTATTTTCAAATTGACATAGTAATTACATATAAAATTCCTTACTAATTTTGAATACAACTTAATTGCTTTGTACATTTGTGCAATTAGATTTTAATTAAAACACTGATCAAAGGAATGTGATTTTTGATCAGTATTTTTAAACGACTTTATACAATTTTAAAACTAAAATTTAAAACAAATACGCCCGCACTGAAACTTTAAATTAAATGATATAAATTCGCAAACCACGCACACACAAATATTATTTCATGGTTTGCGACATTTATATACGGCATCTTTACACATTGACTGATAAACTATAAAATATATAACTAATTTTTATTATAACTTAAAATAGACAAAATCCCACTGCGGGCGAACAGTAGCTTGAATTACCGTACATAAAACACTTGAAACGAAGATCGGTTCTCCGATCTGTCTGTTTCAATATATATATATATATATATATATATCATAACCCCCTCTAGTTAATACTGATCCTATCCATTAGATGAACTAATGCTCAGAGTGCCAATTCTATTAATGAATAAAATAAATTAACAACTTTATTTTACTTTAAATTAGTATTAAGACTCTTCTACTTATGCTGGACTTATAGCTTAACTCAGTGGAGCATTGTAGAAAGTCAAGAATATATAGGGTATAAATAAATGAAGGAAGAAATATTATTGATCATTAAAATAAGATACATGCCTCATTTATTAAACAACCAGAGGATAGAAATCAATAAAATTTCATTTATTCTAGCTAATAAACTATAATTTCAATTTAATTTATTCCATCATTTCAATACACTCTTACATTAGCTACAATATAACATTAAAAGAAAAATATATTAAATAACTCTACTATCTAGCATGTCTTAATTTAAATAGCTAAGTCACTATTAAGTTAGAACTATGAAATAAGATCTCAGGTGATCTTTAATACAATTTGATTAAAGAAATTCTATTATACAATAACTTATATTTATTATAATAAAAAATAATGGAATGAGTTGAATGATGTTTCACTAAACTAGCAATTAGATAACAAAGAAAACATGGTACCTTTTAGTCTCACATCATTGTCTAAATCATAAACTGAGTATATAACCTTCTTCATAAGATTACCAAATGGTAACGTATTTTACATAATTTTTGGATTAAAAGAATAATATTATCAGATTTAATTATGTTCATTGTCAAATTTATAAAGTAGTGCATTTATGTTGTAATAGATATGTGGAATATGGAAACTAGAATATGAATGCATATAAGAATAACTCGAGACAAAGTTTTAAATAAATAAATAAATAAAGCATTTATTTACATTTTGCAATCAAAATAAATATAATTGGTTCACATTGGGACTGTTTGTCCTAATTCCTAAATTTACAAATATATTTGCCAATATGGATCTGATATCTCTTTTTATTAAACACTTTATTATTTATTGATTAGACATTTATAAGACATAAATAAACAAATAAAATAACGCTCTCATATTCTAACTTTGAATATATTTTGGCTGATAATTAACGCTAACATCTCTTATTAGCGAACTACACTGGGTAAATAGATATCTTATTATGGGCTCAAATATACAAGTTGGAGAGGTCACATTATCATTTATTGTGATAAAACAAATTAATAACTTTGGTTATTAAGAGTGTAACCTTAAATACTTCAATCAAATAATCCCTTTAAATAGCTATACTTTTCACACATACAAAATATATAAAAAAAACATCATTCTGATGATTTGATGGTTAAAGCTTCTGGTAAATTAACATGATATAATCTAAAATATTTAATTCCTGATGTATAAATTTAATAGTACTATACTCTCATGTCTTCAAGGTTATTTGCATTATGTGTGTGGCACATCTTATGCTATAATTAATATAGAATCAATATATTTATATCTTGTTGGTTTACTTATGATTTACTAAATAAATATCATAATACAGATAATGCCATAAACCAACCAATGAATATAACACTATTTCTGCTTTAAATATTCATAAAGAAATTAGTCTTACCATTTATTTAACCACCAACTATATTACATATAGCTATGATTCTGCGATAACAAAAGATATATTTAAAAAAATTAAACATATGAGGAATAAAAAGCTTCTTGACTAATAAATGTAAACAATGAATAATGATTCCCCACCTAACTTTGAGGTATACTATTGGTGTGGAACTCAGTTTCACCACCAGAATCATAAAATATCATTTTTATAATGCATAAATATATAATCAGGAAATATACTTCACTCATGGTAAATACTTAGATATATTAAGGGAGAGAATTCTCAATCCCAATCAACATAGAATATATCACTAATAACTTTCTTTCTCACAGCTCCTTAATACGTTTCATTTTATACCTTGGAAAATAAATTCATACACAGATAGGCACCTAATTCTTTCAATTTTTTTAGCATATGACATTATCCAAAACCGACAGAGAGAAACAAAGTCATAAAACAGAATATTGACTAATTATATACTAAATAAACTGCATAGGACACACACACATATGTATGAATAAGAGCATGTAAATAACTTTAAATTACATAGTACGCAAATGTTATGGTAACATAAATGGTAAACTGAAAATAAAAACCTGTAGTTTATGACAAACTATTAGCTGTTTTCAAATTTTAAATTGCAGCAATTGTTGTCAATGGGGTTTTATCATTTCTGACAACAATATTTATTTTTCATACATTTACTACTCTCTAAGCCAATTGTTCACTTCGCAATATTAAATAGAAAAATACCTTCCTTCAATAAACATACAAAAAGCATATGTATAATCCATATAAGAAATTATATTTAAATATTGATCAATTACCAGTGTATGGCAACTTGCAATACACTATCCAAGTTATTCTTGATGTCAAGGAAATAGCACAAAATAAACAAGTAAATAAATAAACCTATCTATCTGTCTATGATATATCAATAACAAAAAAATAGTTACTCTTCTTTAACTTAAAAAAATTCACTTACAAAGTCTTTAACATAAAAGTCTCCTGAATGACATGTAGATAAGGATGATGATTTCACATAAAGATGTATTAGTGAAACATGAATACAACTTCCTATATGACAAATATCCACAATTTTAGAGTTAATTAAGCAATCTCAAATGTTCTTAGCAATAGCTAATTGAGCTCACTAATACGACTGTGCAAGTAATAAACTTTTTATAATAATGGAGATAATGAATAGATAATTTCAGCTATATATTTGTTTGATATTGACTGTTTAATTAATTCTGAAAATTTCCAATCTAGTAATAACTTTAGCAAGCTTCCAAAAGAACATTAATTTCTCATAAACTTCATAAGTTAGCACAAATATAATTATTTTGGTCCATTGCTAATTGTTCACAAAAAATCTTCAATTCCTTAGATAATAATTTTTTTTTTATAATACATTCACATACTGAGGAGAATAAGAAATATTTAATATTAATTTTTTTCTACTCGACTCAAATCAGGTGCACATTAAATAAATACTATTTATTAGTTAATTCCTTGTGAGCCATGCATTCACTCTTTTAATAAAATATTTTACAAACATGAATGATAAGCATAGTTATTATCATGTAGTAGTTCAAAATATAGCACAATAAATTATACATGCATCCTCTCATTTTATCTTAACTTTTATATAATTAGAAGATAATTTAAACTTAGAGTCTATGATAGGCTTTGTTAAACAGTGCTACATAAATTTCCATAAAAGATTATAAAGTTCAAGCAATTTTGTTTTCTCCTTAACAATAGAAGACATAGACAAAGAAAGTAGATTTAAGTTATAAGCATATAAATACATTTCAAATGAAAATGTTAATCTAAAATTTAACTGAGTGGAGAGTGAAGAAAATATACCTTGTAAAAAATAGCCTGACATTTTTTTATTAAAGTTGTCTGATAGCTAGAATTCCAATACTAAATTTTATAAAATAATAAATGTTTAAAAAATATATACTTTTGAGTTTAACTGACTTGATTTCTAGAAGAGATTGGTAAGAACCATGTGCATAGAAGAAATGGCAGAAGCAGAATATATTTTATTACTGACTATCACTTAAATATATCTCATTTCTATCAATCAATAGGTCACCTTATCATCTAAAGGTTAGCTTCACCCTTCACACTCAGATAATTAAGTGACAAATATTCAAGAAATCTTTTCTTAAAAAAATCATGTGATTTTCTAAATTAAATCAAATCGAATAAAACAAAAAAAAGTTACACCCTTTCAAAAGAAATAAGCATCAATAGGTAAATAAAGTAGTTGATAACACAATTTAATTTGTCAAATATTTCACTAATCCAGATATCCATTAATCACTCAAAATATACTTGCACCTGTTGTCAGACATATTTGCTGTAATTTTAAATGTTTTATTGTAAATGTAAAATTCTGTACTGTAATTAAATATGAAAATGAAATGGGTAGATGGTACAGACACACATGCACACACATATTTTGCTATATGAATACTAAATTATCCTGACTAAAATATAACCTTTATCGCTATTAGTTAAACATATTTCACTGATTATACTACCTATAATGGATAGGGGTGTCAATAAATAAACAGATCAGAAAACCATCTGAACAAATACCAAACACTATTTTACAAATAAATAAAACAAATTTGCATCAATTTAATTTACACATTAACAATTCCTGTAATAATCCACCCCCTTTCTACCATTAAATATTTCATCAAATATTATAATAATACTAAATTCTTATAAAATCTCAACTAACATCCATAACCAAATATCACATAAGGTTTTAGACTATTAACTTATTCACTGGTGATTAATTTTATTGGCTGAGTGACGTTAAACTGTAAACTTCTAATTGGTCAACTCACAAATTCAAGCATCAAAATATATTCTCTTTTATTATTATATTCACTTAATATCATTTGTAAAAAATATATTAACAATTTGTCAAGTTAGGAAAGTGATCGAAAGTTTTTTCAAAAATAAATTTTTATTTATAATTATAAAAAAATATTTGATAATGGCAAATCTTAAAATGAATGTTTCACAAACCAAATGGTGTTGCTGACATTGTTGTGATGTCAGTGATTTTTGTCAATTTTAGAGTGCTGAAAAATAAATAATTTTTGCTAAACTCTTAACTATTTTTCTAAAATACTTTTATTTTTAGCATATTTTATCAAAATAATTTATAATTTGTCAAAAAATACTTTTCAAATGGTCTAAAACATTCATTTATCATTTTCAAAATGAAACAAAAAAAAAATCATAACTCTTCAGTTATTGACAACCATTTTCTTTGTTGGGAAAATGTAACAGCCAATAAGATTCTAGAATAGACCACTTACTTCTTTTGTTAGACTTTTAATGACAGTTTTATTGATTTTTTACTTGTAAAATAATTCAAGAGAGGGTAGCATCTTACAGAAATTTTTTTAACCTTTAAAAAAAGTGCAAAATTGTAATTTTAATATTAAAAATAAGGAAAATATCTATTAAAAGTGGCATCTTGAGTTAACTTGTATTTAGCTATTAAACTGTTAGCATAAAATTTTTAAAAATTTTAGGGCTATTTCGTTTTTTTTAGTTAAATGCAGTTATTCACCACTGATACAGTATGATTTAATTAAAGTTTGTTCCTTGTGCTCATTCAGAGGGTCACTATATATATATATATATATATATATATATATATATATATATATATATATATATATATATATATTTGAAGTTAGCCACTCAGTATTGTACATTCATTATATATATTGAATGTACAATACTGGGTGGCTAACTTCAAATGCCCCACAGATTTGGGTGGAAAATTGTAAATGTAAGTATAATGATATATTTGATGAAAGAAGCTATATGTAACATTTACAAATTGGACAAGCCAAATTGTAACTATATAAATGTAAAATAGGCTACCGTTAATCTATAATACTGCATGACTGGATAAGCCAAAATTTTAATGATGTACAATGGATTAAAAGTCAAGTGTATTATTTCTAAATTCTAAATCTCTAATTTAAAAACTAAGTATTAGCAATATATTAATGAGACTCAAAATTACTTGTTAAATATAATTCAGAAATAAAGTGGGAATTATATCTTCTATAATTAATAAGTGTAAATAATTTATTCTAATATTTTAAGCCTTTAATATTCAAAATGTAACTGTTCATTAAAGTTTAAACACTAAATCAAAATAGTGTTTCAATATTATCAGATAAAAATTAATAAATTAATAAAAATTAAACACTTCATCATGACCTGCAAACTTGTATAAGTGATGTAGTCTTGAAGTCAATCTTTTTAAGTAAAATAATTAGTTTATATTTTATTTATATAGTTAGATAGACAATTTTTACTTAATTTATAGACATTATACACTGAATAATATGTGTGTTATTCATAAATTTGTTCAACATCTATTTTATATTTTATAAATAAAGATTATTTCAATTATATCACTAAAAAACACATGACAATAATAATTTAGCTTATTAATAACTAACTAATACAAAAGATAAGAAATCCATTCTTTAATGAATAAAGCTAACTATTTGTTTCAGCAAAATGTTCTTCACATTAAGATGTATGTCTTCCTTTAAATTACATAAAACAACTAAGTACATATTATGCCTACCAGTAATTACTTTATTCATTGACAAAACATTTTAAATACAACAAGAGTACTACTATATATTTGTACAATGCTTAACTTTATAAACATTTAATGGTGACGTAATAACTAATATTATGACAACTCTAAACATATTGCTTCATAATAAACATTTGGAAATGATTTCCGAGGTGTCTAGGATTACACATTTATATATTATTATTACTCAAAAAATTAAAATATTATAACATCAAATTCACCCCTTGAATGTATTTCATGAACAGAAGAATTATTATAAGTTATACATAATTGAAAATACATACATTACTAATATTTTTTAACAATTTATATAATCTTTATCTGGATATAACTTCCAATATAGATTTTATTTAAAATATCTATGTTATATAATAAGTATATGTATATATTTTGAATCACACATATATAATTTACTCATTAAAAATTAATATTTATTATTTAAACTCACATTCTGTTCATGGATAAACACTAAAGAAATAAAAAAATACATATCAATGAAATATATGTATATACATGTTAATTTCCATACCAATTATAATCAGTTTGACTTTCCTCTTACTATTATTGATTAATTAATAACAAAAATAATAATTTGAAAAGTCTCTGCTTCAATTTTCAAGCTTGGATAACCATGATTATGGCAGTTAATTATAGTCTTATTTTTTGGATACATAGATCTGGAATGATTCCCTCTAGTCATGAAAAATGTACTTTTGTGGAATCATAGAATGGATAGTCTGGTAGAATTAATTAAAGATTTTTGAAATTGCCTTTCAAGTTGTGGTGTTGATTCTTTTATCTAGGGATGTTGACAGATAATTGTTTACTGTATTTTTTTTCATATATACATCTTTGTGTTATTGATCTCCAACTGAAGTAATTTGGCAGATAACAAATAGGAATGAAACCACATATAGCTGGCTCGATATTTATATGAACTATAAATGAACTTTCTTTCAAGTATAAATGAAGCAAAATTAATAAAAACAAAATTTTGTTAAAATATCTAGAAGTAAATCTAGAATAATAGTGGTAATAATAATGATGTTCATGACACCTCCTAACATTTCTCTTATTAAGCAATTTCTATAGTATTTTTAATTATCCCATTTTATGAGTGACATAATGGTCAACTCTCATGGTTAGTTAATAGATCTACATATGTATTAAATGATAATCCTTTCAACTTCTTTTTCAAACAACTTAGCATCCAATTGATAGCATAAACTATTAACAAAAATAATAAAAATAATTTTAAAATAAAATAAAAATATTTTGAAATGTGTATACATAAATGTAAATTACAAATCCATGTTCTAATTTTTCAAACAAATCCACACACATCTTTAGTTAATTTTGCTATTAACATTGTTTATAGTATCTATTTAATATAATTCTTTTTTTGCTCTTGTTCTTTATTTTGTATTTCCAACAACTTAAACAAATGTGTCATAAAAAAGTAATGGTAATAAGTAAATTGAAAACAAGAAAACAATAATGGTAGCATGTATCAATTATTTACACATTGAAATAGATATATGCTTAAATGATTATGAGATGTATATTCTATAAAATTATAATTGTTCAAAATATCTTGAAGTAATCAATAAACCTTTCTCTTTTATTTTATTCTTCCCTCCCCCTTTTTAGTATATAATGAATGACTTAAGCAGTGAGCATAGGTCATTAGATATTTTTTCAGCAAGATAATATATGTATATTATATGCTCAATGTATATATTATATTTAGTATGTATACATAACTATATATGCATAATAAATCCCTAACTATATTTTCTATTTAAAAATATTTGATAATTTCTATTTTTATTTTATAACAATTGTTTAAAAAATGCAAAAGAAAAAAAAATGTGATCATTGTTTTAAATATTATTATGATATTTCCTTTTTAATATTTCACAATTCTTTTCAATAATGTGAGTTTTTTAGGTTAACTTATCAAACAATTTTAAATAGAAAACTTAGTTATTGAATTATTACACATATATAATTGTGTACACATACTAAATATGATATATATATTATAACTAATGAAATTGATGGAGAGCCTTCCACATTGTGGGCCAAATGTAACAAAATGAAATTATGGAGAGCCAGCTACAACTTATTTTATAGTCTCCATGTTGTAGCCAAATGTAACTATTGGGAATGTTTCTTTACTTAATTAATTTGTATAGAACTTATTAAATTGATATAAAATGTATTTTGTAATCTTTTGATTGGTCATCCACATTGTATTTCAAGTATAACTAAAATGATTGGGAGAGTTTACAAATATAACATATATTATCAGACAGTTTAAGCTAATTATAACTTTATTCAAATAGTCGCATATCATCGTTATGGATCAATTGTAATATTCATTTATTTCAGCTCGGATGACCACGCTATGTATTAATTATAACCTATATTTAAATCTATATATCATTCAAACATTTGCAGCTATGTTGCATGCCAATTGTAATGTTTTAAGGATGGATTGATGGATGCTTCATCATTCCCAGCTAACACTATTTCTAAAGCCTACTGGGATGATGATAATGGTATAGAACATCTATAATCTTATTTTCCAGGGCACCAAATTGCAACTTTAATAAAATAAGGAGGTTAAACCTCATTTCAATAACTTATCAATAAATTTCAGCAATAATATTTAATGAATGGGTTAATCAATAATCAATCAATTAAGAGACCACTGAGAATGTATTAAAATTGATAATATTAATATATTTGGAAATTCTTGGTTCCTCCCCATTCACCATTATCAAAGTCACAATTAAAATTTTGTTTGATTACAAATAGTTCTATATCCATCTCCACCTTCCTGATTCACCCCTCCATCATCCTCACATCCATAGGTCTATTACACTATTATCTCTTTTACTATTAAATTTTTCATTATGCTAGCTCATTTCTCCCATTACAATCCATTCTCTGGGTTTTTAGAGCAGTTAGGTGTGGAGCTTGATCAAGCTGTGATAGATTATTGGTAATAAACACCCCTCTCATGATCACCTCCAAGGTGATCTTGGGCTGTCTTTAATGTAGTTAAATGTCTATTTACATTAAAGCTTGAATAATTTAAGCTTATCAAATCTTTTAGAAAATAACATTACAAACTTATTCACAATTAAAGTAAAATTATAAACAAGCACCTCTAGAGAGGTGTTTGAATACAATGGATGGGGAAATGATTTTCTGCAAACCCACTGCATCCACTATCACTTAATAACCATCCCTATTCATAATTTATACTTCAACTATATTAAATTATTAGGTAACTTTGAGTATTGCCGTGCTACATAAGCTCGGAAAATTAACCATTTTAAATAAATTTTATTGGATATTATTTATGAAAATGATGATTCAATTATTAATCATAATATATTGATGTATGATTGGATTTGAGATGTCTAGATTATAATAACCCACAAAACATTGAGACGTACACAAATTTATTTAAAACAAATAACAAATTTTATTAACATACTACAATTCAATACATAATATATACATTCACTTGATGACTCACCTGGCTTTCCCCTGTTCTACCACCATATTATGGTATATTAAAAAAAAACTAAACACATAAATATCCCTGAATTAATAAATAATATCAAGAGGTTTTAAAATATAAATATTTATTTTTAATTATTAGGGAACCACAATTACCATGGAGTAATATTAACATAAGACAGTTAAAATATTATATACTCGCACATCTATTATATTTTTGTTCTCATTTTTATCCCAGATATAGTGAACATTAAATTCCTCCCCCCAATGTTTAATGCTTTTAGTTACTGATTTGTTCCTAAGGGTAATGCTTCTAATAATAAAATTTAATAATTTTATTTAATTATTTTAATCTAATATTCCATGCCCCATGCTCAACAATATAGATATATTTTATGTATGGTGGGACTAAGTTAATTTTGGTTACTTTCAAATGTCAATGAATTGGTATCTATCTCAATCATCACCATACATGCATACACACTATATTCATGTTCTTATGACAATAATAATAATATTTTAGCAATATTACCTTTCCAGTGAAGTTCTCAGCTGGCTGTGGATATATTTATTAAATAATTTCAGATATGCATTGCTTACACATTCGTAAGTTTTATTTAACCCTTAAGTTGAATATTTATTGACATTATTACTCTTGGCTTTTATTGATAAATTAAAATGTATCAACAGAACAATGTTCAAGTACACCAATTGCACACACAATACCCGCACTCATTCTGATATCAAATTGAGTTTGTGACCCTGTATCCAACATTTATAAGTAATGCTGCTTAATAATAGCTAGATTTCATACACCCATAAGAAATATCAACATTAACATGAGGAAGGCAGTGACCTGAATAAGAGAAAACCTTTTCACAAAGGTTGAGATATGCTAGGATTATTATCGCTAGTCATATAAAGAGACTTGGGTTTACCAATCAACCTCTGGCCATCAACAAAGAAATCATCTCATGGTGTAGAGAGCAACTAAGTGGGAAAACTCTTCCACTGTGTTTAAATACTTTATAAATATAGTATAAATATCTCAGGGAGTGAGCTAAACTATGACTCTACTAGCTTGGTGGGGACTCATTGTCCACCCACATATATACAAGTCTAACATCAATTTGTCTGATTAAAACTTTCATATCTACATTACTCTTGCGAACTAGTGCACTAGAACATGAGCCAATACTATTTCCACACCTTAATTAGCTTGTATCTAGCTTTAACTTTATTTAACGTTATGGTAATAATAATAAGAAGAAATGTGCATTAAAATTTCACAACTACTTCTCTGCACTTTTATAAGATAATCCAACAATCATGCAACTTTCATAAAACATAGTATTAGATCTAAGCATTCAACAAAATCCCTGATTCAACTCAAAAAGCATTTCCCACAACAACATCTCTCACTGTTATCATAAAAAATGTAAAGCATTTAAAACAAGGCACATACAGAATGACTTGGTATTAATTTCATCTACCCCTAAATGATAATACTCATAAAAGCATTCAACAGGCACATGCAAAATGACTTGATATTAATTTTATCTACCCCCAAAATAATAATAATAATAATAATAATAATAATAATAATAATAATAATAATAATAATAATAATAATAATAATAATAATAATAATAATAATAATAATAATAATAATAATAATAATAATAATAATAATAATAATAATAATAATAATAATAATAATAATAATAATAATAATAATAATAATAATAATAATAATAATAATAATAATAATAATAATAATAAAGCATTTAATAAGCACATATATGGATTAATTTTAAATGGATATATATGATAAATAATAATAATAAAATTTTCCTTTCTTTTTTTTAAAAAAATTAAATGTTCTACAAGAATAGCAATAATAAAAATATATACTTAAATAATTCTCTGGGAATGTCCTTTATATTTCTGTTTTCCATTTTTCCTGTTTTTCCTTTCTTTGATCGGTTTCTGTGCACATATGATATTATGTAGAAAGAGACCTTATGATAGAGTTCAATTCCTATGTCCAAAGGTATAAAGTTTTTAAGCTGCTTTGAAGATTTCCTCATTTTGATTTCTGTGGATTACAGTTGAGTAGAACTTGTTTTATTTTTTTAAATATATGAGTCCACTTCTTGTTGCATTTTTCAATTTCATTTAATATTCATATTTAACGCTTTATATGAAATTATAGCGTTCAGATTTAATGCTTTATATACGAAATCAAAATTTAGATTTTCTTATTTTCTGTAGTTTAAAATTTTACCTTTTGCTGATTTCTGATAATTAGTACAGGTAATTATGATGTTGATTAATTTACGGGGATTGATGTATGCCTAACTTAAACTTTACTCGAGAGTCATTGCTTTTTCTATATTATTAAATTTGGCAAAGTTCATTTTTTCAAGAGACAGACAAAATAGTAATAATAAACGATTTTCTTTTCTTAAAAAATGTTTTTTTTAAACTTTTTCAGCCAAGTTCTCTCTAAAACCTATATTGAGAAAACATGCAAGAGAGAGATTGAAATTAAACCAGCCACCAGCTACCAGCTACAAAAGAGCAGAGGACGTGATCCTCGTCCAGTATAGGAATGTGTATTTGTCTGGTGAAGGAATCATGTAATAAAATATTTAAAGAAAAATGCTACATATGGAGAAGAGTGGACTATCTGCCAACTTATAGTCCTTATCATAGAGCTAAAGGATGTCAATGTCACAGGAATTACATCTGCGTACATTGCAATGCAATGCCTACATCTTTGGGGTCATGCATTTAGTTGGACAAGTTTGCCCTGTATGATAAAAAGCTTCACATTGCATTAATATTAATACCTATATATCTCTCTACCAGCATTGACTTAACCATGAGACAAATAGCCTGAAATTAAAGCCCTTCAAAATAAACATAAATGATTAAAATATAAAGTTATTGATGGAATTGCAGAGGGAAATTTACAATAAACCTAATGACCCTTATCATAAGGTGTTGCATTGACATCAAAAACTTAAAAGATATATGAATACATATGGTTGGACACTCAGCATATGGTATCACATTTACTGATATATCTACTTCACACATATGAAAATCTTAAAAAAAAAAAAACTAATATTATGTTAATGAATCTATGCAGCCATCTACACCCAACTTAAACTTAGTACATTTAAATAATTTAGTCAATAAATATAAATAAAGAAAATGGAAATGATTTGATTAAATTAGCAAACTCAAATATATAAAATTAAACATTAATAACTGATTTTGAAATCTTAAGAAGTCAGATAAAAGTTCATTTTAAAAATTATGTTTAGCTGATTATTAAAAGCTTGTTAAATATTGATGAAAGTTCTTAATTACTTTTTAAAATTTTGTAGTTTATACTTTACAGTAGAGAAGCTCCTGGTTCCTTGTACCAATTGCCACAAAGTCTTTATTAGTCATACTTTCATGGAAGGCTAGTCTGTTGTTTATAACATAGTTATCAATCCAGAGGCTGCCTTAACTGGTTCAATCTTGAAACTATTTTATTGTAGGACCCATATGATTCAAGTCTACAATAGTGCCATTCATAATCCAACAACACTTCATTTAAAACAAGTAAAAGGGTAAAAAGTGCATCTTTTCACTTCCTTTCTCAAAAATCAAGCTGGAACTAATTTTGATTGGAATTTTTTTTATCCTAATTCTCTGGATTCACTGACCATGGTTTCCTATTCCAATGATTTTCATTGGGGTCTGAGCATTGGTTGCTGCTTCTATTGGACATTCTGCTTCAGAGTAGGAAACAATCTTTAATTTTTATCTATATCTCCTATCTGACTTTCATTTAATTAATAAAACAATCATTTCCATTTATTGAGATTACATAGGAATCTTAAAATAGAAATTAACATTTATTTCTATTTTCATTTATGTTACCTTTTAACGAAAAATATTTTATCTTTAGATCTTTACTTTTTTATATAAAAAATACCTTCAAATGCTTTTTTTTTATTTAAAAAAAATACTTTTAAAGTTTTCCATCTGTGCAATATATATATATATATATATATATATATATATATATATATATATTGTAATGGAATGTATCTTTATATATGATCTCAAATGAAAATAAACATATGAACTTTTGCAACAATAATCATTAGTTAACCAGGCTCCTAACTTTGAGGCACCAAATGTAATGGAATGTAAATGCTGCATTCCATTTAAATTGACGAAAGAAGGCTCCAAACATTGGGAAAGCCAAATGTAATGGAATCCATATGATATGTATATAAACATATCATGCTGACCACGTTGTCATGTCAAATATAATGGAAAATATCTTATTATACCAATCACCAGTTAACTAGGTCCCACAGTTTGTGGTGCCAAATGTAATGGATAATATATCATATAAACATATTATAAATCAAACATATTATAAATCAAATGTAATGGAACATCAATATGTTAGAAGAAAATAATGTTTCAAACATTGGATGAAAAATGTAATGGAATATATGTAATCTAAATAAATCCAATTGTTAAGAAAGCCTAATATAATAGATTGTATGATTTAAATGAAGAAAGACAAAATTATCTCAGTTATATTTAAATAAATTGTTTATATGCCCTTCCAACTAGCTATACATGAAATAAATTTAAAATCATATAGAGCAATGAGATCTATCCTTATAATTTATTTTCAAGGTTGATATGACTAACTAATCAAATATACATCTGAAACAAAGGGAATTCTATTAAATCCAATATACACATCCAATAAGTAAATTTATGTATATTTAGTCATATCAATGAATAATAATATGTGTAAGTGGCCTAAAGACTAAACAATAAGTGAAATATGAAGTTATCCTCTATTAAATTGTAAATTCAATTAATTTCATAATGACTCTGGCACTAAAAGAAAAATAAGAATAAAATATTAATACTTTTTCAAATAAATTACAAAAGCATTATCTATAAAACAAATAGTACATCCTTTATTTCTATATTATGATTTAATTTTAGGTAATATCAATGTTTTAAATAAGTTTTAAAGACAAACCCAAATAATAAATATACATATATACTTACAATAAGTATATATATTAAATAAATAAAGACATATCTGTGCTTAACAAGTAGGTATTAATATAAATACAAATCCATATTTATATTTTTCAGATATTCAAAAAAATAAAATAAAATAAAAAATTATATACAGCAAATATATATAAATTATTGTTTTGGTCTGCATAAGAATTATTATATGAAGTTTAAAAAAATGGAAATACATAAATTAATAATAAAACAATTTTATAATAAAAATTTGTGAATATAAATTTATTTATTAAAATATACATAACAACTCATATGCAACCCAAACTTATAAGCCATACTTTAAGATTTTAAATTACTTAAGTGTTAATTTTGACACCTGTTAAACGTTTATTGCTGTTAGAAAACAAGATGCTTGAATTGAATATTTATAAAAAAGTTATATTTTTATAATGAAAAATAAAAGTAAACAAAAATATCGATCTCAAAAATATATTTATATAT
This sequence comes from Epiperipatus broadwayi, assembly GCA_028023455.1. Lineage (NCBI taxonomy): Eukaryota > Metazoa > Onychophora > Udeonychophora > Euonychophora > Peripatidae > Epiperipatus > Epiperipatus broadwayi. The sequence goes on from JAQFVV010012401.1 coordinate 15,793,618, forward strand.
CATTTATACATATAAAATTATTTACTACCTTTCAAAGTTCACTTATTATTTTTCTTTCAAAAGTCAACTTATTCCATTGTTTTATTCCTTTATCCATTTAATATTAGAATGCATTCTAGTTAAAGTGAAGAAACTATCACGTTAGAGAAAATTGTCAATTCTTGGATGTATGTATATTTTTATCCTTCTAAAATTTCTTTCCTTGAAAAATAAATAAATAAATTGAAATGTTGAATCCAATATATTAATTCTAGTTACCTCCAGATTATTATTAGATTGACCATTATAGATTCCAGATAGCTATATCAAATTTCGGCTTCAGACGCGATGAAATTCATGTGTTGAAATTTGCTTAGTTTTTCTTTTTAAACTGCCTTGGAATAAATGAAAGAAAATGGCACAGCCCCTTGGCTGTGATATATATATATATTAGCCAGTCATGTTTATGTATTAATTACAGAAATTTATCTTATTCCACTATTCTTAAGAATGGCAATTTCAAAGAAACAAAGTACAACAAATTTTTATCCTTTTGTTTGTTTAATCACTATCCTAATAATAATGGCTTCTTTTTTGTTGCTGTTGTTGTTCTCCGCATGCCAGCAAATGCTGTTTTAAAAACCATTGTTACATATGTTTTCTTTCAAACAATTAACATTCAAAAAAAATATTAACCATATAAAAAAAAATATTAAATCGAAAATTTATTTGTCAGCTTTTAAATTATATGTATATATACATAAATAATAACATTACATTTTTTTTAATAATCACTACAAATAAAATAATCTTTTTTTTTTTTTTATAATCAACAATTTATATGTCTTTATTTATCTTTAATAATTAAATGTTCACAGCGATGTACTATCAACATATAAATAAAATAATAACTCCAAACAATAACTATAACTAATAACCATAAACAATAATAATATTTCATATATATACATCAACCCAAAGAGATTTTTTTTTTAAATAACAAATGACAATTTTTAAAATATAGATAGACTTATCGATATTTACAATATATATATATAACTCTTTTTCATTTTGGTTTTTAGTTTTTAATAAATGATTTTATTTAAGATTATTTTCTCTATTATTTTAAAATTTTAAAATAATGTAATGGCATATGTATACCATTACACACACACACACACATATATATATATGTGTGTGTGTGTGTGTGTTGAATTACATATATCCATTAATTGCTATTATAAAGAAGAGAAATGAGGATATTATATCGATGTAAACAGAGACAACATTTATCACTTTTGATGTTGCCAAGAAATTATCACTTACTATTAATTGACAATCCTTAAGTCTAAACAAGTTTCATCATTAAGCTATAATAGCTCTTTTGTAAACATTAATTTTTGACATAGTTGCTTCAATATTATTTTACTTTTAATGCTAAATAAAAATTTTCATTACCAATTTGATTATCTTAATGAACTATTAAAAAGTTCTGACATTCAAACTATGTTAAATGAAGCATTACTTGATGATATATATATATATATATAATTTACAATTCCATTGTATTACTTGATGATATATATATATATATATAATTTACAATTCCATTGTACCAGTAAATTCATTTCCGTTTTATCACATGGTTACAATTAGGCCATTATTGACCTAGAAAATTTAATTTACAGTGATCAAAAGTTAATGATGATGTTAAATGCTACCGCTAGATACAGAAAGAAAGAGATACTTAACATTGTTCAGATAATCGAGGAACGGACACAGAGACAAATGTCTGCCAAGAACAATTATAATTATTAATAATGGTAAAGTTTATTAAATTCAAAAATTCTTCGTTTAAAATAAATTCTGGTCAAGAAAAATATGACTTTTGACCTAAATTTAACAAGCTTGTTTTTCTGAGAATATAAGTGAGTATTATACATTTCAGCAGATAATTTTGCTTTCTCACCTAACTTAAAAGGGTTCTTTCTGCCAATGATTTATCTAAGCCAATTCCACTTTCCTTTCTTAAAAGATTTTAGTAAAGACAGTCTTGGCCGGGGTTAACAAACAGCACAGAGTAATATTTTTTAATTAGGATGTTGTATGCCCACAAACGCTCATGAGAAGTCATGTTTGGACTTTTAAGGCTAAACCCCATACAAGCAAAGATAAAATAGTAGGCATTTATGCAATTTAAACATAAAAAACAAAATATTTTACTTTAAAAAAAGAGAATTATATAATCACTAGCCAAAAGAATACACAAACACACATTGAACTGAATTAATCTTAAATAAATGGGGTAGGTGATCCAAAAAGGAAATTCACTACTATCTGTTAAAGCTGTTGACAATCATTAATGATCTAATAATAAAAAACAATGATTTTAACATATAAGCTCACAATATACTCTCTGAAAATAACTTTAAACTATAAAATCATAATCTAATACTGTAATACACACAATACAAAAGAAAAATATATTTATAAAAGTAATTAATAATATTTAAATTATGCCAAAGAATTTATTATAAGTCCTTATTTCTGTTCTATCAAACTGAGACTTAAGCAATGAGATTTAAATAAAGAGATTTAAGCTTTGATTAAGATATAAAACTGTTCATTTACCCTTGATATACTGTTCTGACCATCTGATATCTTACAGTGGGGTGCTCACAGGTTATTTTTATGTACAGTACATCAATGCCTTAATGAGTGGTCACAGTTTCAAGTCACTCTAAAACTGGCAATTTTTACATTATCATAGTGAATTTATGCTCATTTTAAAGCTTAAAAAGTACTATATGATGCTGCTCTTTCTAGAATTATTTTCCAATTAAAATAGCAATAATATTTAAATTTAAAGTTTTAACAATGGGAGAAGATGGTCTTTCCTAGGTACTGATTGGTTGTTGCTCATATTGAACAAAGGAGAGCACTTGTCAACAATTTTCATCACTCCAACTTCTTTTTTTATTTTGCAAATAAAAATAAATGTCTTAGAGTATATTTAGTATATTTTTTTGCATATTATAAATTATTTTGATAAAATATGCTGCAAATAAAATTATTTTAGAAAAATAGGTAAGTCTTTAGTAAAAATTATTTGCTTTTACATGAATGTAAATTGAGAAAGAGAATCAATGATGTATACAACATTTTCTAATAAGTTACAAATGTTTTTAGGTTCTCAACTATAAAATATTTTCATAATTATAAATATAAATTTATTTTTTTAAATTTTTTTATTCACTTTCATATTCTGACAAACTATTAATTTGCTTTTTACAAATGAAACTAAAACAAATATAATATTAAAAGATGAATATATTTTTATGGCTGATTCTTTAATTGACCAATCAAAAGTTTAGAGTATTATCTCACTCAACCAAGCAAAATTTTTGATGAGAAAATGATTAAGGTTTTTCAATTTTCATTTATCTGATCAGGAGTATGAAGGTAATCTTCAGGATCAGTTCAGGACTAGACTTTTAGGTCATATTCATGATGTTACAATTATGGAACTCTAGAGTTTATTTTTGGATTTGTTTAGCACTGCATACTTTTAGGAAGGTTTTTCATGGCATGCACTTTTGGCATGGGGAATGGATGGTTGATATTAGCATGGAAAATAGTAGTCAGTAATTTTCCATTTCAAAAATATAATATCAGGATTTGTAATATAAGATGTGATCAGCAATTGTCAAAATGTAAGGTATTTTCAATTTGAAATTAGCAAATATAAAAGTTAAAATACTCTCAATTAAAAGCACAGAGCTTTTATATGAAATTTCTATCTTCCATCTAATTTTGATTAAAAGGTTTTAACCAGGGCAAATCTTTATCTTCTGTTTAATCTCTTATTAAACACAAAATCCAAACAGGACTCATCTATTTTCAAACATTAATTAAATTTAAGTAAATGAGAAAATAAGTCTCAGCTTTTAAAATAAATTAAAATAACTAAATATAAAAAAACTTATCACAATAAAAACACTTTTAAAATAGAAATGGTTTTATCATTTCTATCTATAATTGAATATGTGTGCTATGGCATGTATTTGTAATACATAAAAAAAATACAAAATTTTTAAATACATTTTTTTTCTTCTTAAAATTTCTAAAAATATACATTTTAGTTTTGATTTTCCAATGATTGATTGCTTTTGGAGCAGATAAAGCATCCACTTAACAGAAACTCTGCTTAATGTTTGCTCTGTTCTGTTATCATATATTAATTTCTTAAAAACAAACATTTTATTATATTTCCTTAACTTTATCCCCATTATTCCTACAATCATGTATCATAAACAAATCTTTCTATGTTTTTTTTTTCTTTTTAAAAGTCTGAAAAATTACTCTTAATCAACCTACACTCTGCCAGGTGGTTCCTTCTCCCTACTGATCATTTGTAGATCTCAGGTGATGAAGTTTACTTTGCCTGTTTCCTGTTTGTATTTTTGAGGTTTTCTTACCTTGAACTTTACTTTATTTCCCAAATCAAGTATTCTCCAAATAAAATTTAATTGTAAACATATGTTCTGGTATTTTATCAGCCCCTTTTTTAAAACCTCCTTTTTGCTATGCTTCATCTCAGGCTCAATTTTATTTTCAGATTCATGTTGATTGTTTAAGTCTGAACTATTTTCTGATTCAGTTTTCTTTGCTGGTTCACATTTATTCTTTGGTAGAGGTGCATTTATTTTTATTTCACTTAGCTTCTCTTTAACTTCTCTCAGCATTATTTTTGTTTCAACCTTATCTGCCCAAACACTATCTGATTTTAATTCCTCTCTAACTTCACTTGCATCTTTTCTACCTCAACTTCCATTTCAACTTCTGTATTTCTTTAGGCAGAACTTTCTCTATAATTTACTGGCTTTTATCAACTCTTCCATTATTTCATGTCTCATTTCTTTCATTTCATTTATCATTTCAGCTTTGATTCCTCCAACATTGTCTGTTGACTTTAGTTTCATTTTTTCAGCATATCCTGCTGTCTTTGTTTCATATCCATTATCGTCTTCATCATCATATGTATCTTGGAAAAGAGTTAATGAATAGCACAGAGTGATCTTTCTTTAATTAGAATATCACATGTCTGTAAACACTCATAGGAAGTCAAGTTTGGACACAAAAGACTAAACTCTATACAAGCAAAGAGAAAAGATTATGCATTTATATAATCTGAAACATAAGAAAACAAAATCTCTTACTTTAAGAAAAACCGAACTTTATAATTGCTAAATTGATAGCCAAAAAATTTACAGTCTGCAATACACACAAACACATATTGAATTAAATTAACCTTAACTAAAAGGGGGTAGATGATCCAACAAGGAAAATTACTATTATTTGCAAAAACTGTTGATAATAATTAATGATATAATAAAAAAACAATGAGTTTAACATATAAAATCATAATACCCTATCTGACAAAATTTAAAATATAAAATCATAATCTAATACTGTAATATACATAGTAAGAAAGAAAAGCCTATTTATAAAAGTAATTGATAATATTTAAACTATTACAAATAATTTATTATAGATCCATATTTTTGTTCTATCAAACTGAGATTTATGCAAGGAAAATTAAATGAAGAGATTTAAGCTCTGATTAAGATATAAAACTGTTCATTCAACTTTTAGGTATACTATTCTGTCCATCTGATTTCTTCCAGCAGGGTGTGTACAGTTTATTTGTATTTAGAGTTCATTCAAAAAGTTTACCATTTACAGTTATCTGACCAGGAGTATAAAGGCCATGTTTAGGATCAATTTGGGACTAAGCTCTTAGGTCATGTTCATGATGCTACAATTATGGAGGTCTGGGGTTTGTCTTTGGATTGGTTTACCACTGCATACTTTTAGAAAGGTTTCTCAAGGCATGACAAATTGATAATCATTATTATCACAGCAAATAGTAGTCAGAAATTTTTCATTCACAAAAATACAATATCAGAAGTTGTAATATAAGATGCAATCAGCAATTGTCAAAATGTTAGGTTTCCACTGTCCACAGTTAGCAAATATAAATGTTACAATACCCTCACTAAAAACACAGAGCTTTTATATGAAATTGCTATATCCTGTGTAATCTTGATTAAAAACTTTGGACCAGGGTAAATCTCTATCTCCTGCTTAATCTTAATTAAACACAAAATCCAAACATGGTTTTTATCTATTTTCAAACAGAAAATAAGTCTCAGCTTTTAAAATAGATTAAAATCAACAAAATAACAAAAATAAACTTATAACAATGAAAACTTTTTAAAAATAGAAATAATTTCTATCTATAATAGAGTTATGGCATGTACTCTTAATACTAAAAAAATACAAAATTTTTAAATACAATTTTCTTATTTTTTTTAAATTTCTAAAAATATATATTTTAGTTTTAATTTTCTGATAGTTTTTTTTTTTTTTTTTGATGTGGATAAAGCATCTAATTCTATATATATATGATGGAATTAACATCCATTATATTGTCTTTATAAAATACTTTAATATAAAAATATAAATAAATATTATAGACAACTATATTTGAATTAATAAATAATAATAAGTTTATTTTTGCATCAAATCAATTTTCGTTCAAAATGAAAGTTCTCAAGATGTTAGAATACATCAAAAAGTCACGCGATTTATATTAACTTAGTATATACTTATTGTTCCAACCAAACCTTAAAAATTATTAAAATTTTCAATGTTTAATTGACTTACAATTCAACTTCACGGATTCTTTAAATTGTCATAATTTTATGAAGCCTTTATCATTAAGGTCAAAGGATACTAGTTTCTGAATTTTGCTCCAAGAATCCGTGAAGTTGAACTGTAAGTCGTCAATTAAACATAGTAAAATTTTAATAATTTTTAAGGTTTGGTTTGAACAATAACTGTATACTTTTGAACGAAAATCGATTTGATGCAAAATAAATTTATTATTATTTATTAATTCAAGTACAGTTGTCTCTCTCTCTCTCTCTCTCTCTCTATATATATATATATATATATATATATATATATATATATATATATATATATATATATATATATATATTCTAACTAATGAAAAGAAGGCCTTTACTTAATTAATTTTATAAAAAGTTATTAAATTGATATAAAACGCATTTTGTAATCTTTCGATCGGTCATCCACGTTGTATTTCAAATGTAACTAAAACGATTGGGAGGTTTTACAAATATCACATATATTATAGGACAGATTAAGCCAATTATAACTTTATTCAAATCTATATGGCATTTAAACACTTGCAGCTAAGTTGCATGCCAATTGTAACATTTTAAGGATGGATCGGTGGATGCTTCATCATTGCCATCTAACACTATTTTTAAAACCTATTGGGATGATGATGATGACACAGAACATCTATAATCTTAATTGCCAGGGCACCAAGTTGCAACTTTAATAAAATATAAAGGTTAAATATCACTTCAATAACTTTCAGTAATAATATTTAGTGAATGGGTTAATAAATAATCAATCGTAAGAGAACACTGAGAATGCATTAAAATCGATAATATTAATATCTTTGGAAATTCTTGGTTATTCCCAGCACACTCCCCATTCACCATCATTAAAGCTACAATTAAAATTTTGTTTCAATTATAAAGTTGTATATCTATGTCCACCTTCCTGATCCACCCCTCCATCAACTTCACATTCATAGGTCTATTACCATATTATCTATTAAGTTTTACATTCTGCTAGCTCATTTCTCCCATTACAATCTCTTCTCAGGGTTTTTTAGAACAATTAGATGTGGAAATCGAATAAGCTGCAATAGATTATTGGTGATAAACACTCCTCACATGATCAACTCCAATGTGATCTTGGGTTGTCTTTAATGCAGTTTAATATCTATCTACATTGAAGCTCAAAATAATTTAAGCTTATAAACATAGACACAATTATAACAAAATTATAAAGAAGTGCGTCTAGAGAGGTATGTGAATACAATGGATGGAGAAAGGATTTTATGCCCACCCCCTGCATCGCCTATCACTCAATAACTATTGAAGCAGTCAGATCTGAGTTCGATCCTAGCTTCATGACAGCTAGCCATAAGCCCACTTCAAACCCTAGTACTAACCTTAAATTTCCGATGCAACGGGACTTTATACGTTCAATCCACGCTAATTTCCATAAAGGAAACTTATTTTATAAATGTGTATTAAAATTAATTCTTTCAGATTTAAATTAATCAATTCTATTAATAAATTCATGATAAAATTATTGATGAATTTATATATATATTATAACTGCATGGATTGTGCGTATACATTTGAAAATATTTAAATATATATAATTGTTTGAAAGTTTCATTGCGTCATGACTATTTGTTTTTTACTTTTAAATAATTTGTTAAAGTTTTAATGATTAAAAGCTACATTCTTTTGATAAACTTTCAGATATTTAAATATATATAATTGTTTGAAAGTTTCATTGCATTGGGACTATTTGTTTTTTACTTTTAAATAATTTGTTAAAGTTTTAATGATTAAAAGCTACATTCTGTTGATAAACTTTCAGATTTTCCCTTTCCAAAAACAACAGTTAAAGTTTTATTAATAGAAAAAACGATAAGAATTTCCTAATTAAAATCATTTTCTGATTTTAAGAATTCATTTTCTAATTAGAAAATGAATTCAAGTTAATGAGTTTGAAAGCCTTATCGAAGGAATGTATCTAAAAACAACCAGTAAATCTAAAAACATTGATAATGAAAGAAGCACTAGCCTGAATGCATCAGAGGACAGTATATATATAGTTCTGAAAAGTTTGGGAAAAAAGCCATCTTTGTTTTAGAGAAGTGCAGTAAACTCGGTGCATTTTAAATAGTGTTTCGATTATGGTGAAGAGCTAGAACATCAGGAATCTGGCTATGGTTCCTGAAGCCCTTTGAGAATCTTCAATGAAGCTGCTAAATTCTTTCCAGACAAATCATGCTGCCAAAATCAAATAAAATGCTATTCAAGTAATCGACTAAATGCATGCCTACGTTTTTACCAACTCGGACGTGTAACCTCAGGATCCAGCTGGGAAGAAATGGGTAATATATATTTCTATAATGAACTTTAAACTTTCTGGCCAGTTCCAAACTTTACACTCCCTTTAAGAGCTCTTTTCATTCTATAAATGTAATAATCTCTGTGTAAACTTACTTTTTTTATGCTATTATATCATAATTCTCTCAACTTCTAGTCTTTAAATTTAACTTTCCTTTCTCACGATGGCGGTTCATTTACTATATATTATATATATATTTTGTGTAATTTATTAATGTTGTTTATTTTTAATTATATGCCAAGAATTCTTCGACTCGATGAGTTCCTTTGTTCCATTTGCCTTCTGCAAAATATAATCTTAATTCTGATAGTCAATTTTCGCCCATTAAAACTAGATTTACACAGTTCTATCATTCATCGAGTCAAAATAAATTTTTAAATGATTGTTATTTTTATCATTAGCTAATAGTAAATTATTAGCTTTGTTTCTAAGCTATGCCACTGCTATTTTCTAATTTCACTAATATTTATTTATATATAATTTTAAAATGTTTTTTGCAAAAGGGCTGATAAAGGAATCAAATAAATTCTAATTCAACTTTTTTATTTTCTATTAAGATTCAGGAAGGGCACGATGATTGGGGCATAATTAATATGATTTACAAATACTTTAAATAATTTTAGTTAAAAGCTCATTTGACTTTGATTAAATTGATCAAGTCATCACATAGAGCATTCTATAATTGGGTGTTATTTTTCAAACGATGACTATCAAGTCATCATCTTCGAACGTTGCTGATGTAGGGCAATCTTCCGCTCCATCAGGCTGGTTGGTGATAATATTTCTATTATTTTAAATTATCAAGAAGAAAGCACTTTCTCTTCTGTCCATATTAGTCAAAGGGCATAAGACTTGTCATATGCAAGCTGCCATAGAACTTAGATTATCGACCAACTATTGTCTTTTCAATTTCATTTTACAGCTCATAATTAGTCAGCACCATTACCTCTCTGTTCCAGTAAAGCCCACTCTGATGCTCATAATTCATGATGAAGTGATTTAAATTAAAGTCCAACAAATTCTCAGTAAATAAGTTTTCCAATAAAGATTAAAGTTATGCCCTAAAATATGTATTTTGCTCTTCATGAATGGATTTGCGAATGTAAAAATAAATATCACATTCTTTCGTATAAAATTAGAGTAATAATTTCCTTTACTAATGAATACCTTTATCTGCCTTTTATTCCTTGTTGGGGGCATAGACATAGACTTTCAAATATTGCGTAATATTTATTGGCATATAATAAGGACTGCCACTCTTATTATAATTATAAATTTTGTTAAAGGCTAGAGGTGATTAATATAATCATTATTTAAAATTCACACAAAACAAATTATTATTATTAAATATTTTCTAAACACATTTGGTTTCTTAGTTCTTAATTCTTTTATAATTATTTTAATGTTAATACTCACTGTCTGTGTTGGCGACCCAAACATATACATATGATTCGATTTAAAATTAATTTAGTCAGTTTATTATTAGATGTTAATGTCAGTTCAGGGGTCTCTGATCCCCACAAACCATTGAGCTAGTTTCTTGGAGCATAGCACTGTGCCATCGATTTAGATTTCTACTAATCTGAGCTGTTGAGTTGGGTTTGAGTTCAGTTTGAACCGGCTGAGTTTGGATCCATCTTGTGTTCAGTTGGTGGTGGGTTTTTCGACTGGTACGTGGTTATGTTTTTGGCTGCCCAACCATTGTGGCTTCGATTTAATAAACCCCACACCCTGTAGACAGTAATTATGATCTTAGTTACTCAGTCAATTGAGATCTCAATGAATTAAATGTTTCAGTAGAAAGTGATATTTTTGTAGAATGTTATATATAGTTGAAGAAAAGTTATGCGATTTATAACGCATAACTGAGATAATTTAATAAATTAAAATGTCATTTTGTAATTTTCTTCCTTATAATTAAATGTTTTCGAGATTATTTTTTAAATGTTCATCAGTAAAAGATTCGTTAGTCAAAATAATTATTCAAAGAAAAGTAATAAGATGGAATATAGATATAAATTAATTATATGTGTACTACATCAGTATATATATTATACATTTGTGTTATACACGTTCATGACAGTAGGAAAAATATCGTTAGAAAAGTAGTAAGAGTCCATAGATCAAAGCAAGGGGTAAAGTAAATGAAATATTTTGTCTGTGTCAAAATTAATTATATGTATCTCAGTTTTATAATTAAAAATATCCAATATGATATCATGTTAAAAGTTTTAAATTTCAAAGTATTGCTTGCTAGCATATATATTAAATGTTTGCTCCATATTCGTAGTAGCCTCAAAGTAGGTGAAGACCTTCAAACTTGGAATTATCTGTCAAGCGGTCCAATGCAGTGTGACAATACGCTTTAATGACAATAATTTCTAGAGTCATCTCAAAGCAGGTGAAGACCTTTTCTGTACACCAAGCAGCCAGATGCAGTTGGAAAAATGCTTAAATGGTTGACATGCTTACATGCTAGCAAGATTAAAAATGATATCAACAAATAAAAGACTTGAGTAATATTAATTTTGACATTTTTTTGTGTGTGTGAAAGCCTCATGCTTAGTAAAAATGAAGTAGTGAACTCCTATATTTAAACTCAGGTCAAGAACGCATCATTTGTTAACAAATAATAAATACTCATTATCAATAAAATTGTTTTATCAAAAAATAAGTCAGTCATATGTGGCATGGGGGTCAATGGGTTATATCACATGCCCTATTGATCTCATTTTGCTCAGTGGCGCCCATATAAATAAATTTGTCAGCAAATTTGATTGTCAGCACAGTAGTAGGTCAGTTGTCTAAATAATAAAAACCAAATGTGTCCAATACACAATTATTTGTAATACCTGCTAATATATATGTATAAATATTTGTATATGACTAATCATCTGTATAGGTTTTTTTTCAGACATGGGAGAATAGTTGAACAGAGGGAAAGTGAGTAATGTTTGTTTCTTATCTTTAATAGTTTTTTTTTTTCTAAATAAAATACATGTCTCATTCAAAGAATTAATAGAAAGAGCTAACCAAGAAAACATAGGCAAACTAAAACTAAACTTAAAAAGGCAGATTACATAGATTGGGGAAATAATACGCAGCAGCTAATGAAGATAGGGACAATTGGACCAGTAGTCAGAGACCAAATTAAATGTACTGAAGAAAAAAAAAATTTAAGTATACAGAGAGTGCCATAAATTTGATTCACATTGTTTATTATATTATTTATTCACTTTCAAAGATGGAAGAACAATTAGATAAAGGATTGACTGATGATAGTGATGCACCTTCAACCACCTCCAATGAATGAGAGATCACTTTTAAAAATCAGATCAATAGGAAAAAGCGGAACCATCAAAGCAGAAAGATGGCTAGAGATGATCACGACGGTCGAGAGACTTTTCATATGATCCTCAGAGAAATGAGAGAAGACAGAAAGCTAATGATGATGATGATGGAAAGAATTTTAAAACTTGAGGAAACATGAGGGACCCAAACCAACCCAGACATTGCAAAGCATCCTCAAGCAATGGACACTTACAAAGCTCCAAAAGGAGATGATGATCAGACCACACCAAAAAAAGTTGTGGACAGCAAAGAAGATGACCGTGGAGAAGATGAGTCAAATCAAGAAATGGTGGAAGAAGCTGATATAAATACAGAAAGGGAAAAAGATGTTCAGACCACTAGTGAAATAAAACCAAAAGTAGAAATGGAACAGACAATAAACTCTGAAATGAGTCTAAGGAACTTGCAGAGACCATCATTTATATCTTCTGTAGAAATTTAAATTTTTAGGGGTAACCCAGGAGAAAATCCCATGGATCATCTAGACAGCATTAAATATTTTTTTCTGTCTGCACTCTGTAGCAGAAAAGGAAAAGGTTATTCTAGCCAGCCACTACTTAAGAGAAGCTGCCAAGGCATGGTGGAAGCTATTAAAAAAACCACCTACCATGATCCAAGGATATGAAAATGCCATTTTAAAAAAATATTGGAGTGAAGAAATGCAGGAGGATATTTTTCATAGACTGAACACACAGAAATATCAAGAAAACTGCAGGCAGGGATACACAGCCTACTTCATCCAGCAAGTGACCACATTCAAATCCCTCACAGCCTTCAAATACGAGGACCAACACATCATCTGGATGGTCAAACATCATTTACCCCCATGGATCCAAAGAATCATGCTTGAGATGTGCCCTATGTCACTAGAAAAGACCATAGACTTTTTGACTGCAATAGACTATGGGAACTTGACACCCAGAAAAGACCAAGACTCGGACCATTATCAAAAGTTAAAACCATATGTACCACCTGATCCAGGGAAACAAGACAACCATTAAATGAAGAGACAGATATATTCAGATGACCAACTGACACAACCATAAGGAAAATGAGACTTGATTATTGGATGGATTTATTATAAGCTTATTATAAGCTAGATAATATTAAAAAAAAATGATCGCAATGAGACATGTATAATTTTGCAGTTTGTATAGATGATATTATTCACACTCAAGCATGATTCTTTTGATCTGATTCATTCAAAACATTTCCCTTAATAATAATATCTCTCTTTTTTAAAAAAAAAATTGTAAAGCATTTAAAATAAGGCTCATACAGAATGACATGATATTCTTCACATACCCCCAAAATGATAATAATAATAAAAAACATTTAAAATAAACACATATAAAATAATCTGTCATTAATATTTCTACCCCCAAAATAGCAACGATTATAATTCTGACATGAATTAAATTTAAATGGTTATATATGATAAAACATAAAGAAATAAATTATTTTTATTTTTCTAGATTAAATGTTCTACATGAATAATGAATAATAAAATAAAAATAATATACTTAAAGAGTTCTTTGGAAGGGTCCTTCAAGTTTCTGATTTCCATTTTTCCTTCTCCTTTTCTTCCTTGATTTGTTTATATAAGCACATGAGTTTATGTAGACAAAGTTCTTGGGATAAAGTTCTCCTATGCCATCAGATATACAAATTTTATACTGCTGAAATGATTTCCTCATTTTTGATTTTATGTAGATTACAGCTGAATAGCACTCATTTAAATTTCTCAAGACATAAGTCTATTTCTTGTTGTCTTTTTCCTTCCTTAAATTCATTTAATATTCAAATTGAACACTTTATATACAAAATCAAATTTAGAGTTTATTTTCTGCGGTTTAAATTTTACCATTTGCCGATTTGTCATCAATTAGTGCTAGACAATCATGACCAATGATTAACTTCAGGAGATTCAATGTGTACCCAATTAAAAAAACTTATTCAATAGACATTTTCTTTTCGTCTTATGATATTAAATTTGGCAAAGTCATTTTAAGAGACAACAAATAATTGACAATAAACAATTTTTTTTTTCTAAAAGAAAAAATATTTATTTTTAACTTTATAGCAAAGTTTCTCTATATAATCGATGAGAAAACTTGCAAACAGAGAGTTTCAGATAGACTAGCTCCTACTTTACAACAATGCAAAGCTTTTTATAGTCTGCCTTTTCTTTTCTTTTTTCCCCCTATTATGAAATTATATTGATCCTTGAAATCTGGTCATTCTATTTTCTTAATTAATTGACTCGTTTCTTTTTTTCTATGGTTATTTTAACCTTTTGCTCCCCTGAAAAATCATACCAAATTCACATCTTCATTCTAACATATAATCACCAATTAATTTTACATTTAACAGATATAATCACTAATTAATTTCACACTCAAATTCCTTGGTCATAAATATAGCACTTAAATTACTCTGATAATTTACTTGGTAATACAATATGCATGAAACCCACATTAAAGAACAAAATCAAGAAGAGAAGAGCTCTCTTCTTTCACCCCATTTACTTTTCTGTAATAAAAATATATAGCAGCCCAGCTTCAAACCCAGAGTTCTTAGCTGGCTGTGGATAATAAATTATTAAAAATGGCAATTTCTTTTTTAAAGATTTCCTTACAAAACGACAAAGAATGATGATTAATTGTGAACTTTATAATTAAAATCCACAATTAGATTAAATACACACACATGTCATGTGTATACAATGCTTTATTAAACCAATTTAATATTTTAATCCTTAATTATTATAACTATTATTTTTTTTATAATTTAATCTCATGAACTATTATGACCATCTATTATTACTATTTAACGTAGTTTCAAGAGTCACACATCCCCTCCTTCTTCTCATTCAACTTATTAAATAATGTATAAATCTTGCTTTTCTAAAAATATATCTCCAATACCAAATTGATCATAAATTAATGTTAAATAAAATAATCCTTTGGTTAGAAATCTTTTAATTTCAACTGTTCAGATTGCCTACCAAGTAATACATACACAATCCCTAAGAGTATGGGTTCAGATCTAGTCTTGGCTAAAAATTTTGTTTATTAAAGAAAAAAAATACAAACTATGAGGAAAATTTAATTAAACCTTATCTTGCATTGTTAATTAAAAAAAATGGAGTCTTGGGCAAATCCAAGGCCTACAATATATATATATATATATATATATATATATATATATATATATATATATATATATATATATATATATATATATATATATATATATATATATAACTTTGGAAAAGTTGATAAGTATTTAATATTTTAGGTTTCTTATTATAATCCATATAAAATATATTTTTAGGCATGTTGTTTTCCTTGCATGGAAATTTTTCTTCACACAGTAGTTGATTTTAAAGTTGTTCTCACTTTGAAATGGGCTTATGGGCAGTAGGATTATGATTTTTTGCATGGATTTCTATTTTTTTGTCCTCTAAAATGACATCTAAATAAAGAGTCTGATTTAATGTGATAGATAAATAATGATAGTAAACATAATTGTAAATGAAAGTTATAGTTTTGTTTACCATTATCAACATTGGAATTGTTTTATTTTCTTGTGTTGTTGTGTTTTACAGAGTCATTCAAGCCATTACTTGATCACAGAGCTGTTATTTGTATTATGCAATTGCCAATATATTAAGAGAAAGCTCAACATAAGATATCTATACTTATTTCAGAAAAGTTCAAACAGAATAATATCAGATACTCATTTTCCAGCATTGTATACATTATGATTCATGGTAATAATATTTTATTTAATATTGACACCAATTTGATAATGCTTTCCTGAAGGTTTGTGGTGATGATATTTTAGTTGTATTTATTGTTTGGACTATTTCCATCATCTAATATGAGTACTGAATATTTTTTTAAAAAATAACTTTATTTAAATATTCCAAATAGATTCAAGTTTTAGTAATTGCACATCAAACAGGTTAGTATATGCATAATGTTTAGAGACATATTATTCTCCCCTCTTCTCTAGGTGTTGCTGGCACTGACAAGTGGCAGTACTTGCATGGGATTCAAACCTGGACTTTTAGATTCTTGAATATTGAATTTTTAGTTAACGCTATAACCAACTGTGCCATCCTGCCAAAGGCAACAGTTAATATACTTATCTATAAGGTTCTTCCTGATTTTTTACTTTTCCTACTTATGAGCAAAGCTGATTAGTTGTTTCCATAATGTATAGAAATCATTAATCAACTTTGCTCTTAAGAAGAATAAGTAGAGAAATCAGGAGGAACCTCATAGATAAGTATATAAAATTTCTACTGACTGTTGACTCTGGAAGGATGGTTCAGTTGGTTAGAAAATTGTTTTAAATATTAATACTCAGAAATCTAAGAACCAAGGTTCAAATTCTATGCTAGTACTATCATTGGTCAGGCCAGCAACACCTGAAGAAGAGGGGAGAATAATAGCTGCTGAAACATTGTGCATATAATAATATGTTTGATGTGTCATTACTAATTGTTGATTGTATTTGGAATATTTAAATAAAATTAAATTTTTCTAAAGATATTCCAAGACTCATATTAGATGATGGAAATAGTCCAAACAATAAATACAACCAATTTGATAAACCTATAAAAATAATATCTAACTTATGCACATTATAAAAAATTCAAGCAATGCTTTAATTAGCCTAACTTGAATAATAAAATTAAAATATTTTTAAGATAATCAAACTGATAATAAAAGTTTTTATTATATATTAGAAAAATATTATTGAGTCTGAAATTAATGCTTAATGAAAGGAATTAACAAATGCTATGAAGATTGCATTTAAAAATCAAAACTACAATATAGCACCTATTTCCAACCTTAACATGAATCTGACTACTCCTAAATACCAATGCAAACCACTTTGAGCCTCAAAAACATATATATTCAGACACTATGTCAAAGTCATTGATTTTTTATATCAATGGTAGAAGCACTTACATCAAAAGATTGACATATGTTTAAATAAATTATTGTAAACTATTTTTAAACTTTTTAGTAAATTTATGTCTATATATGTCAACATCATCTCAAAAATATGCTAATATAGCAAAATATCTTCTGACAACTGTGAAACATGGTTCTAGAACTGTCATAATTTGGAGAAACTGAAAATTAATGAAAGACACATTCCATGGTGAATATAAACTTTTCCAACCATATTAATGATCCTCAAATAAATCTTCTATTTATATACACAATGCAATCCATATTAATTTGTTTAACATTATGCTGATATTTCAAATCTACCCAAGAATTTGATTAAAAATGAAGAAAATACTAATATTTTACTTCAAACTATTATTTTTATTAGGTTTTCTATAAAATTTATTATTATGCCAATGTTATTCAAATGAATAATGGGCTTAGAATTGTCAGTTTTCCCAATGAATAATAGGTTTAGATTTCCATTATCTATTATTAAATGATGAATGTCTAGAAAATTTTAAATATTATTTAATCTTTTACAAATACAAACAATTATTAGTAATATCACACAAAAAAGAACACAGGTTAATAGATTACATAACACTTCAAGTGATATTATTCTCAGCTCTTTTTTAGATATTACTGGCCTGACCAGTAACAATTTTAGCATAGGAGTTAAATTTACACTTTTAGATTCTTGAAAATTAAATTTTAAGGCAAGGCTATTTTGTCAATGCTCAGACGGTTAGAGCATTACTTTAAAATTTGATATTTCAAGAATCTAAAAGTGTGAGTTTGATTCTTATATTAGAATTGTTACTATTCAGCCAAAACACCACAAAAGGAGAGCAGAAAATAATATCATTTGAAATGGTGTGAAATCTATCAACCTGTTTTGTCTTTGTTTATTGTTACTGACAATTGTTTGTATTTAAAAAAGTTTAAATAAAGTTTAAAATTTTCTAGACATTCAACATTTAATGATAGATGATGAAAATAGTTCAATATGTTATTACATCTAAAATACCATCATCACAAATTTTCAGGAAATTTAAAGCAATGTTTGATAGAAAATTCTGATTATATAATATATTTAAAAAGTTATCATAGTTCAGTGGTTTTTTTTTAATTTGTATAATCCCTGTATAAATCGTTGTCAGTTTCAATCATTATTAATTCATTGCAAAAAGAATGTTTCTTTAAGTTTAATGCAGTTTCTCTTATTAATAACATCTCTACCTTACTCCAGTGAATTTTCATATTTTCCCATCTATCTCACATTGTTCTTTTTGTTGAACTTGATATAATCTTTTTGGAATCTATTTAAAAATGACATTTTTTATGTATTGATCTTTTTTCCTATTAATGTGTGTAATTATTTCAATCTTGAATCTTTCGAAGATTTTAAACATGTTTGTTTTCTCATTACTTCTAATATATATATATCTTTTTTTATATTTTTCTTTTTAATGTAAAGTATCTATATTATTATTTTATCAATAGTTTAAGTCTAAGACGAATAAATAAATATTAATAAAATGCTTCTGATGAAATTTTTTTTCCAAATATTTTATCCATAAATATTTTAAATAACTCACTGTGAAAAAACAAACTTTCTGACATTTATCCACAGAGAAAAAGACATCTTTTCAGATTAAACAATTGAAAGTTTTGAGTTTTATTGGTGGGTGAGTCTAGAAACAACCCCTAACTAAAAAATTTTAAAGGCACATTTAATGGTTAATATTTGAATTTCTAATTGCGTTGTATCAATGTAAAAACTTCATAAGACCATTTAACTCTATAGAAATATATGTAGTAAAATCGATTTTTAATCCAATATACCACTTAATACCCTCCTATAGACAGGCAAGTGTGTTTTATATTGTACAATCACACAAATGCATCTGCACATGCGCAAAACTTATAGCAATTTCAAAAAAATGTCATTAAAAATAAAATTATCTTAATTAGTTCTTAATTTTGACCACTTTTTAGAGATCTTTTATTTATAATAGAATTTAAAAACATTAAATACAAATATTTTTTTAGCTTATTGAATTATATACATATTGTTTTTGTTTTAATACGTTATTGCTTTTGTAAATGCATACAGTCAGTCTCACTTTACATTTAGTAAGAAATTAAAAATAAAAAATCGAACAATAAAAAAAGTTGATCAAGTAAAACTTAACATTTGAATAGCACTACAAGCACTTTATTCAATAGATTGCTTAAAAGCTTTTAAAACAATATGTCTTACAAATATTTTAAAATTAATTTGAATCTCAAATAACTCATATTTGTTTTCAACTGAAAAACAAAGTCGCGTCCTATTTGTTTGATATTTATTAATATTTGAAAATTTAATAATCAAAATGTCTTATTTGGCACTACATAATGTAAGTTTTAAAATATCACGTAGATATTTATATAAACAGTTTTCCAGATGCAGGTTCTCCTATTTTCAAATAGTTCTGTTTAGTATTAAAAAAAAAAACACATGATCAAAATAAAAAGTCCACAAAAACAAACGTCGAATATTTTCTCACTTGCAATATTCTCCATTTGCGGCACTTAGTTAGATAATAATACATCCACGGCTTAGTAGGAAAAAAGTATTTTTACAAAAAATAAACTCTATTCTTAAAGCAGATTGGAATAACTATATTAAAATTAAATTCTTCAAATTAATGACATTTATCCAATCGCTCTAGATATAGATAAAAATAACATATAGAACTGGGTGAAATAATTTGGGATTTCTATAAAAATGAAGTTTACAAGTGAAGGTAATTTTTAATTTCCCGACGCTTTTATATGGAATCATTTTACATACATATATATTATATATATGCTAAGAAAAAGAGTGCATTCTCGGTGAGTAACATAATCACAGCTCTCATCTTATCTGTTGTTGCTGCTATATTTATATCCAATCTAATTATATATTTTATAATAATACATGCTATGTAAATTAAAGCATTTAAACATTCCATTTATGTGACAACTTGACACTGTTTTATCTTTTGTTTATCACTTTTTTATGATAGACAAGACTGTGAAAGATCAAGATTTAGTATTATAAATAATAGTCAGCAAAGAATTGTAATAGCATAGATTACTTATGATTTAATAACAAATAAAAGCTCTTGTTGTTATAATTTTGTATTTGAGAATTTTTATTATTATGAATCACATTATGATACACAAATACAGCAACACATACATTTTAAAATAAACTTTTAACATTATGTTTTGAAACAATAATATTAAGTTTTTAATTATCAAAAGGAAGGTAGTAGAACTTGTAAACTTTAATGGTTATAAATTTATATTCATAGTTGTTTTTTATTTTTTTACTTTATATATACAATCTTTTGATGATAAATGCAAAACCAATTATCTTGTAAACTTTAATAGTTATAAATTTATATTCATAGTTGTTTTTTTATTTTTTACTTTATATATACAATCTTTTGATGATAATTGCAAAACCAATTATTTTATAAAATATTCTCTAGAAGTATTTACCATGTTATCTTTGAAAATTTAGAAAGATTTCATATTGAACTATAGAAAAATTAATGCATAATAATAATCCCTAAAATTAATTAACATGAAACCTAAAAATGTGCAATTCTTAAAGTAGTCATCCAAAACTTAATATAATTTTTTCACAATAATTCACTAGTAATAAGTCAAATTATAAATCATTACTGAAATTATAATGGACAATAATCTTTATTTGTTTTATAATGGCAAAGTGAGAAAGCAAAAGCTGCTTTTAATTCTACTGCCATCTTGAATAATTAGTGGTGACAAAAAGATTATAATCAAGAGTTCCCTGTCCTGGAGAGAGCAGTCACATAGTTAATTTATCTATTTTTTTTATTCTGGATTGTTTATTACTCAGATCTTCAATTCCACACACATCTTTCCATCTTTTATAACCTTCCACAAGATCAATATTTTCTGTCCTTGCCTTCAAATTTCTTTCATTATACTATTTTTTTAGTATATGGTGAGAGCAGTTCCTTTTTCTACTTCAAATTTTCTCAATCAATCTTTTTATTTTATTTACCTTTCATTTACAATTTTATTCAGCCAAATAATTTTCTTTAAAACACATATTGAACACCTCTAATATGATTCTAATTATTTGAGTTATTTCCAAATATTATAGTACAATCCACATATAACATTAATTAATCTTTTTCTTAATTCCCTTTTCAAAATTTGACAAAATATTTTCTTTAGATTAACAAATGCCTTATTTGCAAATGCTATTCTTCTTTTAATTTTATTTTCACTTCTTTCCCATTCATTCAACAAAATACCCAAATATTTAAATTCATTCAACTGTTGAATTATATTATCATGAATATCAGCTTGTATTATTTTTGCATTTTTCCTATCCATAAACACTTAATCTTCTCAGAACTATTATTCATTCCACATTCCATACATTCTTCAAGAACTTTAGAGATTTCTTTTTATTCTTTATAATAGGAGCCACATCATCTAGAAATATTATCCAATAATGGGTTTTTGACTGTCTAAATATTTTTCTAACATGTATTTTAAATAAATATTAAAAAAAGTATAAATGACATGTAAGATCTTTGTCTAACTCTGTCTTATTATTCTCCAAAATGATTTTTATTCTTTTCTCAGTGCACATATTCCAAATCAGTCTTTTCTTCTGTTAAAAAAAATCTTTTATTTTTCAAGAAAGTCTTAAGGTTATGCCAGGTTACTCTATTTTTTTTCAAATCCATGAAACAAATCCAAGTATTTTATTTTTTGTAATATATTTTTCTGCAATCATTCTGATAACACCAACAGCATTCCCCTCTCTCTTTTATTTTTTTGTCCAATATAATATTTCATCTTTCCATAAATTCTTGCATCTATATTCTCAATAAAAAATTTTGAAACATGAGATAGCAAGTATATTGCTCTGTACTATTTATATTCAACATCTTTCTTTTTTTAACAATTAGAATCATTATAGTCATCAAAACATTTTAGGTCAAATTTCACTGTTATATATCAAATTCCACAGTCAACCTATATTTTTCATAATATGTTCTACCATCCCTTTTAAAAATGTTATAAGTAAAAACCAATAGCTTTACCATTTTTCTTTTCTTAAATTGATTTCCTTGTTTTTTCGACCAATATGTCCATATGTTGTTTATTGGATTCAACATTTTAACATTCAATTTATTCATTTTTCTGTCTGAAAAGTTATTAAAGATATTTTGTCATATGTTCAATATATCATTCCTATTAGTTAATCTCATTCCATTCTTATAAGCTATTTCACTTATTAAGCAATTTCATTGTTCCATATTCAGACTATATCATGTTCATTACTCTCCAAATTCTTCTTCCAACCATTTTCCTTTTGATAGATCTATTTTTTCTTAGTTTATTATTAAGTTTTTGTAATGCTGATTGCTATTTTCACTATTGATATTCTTCTACTTTCTCTGTATTTCCATCTTTTTCACAATATCTTTTTTTTACCCAAAGTCATTTAGCTTTTCTTAATGGATAGCTTTTTTGAAACTTTTTGTGATCTTGAGTATCCTGTCAATCTTCTTTATTATTTTTTCATGTATGAACCAAACATTTCTTTCCCTATTTTTTTTAATTTATCCAAATCTTATCTTACAAATTTGTTACTTCTTTTCATTATTTTTAAATTTATCTTTATTTTATAGCCGCAAGATGATTAGAGTTTATATCAGTGCCAGGAAAAGCAGGTGAATACTTCATAAAATTATTATACCTATCCTGAATATCTAATACCTTTCTTTATTTCTATTACCTGATACTTTCTGTGTATACAATGTTATTGGATAATTTTAAACCAAGTATTTACAGCCACAAATTTAGTCTACATACAAAAATTCCACCAGCTAACTATCTTCTTTATTTCTTTTTCGAGTATCATAATTGCCAACAATTTTTTCTTTCTTACCTTTTCTCACAACAGGAGTAGAATTATCCAATAACAATATGCATGCATTTTATGCTGTTGATGTATTATTTACTCTATCTTTTATACTGATCATTTATTTCTAAATCTTCATGACTAGTAGTTGGCATATAAGAATGCATGAATATTAAATTCTTCTGACTTGCAGTTATCCTCATTATCATAAGTATAATCATCAACACAATGTTTTTGTATAACACTATACCATATTTACTTTCCAACAAGAATACTAACTCCATTTACTGCTCTAACACCATAAGAATAAAACAATTTAATATCTTCACTATTTACTCTGATACATCCTTCCCACTTTCCTTCACATAATCCATAACATCAACATTATTTACTCTCATTTTTCTTTTTAAATTTCCCAATTTCTTAGCAGCTTACATTTTATGATACCAACTCTGAAGTTGATCTTTTTTTTCAATGCACTTTCTTTATAAAAAATTTCAGCTTTACAATCTGAGCATTGCCTTCTCCATGCCTACTCCTGCCCAGCAATACACCAAAGCCTTTTTTAGCTAAAAACTTAACACCAATCTGAATCAATATTGTGTTAATACTTGTAATAAAAAAAACAAGGGAATTATAACGAGAAGTGGATTTCCATTACTTTCTTTTTTCAAGCAATGATTTTCATTACAGGGTTCATGCACTAGCGATTTCTTATCAAAACAGTTATTCATTATCATTTTTAGTCTCACCATTATAACCTCATTCAACTTGAATGAATTCTGGAACTAATTGAGCATCTAATGGATAGTTAAATTATATAATGCAATTAGCACTAGCCACTATACATTTGTGGCATTGAAACCAGAGTGTGTTTAAATCCCCATCCAAACTTTTCTATTAGTTATTAATAAAACCTTGGAATTCAAAGCTGAAAATAATACAATTATGAATTTATTTACCATTTTAACTTCATTTTACTATTGAAGTTAAACTTATTATTCAAAAGAACCTAGGTTTTACAACCCAAATCAACATTCTTGATAATTAGCAATCATAAATTTTGTAACTGCAGGTAACTTTTTCTCTCTGAGTAGATATATAAATTCTAATAAATTACTTAATTAATTACTTACACAAAATGTGATAAATCATGAGAAGCTATTTGCTATGGTTGAATAATCAGTGATAACCAGATTATAGTACATTTAAATCTCAAAAGTGGTGTTTGTTTTTTATTTTTTAGCTATGAATATTTTAGTATTTTGAAATATCAGATATTTATTTGAATATGAAAATGGAGTTAAAGGTATTTGCTAGATTATTAGCTTCATTATTGCCAACTTTGAATCTGGAGTTTTTAGTAAAAAAAATAATAAGACCGAAACTGATCTGATAATGGGAATTTAAATACATTATTAAATAGGATTACTAATTATTTATTAATTATTTAACTTTAATACAGCAATAAAGTAGAGAACTTCTTTTATTTCATCATCTATTGTGTAAGCCAGTGGGTCTCAACCTGTGGGTCATGACCCCTTTGAAGATCCAACAACCCTTTCACAGGGGATGCCTTGACCATCATAAAACACATGTATTTTCAATTCATAATAGTAGCAAAATTAAAAGGTTGGGGATCAGCACAACATAATGATCTGTATTAAAGGGTCAGGGTATTAGGAAAGTTGAGAGCCACTGGTGTAAGCTAACATATCAAATGATTTGCATATGATGTTTGTGGGTATTTTATTGCTCTTAAATACATATTTTTGACATCCTTAATTAGTTTGATAAGCAAGAATAGGATAATCAAAATTTTAAATCATAAATATTATTACCTGTAAACAATAATAACTTGAAAGTAATTCAAAATTGTTTTGGCATACTTTTATAGATGATAGCATTTATTATACTGGATTATTAAATAAAATCTTGATAATATATTTCTTTTTACAATTAATGTGTAAGGAAATAGTATAATTATCATATCATAAAAATAAAAATAAAAAACATTATTTTAACATAAAAATATTTTTTATGTTTTAATGTCGAAATTAAACATGTTTTTTACGCTGAAATTAAATTTTATAAATAAAGTATACTATTGACAATCTTGTAAACTAAATAATCATATTATATATATGAAAGAGAAGATTGTGTGTAATATTTTCGTCAACATTTTGAATGAAAAAAATAATGACACTTTTTGCGCATTTAGACAAAAATATTTACCTATCATTAATTTTCCAAAAAAAAAAAAAAAACAGTAATAAATACTTGACAAGATAAGCTTTTTTATATAGTTTGATGAGTAAAAGAAAAACTATTGAAAGAATATATCTTAGAGATATTTTATACAAACTATAGTCGTGACATTTTTAGAAATAATTTAGTATGTAAAAATAAAAAAATGTGTACTCTGCAGTTTTCAATATTAAAACTTTTGTAAATATTATGACTTGTATAAGCATTTAAAAAAACGTATTTAGATCAGAACAATATATATATATATAAATATTAATACATTTATTTATTCTTAATGCAGTTTGTTGCCAGAAAGTGATGATGATGATAATAATAATAATAATAATAATAATAATAATAATAATAATAATAATAATAATAATAATTAAGGCAGAACTAATATAATAGCATTAACTTCTGAAACAAATAACAATTTCCAACACTACACACTTCAATTATTCAAATATTGTGTGAATTATATATGTATTTATTTTGAGAAGGGCAAAATATTGGTAAGTAAATGCTAGTCAAATGATTGTTATATAATTAAATTAATCCTAACTTTATATGTCAATAACTGTTCAACATATATGCAATACATGAATGTACAAAGTTCATTGCCAATGGAATACAAAATAAAATGTGTGCTATATTGGCATATCACTAAGTCAAATATATACATAAATAAATTAGTTTAAAAATTCTTATTTGATATTTTATTTTAATAAATTTGTAATTATTTTAGAATCTTTATTAATCAAAACTATGTTACGTTTTGACTTTAAGACATATTCTTGTAAATTGAATTTAACATGCTGATAATAATAATAATAATAATAATAATAATAATAATAATAATAATAATAATAATAATAATAATAATAATAATAATAATAATAATAATTAGAAAATTAAAATAATATTGTAACGTGTATGCATAATTAAAAGTTTACACTTAAATATTGATTCCCCTTCCAAAATAATTGTCTCTGTTTTAACAATGTCATCATATGTTTAATGAATGTTTCCTTTTTTTAAATTACTATTTGCTTATATAGGTATAAAGATCAAATATAAACTTATTTTGTGTTATTATTTATCAGTTGGCTGGATAATTGTTGGATAATTTGTCCCCAACATGGTAAAAATATGACTTTTGATGGTACTTTACCTATAAAGCATCTATCCATTGGCTAGTTCTATTAAATTTATTATATTAGCCTTCATCCAATGCCCTTCCTTTCCAAATTTTTTCATGCAGATTCACTATTCTGTCTAGTTATGATGACATATTTTATTTCAGATTTAGGTAATGTCAAATTCAGTTTTTGAAAAAAATTTAATGAGGTGCTCAAATAATATTGGCATATAAGATTTAAAGTTTACTATTTCATTACACAATTACTGTTTAATAAATATATTATTTGTTTTTGCTTATTAATAATTTAAAATAATGAAATAAGATAATTGTTTTTTTTGACACTTATCTCATCAAATCTTATAATAAAACTTTTATATCCGCAAAAAATAATTACTCAAAAATCATCATTGGTTTTTTCTTTATTCACCACTCTTAAAGGCAATTTTGTACTAAAAGAAGAGAAAGCAATATAAAAAGTAATTTTTTACACTTACATTGTTTTAATATCCATAAATTTTTTAAAACTAATTTTTACTGCTTATGCTGATGCTGTCTGATGTTGCTTGCTGTTGCTACTTCCTATGTTTTGTTGTTAAATTCTACTTCTTGCTACTATATACTGCTTTTTGATGCTGCTACTTGCTGCTGCTGTTGTTGCTTCTGCTGCTGATACTGATACTGTTGCTCCTATTCCTACTGTGACAGCTACTACTACTGTCTTCTGCTTACTGTTATTGGTACTGCTACTACTACTACTACTACTACTACTACTACTACTACTATTATTATTATTATTATTATTATTATTATTATTATTATTATTATTATTATTATTATTATTATTATTATTATTATTATTATTATATATTCAGAATGTCTTTTTTCTATGTACTTCTTTTTGTTTGTACTGTGGTCTTATGACATTAATTTCAATTCTCAGTATATTTAATCAGTTTCAAAAAGGTCCTATGAATCCATAAAATCCATCCTTGTTGAGTATATGCAAGCCCTTTAATAAACTATTCTCATCTAAACAAAACAATATGGATGTTTAAACCTATATACATATATAAACGTTTTATGAATCTATCTAGTCTGTTATTACTAATCTGTTATTACCAATCATTCATATACTATTTATAACATAAAGAACTTGTTTATCCATATAAAATAATGAAATCATAGTATGAAGATAATTGAAAATATTACTTGTGTATAAACATAATATTTAAATGGGGAATGATAAATACACATCTCATTTTTTATGTATATTTATTATTTTTGTCATAGAATTATTTATAATTGCCTAACTACTCAAATAGGTAAAAATATTGAATTCAGAATTAGTTTCACAATCTTTATTGTTATTCTGCTATTATGTTTAGAAGAGTTTGAAACTCAAAGAATCTACTCTGGATAATATAATATACCTATAGATCGTTTGAAATATTTTCTTTTAACAGTAGATTTTTTTCCAAATCAAAAAATAATGAAATATTTTTGCATTTTCTAAAATTATTATGTTTATTTACAACTCTCATTTAGTGTGGACATTTTTAGAATTCACCTTTTATATAAAAATGTGTAAAACTGCTTTTGTTCATTGCAAAACTATAATCTGTATAATTTTTTTTTCATGTGTCATAGTATCGGCCGGGGAGCGAACCCGCTAACCCGGGACAACTGTTTAGTAAGGCAGCTATGCTGACCTCTCGACCACCAACACTTGTCCATAATATTGTCCCTAAAAATAAAAAGTGAAAGAGAAGTGCATGTTTAACGTATAAGTACTAATAACTATTATTTATAAAATAACTATTAGTTACATTTACTTGATCCTATGGTGGTATTGCTATGGGTAACTTGAATCTTTCAAGTTTTATTTTTTTTTTTCAATTGTAAAACTGTGATGTTACACACAATTCAGTACAATTGATCTCATTCCTCCAAATTGCGCATAAAGTTTCGTAGCGACTATTTTATAATTCATTTTATATTGAAATAATATTGTAAGAGCACGTATTACTTGGCTTGCAACATATACAGTTTATATCATATAAATGTTATTCATATTATTTTTAAGGAAGTAAAGAATAAATTTTGTTTGTAATTTTGTTTTATATATGTTTATTTTCTGCTATTCTCTTTCTTTTTTCATTTTATTCTTTTTTAATGTAATATTGATTTCGAATTGTTTATTTAAAAAATTTCAAAACTATGATTACTTAGATTTAAAGAGTTTAAAGTACAACGAAATGAGAAATACGTTAAAAAATCCGCAGAAAGAAATATAAAAAACCCACATTTCCCTTGATAGATTATGTTTGTTTTGTTTTATTTTCAAATTGTCGATATTTTATAATAGTTGCAAGTTTTTTTATTAGAAATAACTTGTCATTTACATTATAATTGAGAAAACAATGTCAAATATTTTTCAAATAAAAAAGAAATAGAAATTTACCTCTAATGTGATGCGAACTTTTGCTTTTATTTTCTACACTATATAAGCATGTATATATCATATTAAACAAATATCATATAGTAAAAATGTGTATGAAAATTGAAGCAACATTAATTCTACAAAACAATAAATTCATTTTGTTTGTATGTGATATAAAAGTCCTACTTTTGTATTGTTTCTAGGCAGTTGACATGATACTTTCTTTAAAAAAAGTTCCAGTACATATAGATTGGTTCGATTTTTACGACTTGTTTTGCAAGCTTATATATTTCAGTTTGCTTACCTCAGATAAATAGTGTAAATATTTATGCCCACCACACTGCTAAAAATTTAACTAATGAATCAATAGTTGAATAATAAATAAATATTTACAAATGTTAAAACATTTTGTGAAATGTAAGATTTCTCAATATCTCTCTACATAAAAATAATGAAGAAAATATCACTCATCCTGCTAGTTTAGTGCCAGATAGTGAGATTTATTAATTATATTTCAATTTTATTCATCAAATTTTTGTGGAATCTGAAAAATAAAACCCACAGATTTTATCCAATTTAAACCCATGGCCATATTGATGTACCAACTACTAAAATACGATCATATTATATACACCCTTTAATGTTCAAAAGTAAGACAATAAACTACAATATTTTAATCTATTTTAAATAAAACACAACAAAATGTATAAAAAATGTTTGTCTCTCAGTTTTATTTCTGAAATTTTTAAAATAAAAACTCTATTTGTTATAAAAATGAAACGATTATCAATAATTTTTATGTTAAGATTTTGAAAGTAAATTTATCTATTAGTGAAAAAAATATCTGAAGATAAAAAATAATGTTACTATTTAAAAACGGTTGAGTTTTATTTTATGTTAAAATATGTTAATATATACTTTACCCCAGCATAAATTTTCTCATATAAAAAGGAATAATAAGATGTGTTCTATTAAAATGATTGCATAAAGTACTAACGTGATTATGTACAAAATAGTTTGTTTTCATAGATAGATAGATAGATAGATAGATAGATAGATAGATAGATAGATAGATAGATAGATAGATAGATAGATAGATAGATAGATAGATAGATGGATGGATGGATGGATGGATGGATGGATGGATGGATGGATGGATGGATGGATGGATGGATGGATAGATAGATAGATAGATAGATAGATAGATAGATAGATAGATAGATAGATAGATAGATAGATAGATAGATAGATAGATAGATAGATAATTTGATAGATAAATAGGTAGAAATATATATATATATCACTTCCAAAAAAGCTAAAACACAAGTCGATTATTATGCCAATAATTAAATCTCTGAACCTTAAAAAGACTTGTTTCATACCTGTTGACAACTTTCTCAGTAAAATGCAGTCACTGAATATTTTTGACAAGAGATTGGTATTCTAAAACTACTTGAATTTAGCTATCTAATGCAATTTATTTATTTATATTACTAATTTCAATAGCAGGTAAATAAAAAACTTACTACTGACTTGAATATAAAACGTTTAAGATTATAATCATTCCACAGAACACTATCGGTTATGTTGCTAAAAATTATTTTTGCAGACAGCCTCATAAAGAGATATTTTAATACACTTGCATCAATAAATGACAAGTAAATTTTTTTATAAGTTTACTAAAATGTCTTGTTATGAGTCTGTCTGTAAAAATAAGTCTTAGTAAAGTAAGCGACAGTATTATGTGATAGGTTTATTTATTTATTTTTGAAAAAAACTGGAGAGAGTGCTTTATCTGTAGAAATTTTTTCTATGTAAAACAATATATATATATACATAAAGTTAAATAATATTTTAATAGTGAATAAATATAATGTCATATAAAATTTACCAAGTCTAATTTAAATAATAATTGAACTGCTCTCTAGGTGCTATGTTTGATAAATTTTTACAGTAAAAAAATGGGCCACTTTTTACTGTACTTTAGATATTTACATTTAAAGTTATTTAATAGCCAGAGAGAAAACTTAATTCAGCCTATATATTTTAATGTAAATTGATTCTTAAATAACCGATATTAAGTTTATAGAGTAGAGATAGCTCTTTCATTTCTCAAGTTCTATAATAAATAAACTTGTCATGCATGTAATGTTAAATAAATTTTAATATTGAATAAATAAATTGTCAAGAGACATGTATGAAGTCTATTTTAAATAAGTAATAATGTCATATGACATAATATTTATTCAATATTAAAATATTATTTAACATTATATGTATGACATGTGTTTATTATAGAGTTTTAGAAATGAGTGAGATATCTCTGGTCTATAAAGTTAATATCAGTTATTTAAAGATCAGTTTACATAAAAATATATAGATTGTTTTATACTTGCTATCTGACTGTTATTGTTAGGTAACTCTTAAATAAAAGAACTAAAGAGTGGTTCATTTTCTTATTATAAAATGTTATTGAACATAGTAGCTAGAGGGCAATCCTATTATTATTTTAAATGGAAATGATAAATTACCATATTTGTTAGCATATAAAACACACTTTCCCCCTCAAAATATGCTTAAAATATAGGGTGGATTTTATGCACCAGTAATCAATATTATTAATTGACATATATGTCAGTCTAAAACATTTGGTTTATATTACTAAACATATATACATATTTTATTGCAGTTTGTCCTTTTGGAAAATAGTAGTTTTGAATAAATCATTTCCATGAATTTTTTTCTGTTCTGTAAAGATAATAAGTTTTTTGATATATTTTATGTTTCATTACTGAAAGAGGAGCATTCCCGCAAATATAGTTCAGATTCACTGAATCTCAAGATTAAGATTCATCCAATGTGTGTATGCATGAACACACTTCAATAATACACTGTAACATTTAAACTTTAAATTTGTTAGATTTGTCAAGATCATTATCGGTGTTCTGGAATAATTTGTGTACAGATATCTTGGCAAAATATGGCTCAAAATCAACACAGATTCTGTTAAACTGTAAAACATGAAACAGTTGCAAAATCATTTAAGAAATGCGGAATTGATAGCTAACTTGATGGCACAGAAGATGATTTCTTATATAAAGACTCAGTTTTTGAAAAAGGGATTTTAAGTGATTTTTTATTTAGCTTTGGAGATAGATTTCTGGGCATTGGGAATGAAGATTAAAAGATATCTAAGTACAATGTTTCCTACATACATTTTTTGTAGATATAAATAACTACAAAATTAGTACAGTGAATAATTGTGGAAATTCATGAAAAAATATAGAAAATTATTTTTTTTTTAAAATGTGTATAAAAAGAGGGTACATTTTATACACTACTCCATCGTATACACCAGTAAATATATATATATATATATATATACATATATATATATATATATATATATATATATATATATATTTGTCTGCAGAAAGAAATTCTTTTTTAACATTAAATAAAATCATTTAATCATTTTTGAGACCATAGAGAAACTAAACAGGGCAAATTCTCAATGCTCATTTCATAGTTATTGTCTTTACAGCTGTTACAGTTGTTGTGATTATTCATATAATAAATGAACATGAATAGACTTTTGCACCAACATTAGCCACGATGATGAATTTATTGGCCTTTTACTTTTGAGTTTAAACGCAAACTCACTTTTTTCCTCACTTTTTAGAGTTCTTGACTGAAACATCAATTGAGGTTTTTTTAAGACAGAATCGATATATATATATATATATATATATATATATGATGATCATGATATATATATATATATATATATATATATATATATCATGATCATCATCAACCATTATCAATCCACTGCAGGGTGAAGGTCTCTCCAAGCTCAATCCATCTTTTCCTATCTTTAGCTTCTCTTCTTGACATCAACCTTGCACACTTTCTTATTTCATCCATCCAACTCACATATGGTCTCTTTCTGGATCTTTTACAATCTCTTAGAATTCGGTTTAAAATTCCAATTGTCCATCTATTATAATCTGTTCTAGCAATATGCCCAGCCCAACTCCACTTCAATTTTTTAATTTTTTCAATGAGGTCAGTAACACCTGTTTGTTCTCTTACCCATACATTGCATTTTTAATCGCTTCTTGTTACTCCCAACATGCATCTCTCCATACTTCTTTGAGTATTCTGAAGTCTCTGTATTGCTCTTCTATTAACTTTCCCAAGTCTCAGATCCATAAGTAAGAACTGGAAAAACACCTATATTAAAAACCTTCCTTTTCAAACACAGAGGCATAATTCCTTTCAGTATCAAGTTATTGCTATCAAAAGAACTCCAAACAAGTTTAATTCTATGATTAATTTCATCCGTTATGTTGCCATCTGTATTAATAATCTGACCAAGGTATTTGTAACTGTTAACTTCTTCTAACTCCTCATAATCAATCTTTATTTTTATATTTTGACAAAATCTATTAAACATTACTTTAGACTTTTTAACATTTATCTTTAGTCCTACTTTTCTACTTTCATCTGATAACTCCTGCAACATTTCCTGTAGATCTAAAGCATTATTTCCAAAAACAATTGTATCATCTGCAAAATCTAAATGACTTAAATAATCTCCATTTACTTTCACTCTTTTGGTTTCCCATTTTAATCCACAAAACACTTCTTGCAGCACTGCTGTAAAAAGTTTTGGAGATATGGAGTCACCCAGTTTTACACCCTTTTCAATGTTGATTTTCTTACTATCATTATGTAATCTAATTGTTGCTGTTGCATTTTTATAAATTTTCTTTAAAATATGACAATATCCTGAATCTACACCTTGATAATCCAATGCTTTAATCACTGAAGAAATGTTTATAGAATCAAAATGCCTTTTCATAATCTACAAATCCTAAGCATAATGGCAACTCATATTCATTTGTCATTTCTATAACTTCTCTCAATACCTGGATATGATCTACTTTACTAAAACCACTTTTAAATCCAGCTTGTTCTCTTGGTTGGGGGAAATCCAGTGTTTTCTGTAGACGAGTTGTAATTATCTTAGTAAAAATTGTGTATAAAGCTGACAAAAAGACTGATAGGTCTGTAATTTTTAATATCTTCTTTATCACCTTTTTTAAATATTAATTTTAATACTGCATTCTTCCAATCATCTGGTACATTTTTATCATTTAGACAATTGGTATATAACTTTTCTAATTTTTTTTCTATTTCTTCAGATGCTTTTTTTAATATATCAATTATAATGCCATCATTATCTGGAGCCTTCCCTTTCTTCATAAATTTAATTGTATGTCTCACTTCCTTATTCAAAATTCTGGGCAATTCGGAAGATATAATAGCTATAGGAGACACTTGTTCTTTATTACTATATAATTCTTGATAGAATTCTTCTACACATTTCATGATGTCATCTCTCTTTTTAGTAATAATGCCATCTTTTTTTCTTATTGCAAATATAAATTTCCTATCAATACCAAAATGTTGTTTTACACTCTTTAGACTTTTATTCTTTTCTATAGATTTCCTTGCTAGTTCACAATTATACTTTTTTTTATCATTTTCAACTCTTTTCCACACTATTTTACAAAATTTGAGATATTCAATCTTTTGTAATGCATCATTGTTGTATATCCTCATATTCCTATTTTTCTTCATAAATTCTCAGGTCTCAGTAGAAATTTTATTGGTCAATTGCTGCTGTTTTGTACCAGCTATCTTTGTTGCAGTTTTTAAAAGTATATCAATTATTTTCCTATTAATGTCATTCAAATCTGAATCATGTTCTAAATCTATTACTACTTGAAACTGATTTGTAAGTTCTAATTTAAATTCATTAGAATGTTTCTGAAGATTAGGAATATCAACTGTAAATATTGTTTTTCTTAATAATTTTTGTCTCTCTAGTTTTGCATTAACACGTATCTTACATCTTACTAATTGATGATCACTTCCTGTGTTAAATCTATTAAGAACATTAAAATCTTGAAATATGTATTTTCTGTTAAACAAAATATAATCCAATTCTGCTGTACCTTCATTTGGACGCTTCCATGTCCATTTCCTTTTAACATTTTTTTCAAAAAAGAATTCATAATATAAAGGTTTTCTTTTTCTGCAAACTCCACAAGTCTATGTCCTCTCACATTTCTATTACCATAACCAAAATTACCTATAGCATTTTCATCATTCATTTGTTTACCAATTCTAGCATTAAAGTCTCCCATAACAATTTTAAAATGTTGTTTACTCTGATAAAAAGCCTTTTGTACATCCATATAAAAATCTTCTACTACTTCATCACTATGAAAACTTGTTGGGCTTAAACCTGAATTATCTGCATTTGGTATCTGCTATTAAGTTGTAAAATTAATATTGCCACTCTATCTGATACACCAACAATCTCCACAATGTTATTATTCCATTTTTATTTATAATGAATCCTACTCAACTTGTATTTCCAATATTTGTGCCTTTATAGTAGAGTATATGCCCACTTTTTAAATCAATTGTTTTTTTATCTTTTCTTCTAACTTCACAAAGTCCAATAATGTCCCATTTAATACAAAACAGTTCTTCTAACTCTTACAATCTTCCTTCACTTGAAAGTGATCTGCAGTTGTAAATACCTAAATAAAAAGTTATCACCAAATGGCAGCCTGAGTCTGCAATCAGGGGATTCTTAGCACCCTCTGTCTTTGGCCATCAGACCGCTGCCTTGGTTGGTGACTTTAGAGCCTCCTGGGAATAAGGGCCATGACTAATTTTTGTTTGTCATAATTGTATATATTGGAAAAAATATTCTTAAACTCAGAGATAAAAAGCCAATAAACTCACCATGTTGGCTAATAATCACATAGTAATAACAGCTGCAATGACAAGAAAGTATGGAGTGGACATTAGGAATTTGCCATGCTCAGTTCCTTTAAGGCCTCCAAGAGGAATCCAAGTGTCTCCTTTCAGTTAATATCAAACTCCTTTCTGCAGCCATATATATATATATATATATAATATTAGAGATTTTCAATAATGAAAGACAAAACTAAATTCTCACCTATATCTCCAACAGGTCATAAAATTATCAGTTGAGGCAGAAGGTGGAAGACAAAAACAGGAAGGTATTAAGCATTTCTTCATTGTGGCCTCAGATTGCCATTCAGTGATGACTTTTATTCAAATATTTACAAATGACTTTATAATCAATAAAGGAATATTATATAAATTTAAAGATTGTTTTAATCATTTGTGAATGCCATTGAATTTTATAATGTTGGCACAAAATATGGAGATGAATTGATTTAAAAAGTGGACATAGATGTCACAATAATGACACATGCATTGGAAGTACAAATAGAGTGGAATTTGGCATAAATAACATTATGATGATAATATATATATATATATATATATATATATATATATATAAAGATTAGTTGTTAGATATAGGTTTACACCCCAACAAGTTCTCATTATGATAATCCAATTGAAAATTTTATATAGATGAACAAAACGTTTTTAATTACACCAATAATATTTTATAATTATCATGGGGTACATTAATGCTAAAATTGAAAACAGAATAGAAAAACAATGTGCCATGGATATATTGACTATGATAATAGATGTGTGAGAGAGCACATATTGTGGTATTTGCAGAAAAGGATAAACATTGTAATATAAATCCTTATTTTGAAATAAATACTAAATGGAAACGAATATACAAGCATCCCAATGAAGTACAGCAGCATAATAATATGTTTTGACTAATTGAAAATGTGTCTTTTAAGACTGGAATCTTTATATTAAATTTAACACAAGAAGTAATTATCAATTAATGAGATAAATGGTGCATATTAATAAAAACTAAAGAGAGAAAATTACTATTTGAAAAACACTATAATAAATTCAAATTAAAACTTGCTAACCACATTCACAAATTTGAAAATGATTTAAACTGAATTAAGATCAATGAGAAGATGACATATACTCTACTAATAATTGGAATACAATAATTGGTACCAAAAAGGAGAATTTCAACAGTAAAGTTTTGATTATATGATGATTGTATGAAAAAAAAAACCGAAATATAAAAAATATTTTTAAATGATGCTTTGAGAAGAATTGGATATTTGAAGATCTGTATAATGGTAAAAAAAAATAGTATAATTAAATATAATAGTGAGTTGGCAAAGAATTTTATATAAGAAAATAAAAGTTTCACAAATATTCATTAGCATATGGATATAAAAGTAAAAGTTAGTTCAATAAAAAAAAAGATGGAAGTATTATTAAAAAAGAGATGACATCATAAAATTTGTTAAACAGTTATAAAAAGAATTATATATGCATAACGAATAATAAAATAAAATAATCACTACAATTACTATATTATCTGAATAGTGGGAAATTTTATGTGAAGAAGTAAGAAATTTGATTATTTCTGTGAAGAAGAGAAAAACTCCAATAAATAATGGTATTATTGACATCATAAAAAAAGTAGGAGAAAAAATAAAAAAAAAATTGTTAAAATTTTATAACAAACGTCTAAATTTTAAAAAAAAATGCATCAGATGATTGTAATAATGTAGCAATAATACTAACATTTAAAAAAGTTGATGTAGAAATGAAAAATTACTAACTTATCAAAGTTTTACAAGTTTTTTACTAAAATTTTATATCTTGTTTACTGAAAATTTAGATTCTATGCAACCAAAGAATAATCTGGATTTAAAATAAATTTAACCTAATAGATCAAATTCAAAGATTGAAAGAATTTATAGAAACAGTCACTGAATATGAGTTTCCATGATAGTTTGGATTTATTGATTATGGAAATGCAAATTATTCACAGATAATTATGAATGCTTTGGACTATGATTCTGACAGTGGTCTGCCAAAAGTATACTTAGTGCATTATAAAAATCTTGAATTTCAACTTTTATCTTTTTGCAATACTTGATAACAAAGAGTTTATAAGCATTACATTAATTAATGAAAAGTTAATTAAATATTTATAATTATATTGTAATGTGTAAATTTCAGCATAATCAAACATTATCATACTTTATTTATATTCAGTGTCTGTATTTTTGTCACTGGAATTTTAGTAAAATTATGAAAATTTGGGATCTTCCTTTGAGAGAACAGCATACAGTGAAGTATTTACAAAAATACATGATTCTGCCCTACTGAAAAGTGTGTGATATTACATTTTACATTTCTTACATTTTTATTATTTTTATATTAATAAGATGACTTAATATGAAAAATAATAATAAATAAATTGAAAATATAACTGAGTTTTGCATAAATTTTTATATTTATTAAAATAATTGTTAGCCATTTTGTTTTTTAACATTTATTATATGCCACTGAAACTTTATATTTAAAAAATAATCTGTTAAGGTTAGGGAAGAAAATAATGCACAAGTACTATTTTTTTTTTTTTTTATGTGTGTATGTATAATCATAATTTAAAAAATTCAATATTGTCAAAAAATTATGACCATTGTGGTTACTAATCTTGGTGGGCCACATGTTTTATTGTTGGTGGACTACATGAAGCCCATATGCCATGTGTTGACATGCCTGGAGTAAAGTACTGTACAAAAGATTTTTTCATTAAGAATATAATATTTATAATAATAAATTAGAAGTTAACAACTGCAAATATTTTGGTCAGCTTATAAATATAGATGAGAATTTAATTAATAAAATTAATCAGAGTATACAATTTGGGATGTTTTTGATAAAAATAATTTAATATTAAATATAAAGAGATCCATGTGCTTGAAAAGTAATTTGTTTTATGAATTACTACTTATGGATCTGAAACTTAAACATTTAATTAAAAAGCAATTTAAAAATTTAAAATCATTCAAACAAATGTTAAGTATGAAGAAAGTAAAATTCTTGGTAAAAGAACAAACATTTATAATTGTCACAATTGAAAAAAATTAAAGACTAAAGTGGGGCTGGTATGAATACATTTGGAGGCTCCCATAAATGATGAGTAGCTTGAACTCTTAACTTGGATCCCAAGAGATTGTAAAAGATCTAAAATGAGGTCACATATAAAATGGATAAAAGAAAGAGCAATTTTGTTGGTGTTCGCGTGAAAAAGAAAATACGTGGATCAGAAAATGTCTATTAAATTAGAGAAACTTCCACCTGGCCATGGGTTGGCAGTGATTGAAAAGGATATAAAAGTATATGATTAAGATATAACTTCATTATTTTTAAATATATATTGAGATAAATTAGTTTCATGGTAAGCTTTACAATGAAAATATAATGTTAGTGTGTGTGGAAAAAATGAAATGATTACACATAAAATTTATGTATATAATCATTTAAACTAAAGTTTCAAATGATTTAAAATTAATTAATTAAGTAATGATATTTTCTGAAATTGAACAAATTACTTCAAATTAAATATAAAAAGCTCTCAATCTCATACAAATATTTTATTTAAATTATTTTTGATTTTTGCAAAAATATAAAATCCTTAATGTCATAAAAAAGATTGATATTTGTATACAAAATAAGGGGAGTTTATTTTAGTGTACAAAATTTAATTTCAATGTTTTTTTTGCTTAAAAGGATTAAGAATATTTTTTTTTAATTAAAAAAAATTAAAATCTATTTTTATTTGTTACATGTAAAGCAAAAGCAAGTATTGTTCATGTAATTATAATTTTTTTCTATGAAATAATAAGAATAGTAATTGTTTATTCTCCTGATTATAAATGTTATATATTCTATAGTTTCTTCTATGAATAGTCAGTTTAAGGGTAGATAATGTTAAAGATAGGCAGCTTCTAAGAAAGGCAGATGCTGATGATCTCTATATTTAGTTTGAACTTGCAGAGAAATATAGTGGGACAACTTTTTTGTGATATTCCACAACCCAATATCCCTGTAGTAGATACTGTTTGTTATATATGAAGTTAGAAGATCATAAAAGGTAAACTGATTTGGGCACTGTATGAGAAGCCAATCTTATCTTGAAAATTTTTAATAGTATATGATTTTAAAATATTGAAACACAGAAAAAAGTTCATTATGTAGCATTCTTTATGTCTCTATTAAAATGTTTTACATACATGTAAAGTAGAGATGGAAAAAATTGGATAATGAGCAAATTATATATTAATATTGACATATTATTTCAAACACTAGATTGATATTAATGAAAATCTATTTTTATTATTACCCAGTATTATACTATTTTAGTTTTAAAAAGAAAATTAATTTTGAATAAATTAAATAAAATAACCAGCTATAAAGAAAAAAATTGAGCAAAAATACAAACAAACATTATTGACCAGTGAAAGATCTTCACAAAGTTAGAAGACCTTAGGAGAAAGAAACCACAATTATAATGACCTTAAATTTTTTGTCACTCCTAAAAACATTTTTGAGTCCAAAACATATAATGAAATTTCCAAATGCATTTGTTTTTTATCATAATAACAGATGAAACTTCCGATTTTAAATCCAGTCAATACAAGATAGTAAAATATTAATATTATTGAAATATTAATTTTGTATTATGAGCACATCTGTGTGCATAATATTAATATAGGTATAATATTTTAATATATTATTTAAAATTGTTAAGGAAAGAACTAATTGACAATTGGAATATTTATATATAAATAGATATTCATTTTATATTTTAGTCAAACTTTTAATGTTCTTACATTTATATGCATCTATGTTTTATATAAATTATTTAGAATTTATGTCATTGTAAATATTATTGTTTTGTTGTTCAATCTTGTAATTAAGTCAAAATCAGATATAGGTTTTTGTATTATTAAAAAAATTTCCACATCTTTAACTTCATCATCATCATCATCATCATTATTATTATTATTATTATTATTATGATGATGATGATGATGTTTCAAAGATACATTTTTATTGATACTTTAAAACAGTTACAAGTGCAATCATGGGTTAAGTTGGAATATTAGAATAGTTTTATATTTGTGAATTCTCTTATACTTTGATAGTTCCTTATAAATTTTTTTTTTGGAAGATGGCTTGATGAATGGGCAAGATAAATAGTCACTGTTATAGATCTGTGAATATATGTTGGCTATTTGGGCTAGTGTATTGTGATTATAGATTGGAGGGTTGTTTTATGAGTGACCATGTTGCAGCTACAATGTCTGGAGGAGTAATTTTAAAATCTCGTGTCTTTAATTGTTGCAGTTTGTTTGTAAAGGTAGCGAGATGTCTTCTTGGATTATTTCCAAATATGAAGGAGCAACGAGCACACCAGTATGCATATAATAGAAATGTAATTGCCCATACTGTGGAAGTAGAAGCTTTCTTATATGATTGCATGATATTTATTATTGAGATGTTTTTGTGTTGATAGGTGTCTATCAAGTCTTTACACGTGTTTGATAGAACTGGGCAAGTGTAAAATATGTGTTGTTGTGTTCCCTCTTCTGTATGACAAAGATTGCAGAATGGATTAATACTAGTGTATAGACATCTGTAGCGAAGAAAATATGATGTTGGTAGTGCATGTAGATTTATTTTCAAGATGAAATCAAAATATTTTGGTTCCAATGCCCATTTCCTGAACCTGCTAAGTAATTGATGGTTGTTAATTCCTAGCATTGTTTTTAGGTTTTCTTGTGAACCATCTGGATATAATAAGCTATAGGTTTACCAGTATGTGTATTTTTTTGTAGATTTAATGTCTATTTTACTGGATGAGGCTGTGACAGATTGTATAAGTGATGATATATACTCTGACGATAGCAGTGGAGTATCTGTTGGGGTAATCATGAGCAAGCATGATAGGGTATGGAATTGCCTTATAGTTGATGCTAGAAGGTTAACTGTTTTCTGTACATGGAATGTATTGATAGTGTGAAGACCTTGCCCATTGTTTGTGGCGGTTCTGCTGAGGCATTTAGCTAATACAGCAACAACTTTTCGGCCCCATAATAGCTTGGTGCAAAGCAATGTTATTTTTGAGATAAAATGCTTTGAAAATTTTATTATGGGACAAAATATGTGATTTTAGTAATAATTAGCATGTTAAATAATTGGACTTTAGAGTAAATAGAAAGTTAAGCCTTTAAAAGAGAGTTTGATATTTTTGTTGCAGTTTCAATTAACTTGTTTTTTTGCCTCATTCCATTAGTTCCCATATAAAATGGAAACTCAAGAAAAGTGGTAGGTTTACCATGAAAGATTTTGGTATAATGTTTGGTTGTATAGATAAACCAAGCAGCTGTATTATTGAGGTTAAAATTTAATTTAAATTCAGAAGTGTATTGATCTTTTGTAATATTGAAAATTGTTTATGAGATTTTAGAAAGATGGTGATGTCATCCATGTATGCTAAACATAAAACATATTGTTGAGAGTGAGGAATTGGTATTCCTGGTATGTTTTGCTGAATTTTTCTTTTAAGAGGATCAATATGAAATGTGAAAAGGAGGGAATGTAATGGTGAGCCTTGTGAGATTGACTGGGTTGATGTAAATGTAGGGGATTTTCTACCATTAAGTATGATGTGAATTTGCATATTAAGAATAAGATTAGCAGTTACATAGAGTAGAGTAGGAGGGAGGGTGGTGTTAGCTAGTTTGTCCAGAAGTATTTTTATTGGCACTGAATCAAAAGCTGCTTCGATGTCTAACTGGTCAGCAATTGATGCATACTTTTTTTGTTTTTGTACTGTAGTCATAATTGTCTTAAAAAGTAAAGCATCCTGTCCTGTGGATGACTCTTTTTTTAGAAAACTGGAAGGGTGAGATTAGTGGGAGTTTATGATGTTCAATTTGGTCTTTAATGACTTTCTCCAAGATTTTAATGCCTAATGGTCGCATAGAAATAGGTTGAAGGTTTGTGAGTGTTGATATGGGAAATTTTTTTTATTAAATGGTACAATGGCTATTGTATTGAGTTCTTTAATGTTGTAAATTTTCTGTGATAGGTAGTTAGCTAGATTACTTATATAGTGAAGTAAATTGGCTTAAGTGAGAAAAAACAAACTTGGGGATGCTGTTTGTTCCAGGGTGGCAATGTCCTGGATTAAATGGTATATCTGTTTCTGGTTGTCCAAAATAGTTATATGATGGGCTAAAGATTTGCTGTTCCTGGAGTTTTTTTCTTAAAGTGATTAAAATAGATTGTATCATATTTTGGTCAGCATATATGACATCTTCAACTTATATTGCCATGGGGACTCTTAATTATGGGGGATGTCTGAGTGCCTAACAAATGTAACCTCTAGACCATGTATGAGATTGAGAAAAGCAGATTTTCCTTTTTTTTGTTATTAAATATTTTTTGAGTTTATTTCATATATTGTTATATATTTGTGTAAGTTTTTATAAATTTTGTTGAGAGTCAAGTACTGGTTGGTACATGGTGATCTGCTTGTGTATTTCATCTGTGATTGCTAGAAGATGAGAGTGTGGTGGTGAATTGTGTGTTAAATGGTTAATGTTGAAGATAGAATACTAATGAATGCTAGATATTTTTGTATTGGATCAAATACGATGGCATTATGTTTTTGAAGCATTATATATGTTTCTGAAAATAAAAACTATGTTGTTGATTATGGAAGGAGTATGTGCATTGTTTTCTGTAGTGGAGTTTGAGTAGTTTGTATGCCTGTTAAATTTACTATGAGTGTTTGTGCAGAGTGATCGGAGAAAGGGGAAAAGATTTAGAGTTATATCAATTAAGTGATGGAGCATTAGTGAATAAATGCACAAATCTATGAGTGTTGCAAAGCATCTATTATGGAATAAGATAGAATTTGAAGGGAGAAAACCTTCAGCACTCATAAGTGGTATGGCTAATTGGTGAAGCCATTTAGGTGTCAATGTATTATAGTTCATGTTAAAATCACCCATTAAGATAGTCGGATAAGAAGTTGATCATAACAAAGAATGAATTGTGAGAATGATATGTGATATTATTGAGGGACCTGGAGGAATATGGACAAAAATTATGTTAATTGTTGCAATAAGGTTATGAAACATGGCAATTAGTAAGTTTGAGTCTATGTATATAATTTTAAAAGTTGAAAAAATAGTGATGAGAGCAATAAGCATGCCTGTCCCTCCAGATGGAGATGAGGTATCATGTGATCAGGCACAAAAACCATGTTTGTTTAGATAGTTTGAAGGATCTATATGCGAACCCTGCATATTTTAGTTTCAAGAATACCAAGTACATGTGGTTTTACAATGTTTATCCATCTGTTAAGTTGGTGTAACTTTGATTTTGAATTAATGCCTCTAACATTAAATGCTGTTATTTTAATTTTCATATTGTAGTTTTATTGTTGAGCTAGATGATTGTGATATGAAGTTGATCTATAATGTAACCATGATCGTAATTTGTTTAATTGATTTGATGATGTTATTAATCTTGAGGATTGGTTTGTGTAGTGGATGTGTGAGTCTCATATGAAGTTGTATGTTGATGTGAATTTCTTTTTGAATTAATATTTAGCTGTGGATTACTGAATTCCATGTGTATGCTATTATCAGCTGCAAGATCAGATAAGTCTGACATTCTACCATTATTATCAGTTTTAATTTTTTTATTGTCGGATTTTGACTTGGGACATCCTGTTTTTCTTTTGCTTTCTTGCATGGGAGTT
Organism: Epiperipatus broadwayi; assembly: GCA_028023455.1. NCBI lineage: Eukaryota > Metazoa > Onychophora > Udeonychophora > Euonychophora > Peripatidae > Epiperipatus > Epiperipatus broadwayi. The sequence goes on from JAQFVV010012401.1 coordinate 15,838,453, forward strand.
TCAATGATTGTCATGACTGGTGTGATAAATTCCATAATTTGTGTCAAAGTTTTATTAATAATTATATGAGTCATGTTATTTATTTCTGAATTTGTGATTTCATTAGATAAAGTGAGTGAATTTGAATCTATGAACATTGAATCAATCTAAGAGTCATTCTCATTTGGTGCAAAAGGTTGTTTGTGTGTGTTATCATTGTTTGAGAGAGTTTGTTTTATATAAGTAGTGGGAGTCATGTTAGCTTCAGAAAAGGTATGATTTATTTTCTTGTTTTCTTGTGTGGGTTTAATCCTGTTTCATCTTGCTGTATATTAATTTTCATTTTATCTGCGGTTGTTTTGTTGTGTTTCCAGCCTATTGTTAATTGTGTATTTATTGTAAAGTTGATGACTATGTGTTTCATTGTTCTGTTTTTTTTTTTTTTGCTGTGTAAAAAAGTCACTGCATTGAATGGCTAGATGACCTCTCTGCCCACATGTGTAACATTTAGGTTTTAATCCCCTTATGTATAAACATAGCATGGCTTCTTGATCTAATATCTGTGTGGGACTTTAGTTTGGATCGATATTTTGGTGTAGCTTTACTTTAAATTCATAGTTGTTTGTTGCAATTGGTATTGGAGTATCTTTCAAGTATATTTCTTTAAAGAATATTACTTTGTCAAAGGGTTGCATCATTTTTTGAAAATTTTGTATTGTATAGCTGAAGTATTTTTTAGTATTCCGGAAATAATACTTTGCTTGTTTTCATTTACTGCTACCAAAACATAGTTACCTACTGTTTTTATTAAAGTTTGAAATACTGCTTTTGATTTATTTCAAAAAATTTGATAGCTATGTATCTAGGATTAGTGAGATTAACTGTTCTAGATATAATTTATCATAAGTCATGTGTTGTAATTACATCATAGAGTGATTAACAAGGAAACCGATATAGCAAACAGTTGGAATTTGTAGCAGATATTACAAGCGATCTTGGTGAAAAAAAAAAAACGTTTAAAAGAATTAAATAAACTTAGTGGAATGGTATTGTTGTATTTTTCTAAAACTTCTGTTGTCCAATCTGTTATTATTATTATTATTATTATTATTATTATTATTATTATTATTATTATTATCATCATCATCATCATCATCATCATCATCATTATTATTATTATTATTATTATTATTATTATTATTATTATTATTATTATTATAAATTAGGTTCAGTGTTTAGATTTTCTCTAAAATAATTCAGAGTTATCACACTATTTTTGATGTGTTAATATTTCCAATCAACATATCTATGATCAGGAAGTATTTATCTATCTATTGATACTATTTTTATGTATGATACTTGTTGGATTGTTGAAAGGTAGGACATTTATTATTTTATATTTAATGTACTTTGCTAAAATAAGTTATGGGAGGAACAATATGTGCTCATTGTGACAATTTACTATATGGGAGACAAGAAAGGATTTTTTGTAAAATTGTGACTAAAAAATTCATGCTATTTGTTTTAAGAATTGTCGTTTGGATTTTCCTTGTTATATAGAAGAATTATATAACTCTGTTTCTAATATATCTTCATTTAATAATATTGAAATCAAAGAAGAAAAAATGGAGTCAGTATCCGAGTTGTTTGTTAATAATATAAAGTTAAGGGAAATATGTGAAATTTGTAAAGACATTCTTACTCATGAATATCAGTGCAATATATTGAATGTAATGATATTTGTGCTAATAGATTTCATTTAAAATGTGTTAACTAAAAAAAATCGATTTGCAATTGTTAACTGGAAATGGAAAAAAAAATATTATAAATGTTTAAAATGCTCTTAGGGTGATTTAATAGAACCTCAAAATGATTCAGTAAATTTATCTACTGATATAGAAGTAATGCAAAGTGAAAGCTTAATTATGAAAGATAATGAAAATTCTGACGTAAGTTGCTGTGATAATAAAACTATTTTACAAGAAATACTGGTCAAATTCAATGTTAATTCTTTTCTTTTTTTAAGTGTCATAGCATCGGCCGGGATGCGAATCCCGCAACCCAGGCAACTGCAAGGCAGTCACGCTGACCTATCGGACCACCAATGCAAGACAATGTTAAGCTGAAAATATTTTTTTGAAATCATTTATTTTGAAGTATTTTGATAAAGCAGAATTCAATAGTGATGTTGTTACACTTGTTAGTGATCAAGTTTCCTTGGGAATGAAGGAATGTTTTGCATCTATAGGAAGAAATTGTGAGGTAGGATTTTTTTTATTATTGTTAATATTTCATTAAAATTCCAATATGTTAATTTTTATTTGAAAAGAATCCATTGGAACTCAGGTTTGTATGCTTTTTTTTAACTTATACTTTTTGGGGATGAGAGCAATAGACTCCAATATATTTTTAATATCTAAAATACAAGGAATAAATCCTTTAGGTTGCTTTTTCAAATTAAAAATAAATCCTAGATATAATATAGGATAAAATATCTTTATCTAACAACAAAAAATATATGACAATAGCAGTAATATAATCATATAATTATAACATATAAAAGCTCTTTCTGGCAATTTTTAAAATTTTGCCCTTTTTAATTTGTCTTAACTACAAAAAGAAACTACATTGCATACATAGTGACATCTACCAGCTATATATAAAATTAACACAAGCTTATAATTTATGCTTTAATATCTTTATAATAACACATATTATATAACCCTTCATTCATTTATCATTATCCAATTATTAGTTAAATTAATTGACTTTTTATAAATGTTCATAAATTTATTCCTGTTATAATTAATGTAATTTCAATATTCATTATTTATTCACATCCACCAGTTTAAGATTTCAGCATAGCTATTTATTTATTTTTAATTAAAAAATCAACTATAATAAAAAGAAAGCACTTTAAAGCATGCAGGAAAAGTATATTAAATAAAATCTTAAGTGCAAAATATATTTAAACAACTCACTCAGACAAAATGTACAGACCTATTATTATTGTTCATATGGTTCATAGTAGTAGTTACTACTAATAGTAATGGTGGTTGTGCCAGTCAAAATTGTTTGTGAAATTCAAAAGCATACTTACATTAAAATGACTTACAAATTGCTAAAATTTATATAAATTTTGATATTTGTCATATTTTGGTATAAAGTATGAGTGGCAATGTAGCCATATTTATGAAAATAGTCATTTACTGAAAATGTTCAACTATTTGATGCATATATGTACCTGTTTTCTTCAGCATGTATTACTCCCCAGTATTTGGATTTATTTATGTTATAGCATGCTATAATTTTTTTAACAATATCTCCACTAGAGTCCATGGATATTTCAGATATTATATGTTCAAACTTTTCAGAATAAACTTTTTATTTGAATTTATTTATTATATTTTTGATCACGGCAAGCAAGACAACTATGTGAAATTCAATGAATTATTTAATACAAATGATTTTCTTGTATAAATAGTTAATCATAGTATCTCATAAATACAAAATAATTTTTTATTTAAATATATATAACTTTACCATATTTTGAACTACTAATGCTATAACATATAATCACACACATGGATCTTTTTGTGCATACATGCACATATCCAAGCTATCAAGTATATTTCCTTTTGTATTGAAATGGATCTGTAAGTCTTAAAATATTTGGCAAATCTACAATATAGTAAATATTACTGCCAATATTGATATGACTTAATATTTAAGATTTTTTCAAAGAGAATTCTTAGATCTTCACTGTTAAGTTTACTTTTATTTATTATTCTAAATAAATAATTTTCTATGACTGTTTTTTTTTATTATTAATAATTAATGAAAAAAATTATTTATTTTTTAGTTTCATAAACAATTAATTTGAAATCAATTAATTCAAAATTATGTATATCTTTTTTGTAAAAAAAAACAACAAATGTTATGAATAAGATAAATTGATATTAAAATCTGATTGTGTTTCTGAAATACTTAAGTTTTATTTATAAAGAATTTTTGGTATTTTTTTGTGAACAACATTTCACAATATGGGATGTGTGTAACCCAAATATGAATAAGCAAAATTCATTGGAGCATAAAAACAGTTGGATGTGTTGAAAGTTGAAATTCAATTAATGAAAAAAATCGTTTCAGAATATATAAGTAACACTTTTTGATAATTAACATAGGTGATAATTATTTTGTGACAAACACGAAATAATTTGTCAACTAAAGATTATTATGCAAATGTAATTAAATATCATGGCAGGCAATAAAATAATATTTGTATTTATATACGTTTTATTCAGAAAAAAATATGCATATTAAATAAAGTTTTACCGCAAAGAAATATTAATACAGATAATATATTACTATTTTAAACAATATTTTAAGACACTTTAATGCTAACTTTCAAAACGTATTTTGCAATATCGTTTTTTTAAAAATCACCTGTAAAAAAAAAATTTAAAAATATGCTAAAACATAAAGCAAGCTGCAGAAATAAAATAAAATAAAATTTTAATTTTGATTATTATAAAATAAACATCTGCAGTCTTCAAAATTCCTGTTTCATGAAGAAAAATTGAAATACAAATCATCTGTTTTTTCTTCTTAGAATTAAGATGTATTAAAGTAAAGAAAAAAAGATATTTTATCTATTTAAGATTTATATAATAGGAACTACTGATATAACAAATTTAGTATTATTTATTGAGAAAGAAGGACTATTGAAAAAAATAAAAAAATAAAACATGGTTATTAAACATTGTAAAATATTGTATAAATTCAATAAGCATATAAAGTATTATAATGAATATTTATTTCATGAAAATTTGTGATTTAAAATATTTATATCTGTTATATATGTTAATGCAAACATGTTTATTAAAATACTAGTTTATTATTGCTTCAAGGGAAAACGTAAAATCTGTAATGCTAAATACTATAAATACAAATTATTATAAAAAGTACTTAATTATAGAATTATTTCGCTTAATATTATTGATGACAGGTATAGATATTTGTGTATTTCATTAAATAAAAATGCTAATTTGAAATTGTGATGTACTATATTTTTATGCATCATATATAAAAAATATTTGAGTGAAGATATATTAATGATGATATTGAAAACTTCATGTTTTACTAGTGATTAAAATGGTCTGCACTTATTATATATTCATATATATATATATATATATATATATATATATATATTCATACAATATATATATATATATATATATATATATATATATATATATATATTGTAAATATGAGAAAATCCATTGTAAGGGATATTATATATTAAAGATAATTTGACAAGATGATTGATTAAAATCAAGATGGGTTTCAGTATGTAATATTTACTGTTTGCAATATTTAAGAAGATGAATAAATTTAGAGATATAATACATTCTTTTTTTAATTAATATAGAAAAATTGCAATTACAATTAATAGGCAGCCACAAGAATGTTGATATCATATGATGCTGTTGTGGCATTATAACGTAAAATAACACAGGATCTAAGCAAGTCATATCATGATAAACTTAAGATATTTTATATTTTTTATTTATTATATCTCAAATGATGTTATATACCTGTATTAATTGAAGCAATGTTAATAAAAAGTATTTATTTTTTCATTAAAATAAGTTTAATAAAAATCATTTATTTGCAATATCATGAATATCATGTATAAAATTTACATATGACATATTAAGATAGTTATTATAATATATCGGAAGATATATATATATATATATATAACTATATTATATAAATGATATATATATATATATATATATATATATATATATATAATCATTTTATCATTCTGCATATATATATATATTTCTGAAGGTTTGTGATGATGGTGTTCTAGCTGTATTTTTATATTGGACTATTTCCATCATCTAATATGTGTGTTGAATGTCTTTAGAAAAGTTTAATTTTTAGTTAAATATTCCAAATGCATTCAACTGTTAGTAATATCACAGCAAACAGGTTAGTATATGCACCAACTGTTAGTAATATCACAGCAAACAAATGTTAATAATATCACAGCAAACAGGTTAGTATATGCACTAACTGTTAGTAATATCACAGCAAACAGGTTAGTATACGCACAACGTTTCGAGAGGTATTTTTCTCCCCTCTTCTTCAGGTGTTGCTGGCCTGACCAGTGACAGTACTAGCATGGGATTCGAACCTGGGTCCTTAGATTCTTGATTATTGAAATTTAAGGTAATGCTCTAACCAACTGAGCCATCCTGCCAAAGGCAACAGTATGTAGTAATTTCATATACTTATCTATGAGGTTCCTCCTGATTTCTCCACTTTTTCCTCAGAGCAAAGTTGATTAGTGATTTCCATACATTATGTATAGTCACACTAGGTTGGCTTATGGGATTTTTTGCCATTGTCATGTGAGCAGCTTCTTTAAATTTTCTTCTTTGTACCTTTTCTTCTTTATCCAATATTATTGTATTTTCCCAATTGAACGTATGTTCATTGGTCCATACATGGTCTGCTACCTTAGACACATCTGTTTTCTCTCTTCTAATCATCAGTTTATGTTCTTGCAAGCGCTTTTGAATGGGACAGCTGGTCTCACCAATATATGTTCTTCCACATTCACATGGTATTTCATAGATGCAGTTTTTTCTTTGCAGCATTTCAAGTTTAGGCTTTGTAGATGTTAAAATTCCTCGTAGTGTGGTATGGCTCTGAAAAGCTGTTCTGATGTTATACTGATTGCAGATTTTCCTTAATTTGTCTGCTATTTTTGGAATGTATGGATACACTACAGTACCAATAATTGTCTTTTCTCTTGATGGTTCTTTTTGTTGTCTGTTTAATGTTTTCTTAATAACAGCTGATGGATAACCATTTTTCTTAAGAGTTTGTTCTATATAGATCTTTTCTTTTTCCAAATCACCAGTTTCTGAACAAACTTCTTTTGCTCTGTTCCACAGTGATAGTATAACTCCATGTTTTGTGTTTCTGGTGTGATTAGATGTATAGGCTAGGTATTTTCCTGTATGTGTAGGTTTTCGGTAAACTGTAGTTTTAATTTTGCCATGAGGGAGTCTTGTCACAAGAACATCTAAGAATGCCAATTTTTGTTCTTGTTCTGGTTCTATTGTAAATTTAATTGAAGGGGATATGTTGTTGATGTGTGTCCAGAAAGTTTGTAGCAATGCTTCACCATGTGGCCATACAACAAATGTATCATCCACATAGCGAAGCCAAACTTTAGGTGGATAAGAAGTAGTTTTTATGGCTGTGGTTTCAAGTTCTTCCATGTAAATATTGCTAATCAGGGGAGACAATGGTGAGCCCATAGCCATTCCTTGATTTTGTTGGAAGAACTCTGTGTTATATTGAAAGTAGGTTGTTTTTATACAGAAAGTTAATAGTTCCATTATGCTATCAATAGGAAGAGCTGTTCTGGTTTGTAAACTATTATCATCATTTAACCTTTTTCTTACAATAGACAATGCTTCTTCACATGGTACATTTGTGAATAAACTTTCCACATCAAAGCTTACCAGTAAGTCAGTTCTTTCAATTTTCATGTTCTTGATTAATTCTACAAAGTGTCTAGAATCCCTGACAAATGATTGGGTCTTGCATGCCAAAGGACTTAGAACTTTGAGAAGAAATCTTGCCAAATTCTGGCAAGGTGAATCTCTAGAACTAACAATAGGTCGTAATAGAACATGATCCTTATGGATTTTAGGTAGACCATAAAGATGAGGAATTTTGCTGAAATATGATGTTATTTTACTCTTTTCTGAATCAGTGAAGTACTTGCGATGCTTTCTGAGTAATGCTTGTAACTTTGTTTCCATACTTGGTATCGGATCTTTTGCCACTTTTCTATATTGGCCAGCTGTGAGGAGTTCTTGTATTTTGTTGTCATAATCAGTTGTATCCATTACAACTGTTGCATTGCCTTTGTCAGCAGGGAGAATAATTATAGATCTATCTGCTTTGAGAGATTTAATTGCTTTCCTCTCCCCATAGGATATGTTTGACTGCAATTTTTGTTGCTTGTCAAGTGTTCTTTTTATTCTCCAGCGCAATTCTGCTGCTTCTTCTAAAGGCAATTTTTGAGTGATATATATATATATAATCAAGTAAAATAATATTTAGAAAAACAGAAGTGTCTGGCTATATCTATTAATTATTTTTATATATTGATATTTTATATAATATAGAGTTTAATGCAGACATTTTTATTATTTATATATTTTTCTTGGATGATAAGGTTTTGTTTAAACTTCTATGAATTAACTATCTTTATTTATTTAGTCAAGTATCATAAAATATACATGAAAATAAAATTAGCATAGCTTAATTTACATGTAATTAAGACAAGTAAACCATTTTTTTAAGTTATAAAGAAATAATTTTTTATATATTTGCAAAGATTAAGATATTAATCCACATATTTTTTAATCTTCTATTACGGTTTAATAGATAAGACTATTATCTGTAGTTTAAATTCCAAAACAAGAATTATTATGCTGTATTTTATTTTGCATCTGGTATTATCTGTTATTTTGTTAATATAATTGTTAGAAAACCACTAAAATATCACATGATCATCACTTCTTATGCTTATGTAACATGTTAAAACAATAACAAAATCTTCATATAGTAGTGCAAGAGTTATAATCAATGGATGCATGAAGATTTTTGCTTAAAATCCCTATTGAATGAATGAGTACTAGATAGGAATTTTTATACAAACCTTCTTGCACCCATTGATTACTAAGGTTTTCATGGGTGGTATTATTGTATGGGCAGTTTGCTACTCTATTATGATTATTGTGCTATTATGATAATTCATCCAAAGATTAAATTGTAATACAACCTAAAATATTATTATATGTTTTATTTAAAATCAGATACTTTTGTATTATTTCGAAATTTATATATAGCAGTGGTTTAATATATATATATAAATCAGATGTTAATAGATGGATAATTGAGATCTTAAACTGGATTTCAAGAGATTGTAAAAGACCCAGAAAGAGACCATATGTGAGATGGATGAATGGAATAAAAAAGTGTGCAGGGGTGATGTGGAAAAAAGAAGCTAAAGATCAGAGAAGATGGATTGAACTTGGAGAGATGTTTATCCTGCAGTGGATTGGTAATGGTTGATGATGATTAATCAGGTGCAGCAAACAGATTTATCCTCAAAATATTCTTCTAAATTACAGTGCAAATCCAAAGTTGCTACTTTTAAATTAATTAAGATACAATCCCCTCCCTACCTTCTCCATTATATATATATATATATATATATATATATATATATATATATATATATATATATATAATTACCAAAAAATTTTAAATTAAATATTCAGTTTAATATCTACTTTATTTATTAACATTCTTTATTTTATTATTTGCTACAACCAAATTTCATCCTACCACCCAGTACAATAAAATACACTATTTGACACATGTGTAAATATAGCCTTTAAACATTTTACCCAATTTTGGATTTTTACTACTTGTAAAATTTTTCTACTCTGCTGATGGGTATGGTATTAGGCTTCGTGCGTTATATGTTCCTTTTTCACCTTCTGGTGTAGATAGGACAAACGCATTTTCTCCTATTTTTCTCAAAATTTTGTATGGACCTTCATACAATTCCAGAAACTTTCTAAATTGGTTTCTTTGTAGGTTGCTATTGTTTGAAATCTTATATTTGTTCTGAAAAAAAAAAATAAGGTTATAATACATTATTAACTATACACATTTTTTTTTTTTTTTAGGAATTATTTGTCTTAATTATTAGGTATTCTCTTTTTTTTTTTAAATCTAAATTTTAATTCTTCTCTCACCTTCCTTAAGCTTCACCTTAGCTTTTCCTATCTTCTTTTCTTTATTAAAATTATTCTCAAGAAAATCTGTGATAAATTTCTTGTGCTTTAGACATTTCAGTCTTACTTTTATCTTACCTAACTTTTTATTTTTATTAAATTTTTCTCTTATAAAGCCACTATTAGGTATTAAGTTTCTAATTCCTTGAAATAATATTTCTTTAGAAATATTAAATTGTAAATGAATATTTTTATCATTAAAACTACATTTAGATATCATCTCTTCTATTTTATTTTTAAATTTATTACTACTTTTATCGATGATTTTTGGTAACTCCTGTTCCAATAACTTTAAATACTTTTGCTCTGAATAATTTGGTCTTATCTTTGTAAATTTACCAAATCTTTTATCATCGCTATAATATTTTTTAAAACTATTAATTTGATCTATGTTTCTTTCACCAACTAATCTTTTATAGGATTTACTCACTTCTATCCTTTCATTAGTTAATTTAAAATATTCCTTGGGATTGTTCAGTATTCTTTTATATAATTCATTACTACTATTAACTATTTCAATAGATTTTTTATGAAACTTCTTTTCTTCATAAATCATTTCATTATTGATAATAGTTTTTTCAATAAATATTTTGATTTCTTTCCTGGCTATTTTAACATAAGGCTCATCTTTTCTTAACTCATTATCTACTATCTTGACAAGTGATACATCATTATCTCTATCTTTATCTTCTAATTTAACAGATTGATTACTTATTTCGGTCTGACATACTTCTTCCTTAATAACTTTGATTTCTTCATTAATGTGATTTATATTATTCTTTTCTCTATATCTTCTATTATCTTTTCGAATCTCTTCTATAATCTCTTCTGTACTTCTAATTATATTTTCATTAATAGATTCAAATTTTATATTATTATCTGCTTGTGTTTTATTTATATTTTCATTAATAGATTCAAATTTTATATTCATCTCTTTCATCATCAGTGCTATTTGAGACAATAAGAAGCTATCTCTATCTCTTTCATGTGTGAATATTCCTTCTTCCTTTATTTTTAATTCCCCAATCTTTTCTTCTTCTTTTATTTCTTCCTCGACAATTTGTACAAGATCTGTAACTGTTTCTACTTTAATAGTATCTTCCATTTTACTTTCCTCCTCACAACTATGATCCACTACGGACTCAGAGATTTCTGCTACTAAATCTTTATTTTGTTTATCCATTTTTCCTTTTATAATAATTTTCCTCAAAATTTTATCACAATAATATACTATTATTAATTTTTCATAAAATGTTCTCTTACCAGTTTCTCCATCTCCTTTAACCACTACCCACAACAAAATATAGCAATACCTTCTACCCTTTTCCCTTATATTTATCTAACTACTTATAATAACAATAACAAATTAAATTATATGTGTCATATTATTATTTCCCACATGCATGATTCACAAACACTTTGCACAGATCATAACACTCTTAAATATATTTTTCAATAATATTTCCACAAATTTAAATGGTCATATTAATTATTAATAATTGTTAGCCACATATGCATATTTTAAATTTTATTTGTCAAACGAACCACCACAATATAATACGTTTTTCTACATGATCAGATTATCTACCACGCGAAATTATAATTATCCCAACAATAAATATTATTTTTATAATTAAATCTGAAACTATCTATTTTTTATAAAATATGTCTGTTGACAATCTCTGATTTTACATATTTAAATTCAAATATTAAACTATATATTCCCACTACACATCGTACAATACGTTGTAAAAACAAATTTATATTCTTTCGATTGCAGTCCCTACTGCACATCGGGCCACGCGTTGCTGGCGCCAAATTCTCTCCGTCTGTAACCTTTCCCCCGCTCCATAATAATAACAACATGCCAACATGCTAAGAATATACTAACTATTCCGGATTTTCTTTACTTATTTATTTCCGGTCAATAATAATTAACATTAATAATAATTCCGGGTTATCTAACTCAGTCTATCAAATATATTATTATAATTTAAATAAAATAATCACTAGCTCAGAACTTTATAAACACAGTTATGTCTGTGAAATGAATCAACATAAACATCTTTTATTATTCCCATGAGACCTGGAGCAATGACAAAGGAACAAGACGAGAGATCATTGAGATACTATCCCAATGGCATAAGAATACTATCCTAAATAATTGACTAATAGCATTCCTACGACTTTTAAAACTTTTATCATATCTTAGTATTTTTAAAACAAATTCTAGCTCACATAAATAAATTAATTAAATAAAATAGAGTTAAATTAATCAAATCATATCAAATCAAATAGATAAATCAATAAGTAAATAAATAATTAAATCTCAGGTTCATAAATTGTAATTAAAACTGATTTCATATTGCCATAGTAAACTATGATAAGGGAATTTTATGTCATAGTTCACTACGTAACGAATAACTAATTAATAAGAACAATGACAATAATAAAATAATATAATCTTCTTTTCTTTCTAGATGTATTAAATATTTTCGTGGTAACATTTATTAATCTGATAATCAAAAGTTATGTGGTAACGTTCGCATATATTTTACTTAAATATTGTGGCAATTAACCCATGACCAATACCTGTTCTACTTATACTTCTTTCATTTTATTATGTAAATAAAACAAAATAAATTATTAAAATTTCTAATGTTTATTTATCCTGTGCTAAATCATAAATATGTTTAATTATAAACGTGCGTTGTGATTTCATGCATTTCATGTGTAGGAAAAACAACAACCAAGACACAAAGCTTACTAATAAAATTTTATAACATTTTATTAACATTATAACAAATAACACTTTGTACATTATTTACAGCGGATATCCCTATTTACTTATCACAAACTTTTATTTATACCCGTTGATGTCTTAACATTATTATTATCGAATTTTATTTTACCCTTTTACCATTAATAATTACAAAAGTATTTTACAATATTATTATTATTGGATACATGTTTTGAGCTTAGCTGAATACACAAAATTTCTATCCATTAAACTTTTCTATTGACATTATGTCCTTATAATTTCAAAATTATATTTCTATAAGATCTTTACTGTTATGTAAAATTATACAAAAATTACAAAATTATACTTATTTTTGTTAGTATGGAATCCTACAGAATTTAATCCTTATGATATTTTCATGTTCCTTTTATTATCAATCATAATATAATTACTGATAAAATTTTGATCCCATCCTTAACTTTATATAGCAATTAACATTATCAACACACTATGTACAAATACACATTTTTGTTATACATTTCTTTAACTCATTTTCCAAATAAACATGCAATCTCTTTTACTAAAATCTCACGTACAATATTTTAAAATCTTATTATTGTTTTAAAACTTAATTCTAAGGTTTTTTTTCCTTTAAAATTATATCAGTTTAGCAATTGGTTTTAAAATTATATCATATGATTCTTCATCTTTTATAATACTTATACTTTCACTTTGGACTTATACAATTCTACTTTACTCTAGTAAATAACTATTCTTACATAACTACTATCTAACTTACTTTCTATCTTATGTATCATTTCTATAAAATTATCTCCCTGACGATGTATTTTCATGAAATCAAGATAGCGAAGATATAGATGCGTTGGATCAAAATAAACAAGATATTATCCTTTATAAAACTTTGACAATCATGGCACAGTGAATTTAAGGACGCCATAGAGGAGTGACTTTTATCTGTCTATCTGCCTCTAGTATTGGAAGGATGCTAAAGCTATTTCTTCAGCTTCATCACATCAGAAAGTTTCAAAGATATGTAAAAACACTGTCCAGAATATATGTGCTCAGTTATAGGGCGAAGTTATCTATACTGAAGTCACACAAATAATTATGATCCACATATTTCATTCCTTATAGTTTAATAAAACATCCTCTTGGTTTCCTTTGACATCAGTACTCCCAAGTCACTATCTGATTGATTTCTTCAGATTCATCTCTTCATTACATCGACAAATTCTCTGTCTACCTTGCTAATAATAATAAAATTCATTTTTATTTAACTATACAGCTATTCTTAAGAAAATTCTTTACTATACTTCTCGTATATTTCTATCTCTACTGTTCTAAACTATTTGAATATTTTCAATATAAAACTCAAAAGAATCACATAATTAATATGCTACTTATTATTAATCATTTTTAGATTATTTATTGCATGCACATTTTAAAATTTTACTACTCTCTTAAATATATGTTTGATGTTGGATAAATGTGTACTTATAACTTTTAACATCTTTCATACTTCATTCATTAATAGATGACCTATAAAAAAAAATATATTACATATTACCAATAATATTAAAATTACCAACGATCTCTATCCTCTGGATCGTATTTGTAAACTTCTCCATTCCAGGACTTCTAGTAGGTATTTAAAATTTTCCATACACACATTTTTATTTATACTAATATTTCTCTCATTCCATTAGCTCGTATATTTAAATATAATTATTATAAAATTTATGTTTATATGTTTCCCTAAGCTAATTCAAATTTTATACTTTAAATACAATAAAAAAAAATAATTAAAACTATATTTACGATACAGCTTTGTTGGACTCGCTTGGAAAATCGTTCCTTGCAAAGCTAAATAAAAAAAATTATATTTTATTTTCTTCAGTCACTTAATGTTCTAATTTAAACTTTTAATTCTGTTTATTAATTCTTCTTGGACGATGATCCTTAATTTTCTTCATCTTTTTCCACTTATTCTTGAGATCTCCTTTACATAGTCTGCTAGCTTTTTCCCCCGCGCGCTTGGTTTTCCTCGATGCATCTTGTAATTTTATTTTAAAAATTCAATAAATTTTTCTTTATTTCTTCATGGATCCATTTTCCTCATTTTAGTGATTAATTATATCTGTTTAAAATAATATTCTTTCCATTTAATATCTTTTCCTTTTTTTCTATGATGAGATAAAAATGTTAGGTTCCTCTTAGTAAGTTCATATAGCACTTTATACAGGACTATGGCTTTTCTTCTATTTTTTTAATTTAGAAACTATATTTTTAAATAATGTTTTCCTTTAATATAACATACTTTTCTTCCTCATTCTTTTTCTATATACTTGAACGCTTATTATGATTTTTCTCATAGAGAAATATGACTTAGTTTTAAATACTTATAAAACAAATGTTCGTCATAGGATTCTCTCGATAGCAAATAGTTTCTTTCTTATATTTTCACACAGCATCTTCTTTGTATTTTTCCAAGTTATAAGATTTAATTTCTGGTTGAGCACAAATAATACAAAACTTATACAATTTTCACTCATTTTTCTTTCAATAATTATTTCAATTATTATTCTTGGTATTTCCATTTTATTGTAGGCTGAATGGTCAAATTTGATTAAATCCACTGGTAAGATCACGTAGAAATTAGCAAATCATCTTTCTGGATACAAAATTATTTTATCTGTTCAAGACTAACTTTAGAATAATTATTAATTTATAAATTTATATTACTTTTTTTCAGCTTCGATGTTACAAGCAATTCAAAAAGGTTACCTTCCTCTTCAACTTTCACATTCCATCTCCCGCTTCTGTCTATCTTAGATTTTTTTCTTGCCAATTTAAATCCGTTGATTGGTCAATATTTGTTTTTAGCGCGAACAATATTAGTCATTCTATTTTGGATGATAATTTGTACTTTTTAAATAAATATTTATGACGTAATGTCTGGAATATTACTTTAACTTAATATTATTAAAGTTAATCATAGTTTGATAAAATTATCATTTGATCTTTAAAATAATTATTAAGACAATCTATAATATTTTTAACTTTAATTTTTATGATAGATGACAATTATATCTAGTTTTAAATTCACAAACTTTATTATTATTTACCAAGTGTGTGTGTGCGTGAAAGCATGTAATATACGATCACGTGTCTATTCACTTTACAAAAATAATCTTTTATTTATGTCTCGGTTTAAATTACCAAAACTAATGTATTTTCTAATTTTTTGAAAAATAAATTGAAACTTATAGGACTAAATATAATTCTCACCATCCCGAAGTTTATTAATAAAAATATACCCTATTAATTTTGACTAATTATAATATTATCTTTCATTTATTTAAACTATTAATTCTGAAAATATTATATTCTAATCATTACTATAATTTTAACTGTCTATAGCTGTGTTATTTTGTATGGCCAGCTTTCACAACCATAAGCAATGATATTAAAACTTTATTTAACTGTTTACTTTTTAAAATACTTTATTATACTGTTATCTGTTAGGTATTTTAGCTTAAAATTGTATTACAAATCTATTATTACTTTTATATCACTTAAATATAACTTAAAATTTAAAATTTTTTTCATAATTGACCTTTCTACCCTACCTATGATCTACAGACAAGGGCACAATATATATATATATATATATATATATATATATATATATATTATATATATATATATATATATATATATATATATATAATTACCAATTTACAATAATTTGAAAACAAAATATGTGATTGTAATAATATTATTTACACAAATATATACATTTATAAAGTCAGAGAAAAAAGTTTAAAAAGTTATTAAAAACAATGTGAAATTTTTACCAAAGCCATGTTAAAAGCGTTGCTAGCTGAGAGGTCAGTGCACTCGCCTTGCAAGCAAGTAGTTGGTTGCAGACAGGTGTGGGTTCACATCCTGGCTGATGCTATGACATATGGAAGAAGATTATTTTAACAATAATTAAAAAAAATATTTAGATTGAAGTAACTTAAATCAGTGTAACTGTAATAAAGCATTTTTTTTTCCTTTTTTCCTCTGTAGCTTTTTATGAGTTTAAATAATATAAGGCAATTTCTTTACAGTATAGGATTTCCTTCATGAATTTATATGTAAATGTTATTAATACAAGCATAGAGTCATCGTTTACTCTTTAATAAAAAATTCTATGTTGACTGTAATTTTATTTACTGGCTAAGAATTTTGATTATTCAATTTTTAATATAAGTATTCATTTTAACTGGATTTCTAGGTGCATATAACAAATTCTTTTTGGATAGTATATTCAAGTTTCAACTAATGTGCTACAAAGTAAATTCCATGAAGCTGATAGGGGTTTAAAACTTCTATCTCCTAAAGTTATGTTACACTTCTATAGTTTCCAGCTTCACTTCTTATCTAAAAAAAACTAGTATGCATTATATATACTCTGTGGTATTGCTTGTTTTTAAATCAAACCTTAGATACATAATTACTCTTAATTATATATATATATATATATATATATATATATATATATATATATATATATATATATATATATATATATATATATATATATATATATATAATGAAATTTAAAATTTTTAAATATTATTTCATTGCTTTATGATGATATGATTGCACTGTAATTACTATTTTTATTCTTCATTATTTTGAGTCTATCTATAACCTTAAATTACTGTGCAGTTTTATTTTACTGTGGAAACCATTTTAAAATTATTAGATGAAAAAAATTGATGATATGACCATCAGATAAATCTTTAGAAAGTTATAATATGTAATTTGCATATCAAAGATGTCAGACCTACCCCTTTTAATCTCATTAGATATTGGGGATTGTTTATAACAAAGGCAAATAGATGAAAATATATGTTTTGAAAAGAAATTACAATTTTCTTTAATTTATTCACATATTGTTAAACATTATTTATACAATATTTTTATAAAATGCTTATTCTAAACCAAAAAAGTACATGACTACAAACTACAATTTGATTGTACTTACAAGCAAAT
Organism: Epiperipatus broadwayi; assembly: GCA_028023455.1. Lineage (NCBI taxonomy): Eukaryota > Metazoa > Onychophora > Udeonychophora > Euonychophora > Peripatidae > Epiperipatus > Epiperipatus broadwayi. The sequence goes on from JAQFVV010012401.1 coordinate 15,856,147, forward strand.
ATTTGTAAGAAAGAAATTCATAAAATGTTTATTATAGTAAAGTAGAAGTATTTTTTACTGTATTATACAAATATTCTTTGGTATATTGTTGGACAATATTTTATACTTTTAATTACAATCAATTTAAAGATTAATTTTAACGTATATATTTTTTCTTTATTAATAATACTAAATTTGTTTTGAATTTAAAAAAAATATATAATTCAAATATCTAAAATGTCAGTCTACTAACTGTTTGCATAGGTAAAATTACATTCAAAAATGCGAAACACCATCCTTATAGTTACGAACTCTTTAGTATAGTTTTTTATTTTACAAAGATCCTATATTAACTTCTAGAATGCTTATAATTTGAAAGCTTACATTTGAGAATAAATAATGTAAAGATTATTAATATATGATATTAAAAAGTTAAATTAGTACCTTTCAAGTAAAAAAGAAGGAAGTAAATCTTGAAATTAGTTAACAAGCAAACAAGCTTATGTGATTTTATTTTAATTTTCTCATTACAATGATACTTCACCATAAAACATCTACAAACCTTTATCTATTTTAAAACGTATCATATTTTAAGTTTTTTTTAAATTCTAAAATAACAATATGCCATGAAGATTTAATTAAATTAACTTTGATTTTATGATTATTAATTTTGATAATATCAGCAATAATCATAAATTCAAAATTAATTTGAATAAAAACAAATGGCAACTTGCTATTCCAGAATTTAAACAGAAATTTAAAATTGATAATAATATATGTTTGAAGGAAGATAAATGTTTGAGAATATGTTTAATACTAAAGTGTCAGTATATTCAGAAATACAAATGGATATGCTTGTTTTTTTAAATTGACGGCCATAATATGGATGGTCAAAGAATGCAATTTATTAATAATATTTTTAAAATAAATACAAGTATAATATATATACGTGGAATTTATATGTAATTATAGGAGATTTGAATACAGATCTTTCAAGCTCCATTCAGCTATTCATTCTATATCATATAACTGATACACATGGCACATATGTAAAAAGGATAAATGATCCCTAACATACATATTTCATTCTGAGCCAGCATGCATCAGTTGATTCAGATCAACATCTCCCACATTTTTATATAATCATGGCTTAGTTTATAATAAAATAACACATCTTCAAACTTTAATGGACAGGTTTCAATCTACTCCACTCTCCATGGATGCCTGAAGAGTTGGAGGATGGAGTAGATTGAAGTCTATCCATTAAATTTTGAAGATTTTTTTTCATGTGTCATAACCTAGGACAACTGCTTAGTAAAGCAGCTGTGCTGATCTATCGAACACCAACGCTTGACTAAATTTTGAAGATTTGCTATCTTAATATAAACAAGCACTAATTATATAAATATGTGTGAGATATATGATGTTCTGGACCAATTGATGAATGCTTGTTAGTATGTTTATTGAGGTTTATTTATACTTTTCACACACATGTGATCATAATGTATCAGTTGTATGAGATAGAGTGGATGACTGAAAGGAGTTTAATAACATTTAAAAAAAAACTAAGAATAAGGCTATAAATATTTCACGTAATATAATATATACGTAATATAATATTCTCATATTTTTGCAAATATAAAATTCCATAAAAATGGAAATCTTTTGAAGCTTATAATGAATTTGGGTGATTCATATATTTATCACACATATAAATAAATATATTTGTAGGTTACTACGAAACATTTTAAGATATGATAAAAATAGTATTACTTTATCTTTTGAATATGTAAAGAATATTAAAAATATGGTAATTGATTAAATCGGTATTATTGTCCCATTGCGTTATAAATGTAATATTGTATTGCTAGATTACATTTCTTAAATATGATTGCCAATATACTATAAAAAAAATTATTGTTTTTTAGAGATTTATTGAAAATAATATTGTTGCTCTTTTTGAAAATAAATTCTATAAAATATCTAAAGATTAGCCCATAATTCAATCTATACTTATACATACTTGTAATTTTGTTATATTTATATATACATGAATAAAATGTTTTTAATGATTCCAATTTTACAGATATTATGATTTACAAATGATATGTTTTATGATGTTTTTGTATGTGGATATATAGTTAGTCTAAATTGCCTTGGGAAAGAGTTAAGCTAGTTAAATGGTTTTAAATGGACAGTTAAAAAGAAAAGGAATAAAGCTATTAAATATAATGAATTGTATATTGTAAAAGTTGATGGCTTATTAAGTTATAAATTGATAATAAAACTATTACAAGAAAGAAATTATATACACTACAAATCAATTGTACTCATTAAGCATAACATTTCACAACATTTTTTTTTTTTATTTCACAAAGCAGTATTATGTTATAATGAAAGTGATAAATTTCAAAATGTTGACAAATTTATAAAGACTTAATTGAAGTTGGGTATAATAAAATACAAATTTGAAGAACTTTACGCTCAATTTTAAAAATATATACTTATTTAAAAAATCAGCATATTAAGGATTAAGGATATAGAAATGTGTATTTTATATGTTTTAAAGGTTCATGTTCAATTTATTAAAACTGCATAGCAATCTTTATATAATGCTTCATTATGCAGTTCCTCTAATGTTGAAAGATTGGTAAATCATTCTAAAATATTTTCCCTGAGAGTAAAAATGTAATATTGAATATCAAATTTCATGTAAGTGTAAAGTTTCATCCATAATTCAATCAAGGCGTAGAAATGAGAAAAGAATAATGAGCATCAACTATTATAAAAGTGTATAAAAATATAAAGTTGAAATGATTTGTATCTGGTTTTTTTTTTATCATGATAAAAGTTCTAAGCTTACTTTCAATTTCGACCCAGAAACCATAATAAAAGAAAAATTAAACGGCAATTTTGAAATAAAATATCTTTAATTAATAAACAATGTGTAACATTAAAATTCATGAATTTTGGCATTAACATGATGACATTTACTTCTGCTAAATTTAAATGATTTCTGCTGGAGAAAATTATAAAAATAACTAAGTATTTCTGTATTTTGTTATAGTTATATGTAAAATATACTATCACAATTATACTTTATTATTTTATTACAATATTTTTTTATAATGGATATATATATATATATATATATATATATATCCATTATAAAAAAATATATCTCATTTACATATATATGTACACATTATATATATATATATATATATATAATGTGTACATATATATGTAAATGAGAGTGTAATGTGAATTTCATTTTTTTTTCTTTAATGTTATATATTTTATGTTATTTTAACAAAATCTAATCTAATTTTTAATATTAACTTAATAAGATATAATATTCTAAGACTTAACATTTAATAGATATTCATAGATAACTTATTCAAATGTTAAATTATTTTTTAAATTTAATCCAATTATTTTGTAATTTATAAGTATGTTTGCTTTATAAATAAATTAAATACTTATAAATTTATAAATTTTCCTTTACTTATGTAAAAAAAATTAATAAATATTTTAAAATGTAAATAAATAATTTAAAAATTGAACGTTTGATTTTTCAAATGGTTATTTAAGTATATTAAAGTATAATCAATCAAAGAAACATCTTATTCTAGATGCAGATTTGTAAATTGTACAACTGTTTTTAAAAACATTGTTTAAGATTATCTTAAAATTGACTTTATATATAGGAGATATTTATATATATATTTTAATAAATTTTGTACTACTAGCTATGGTTGAAATTAATCTTGAAATGAAAAATGTACTAAATATAACAGTCTGATATCAACATTAATATAGATATGTATTTGTTCAAAATTTATCTTAATAATATATATTTTTATTCATATTGAAGCTGAAATTTAATTGATAATTTTGCTTAATCATGATATTCAATCAATTATTTGTTAGTAAATTAACTACTGGATAATATAAAATAAAGACAATAAAACTCTTATCAAATAGAAGCTGACTCGTCCTGGTGAGTAAAGCCTTCTACTTTTACTTTTTTGGTAAACATGTAAACATTTAACTAAAACAAGAAATTTACATGTGTTAACTTTTTATGTCAATCTACCTACCTACCTATTTATCCATCTATCTATCTATCTATCTATCTATCTATCTATCTATCTATCTATCTATCTATCTATCTATCTATCTATCTATCTATCTATCTATCTATCTATCTATCTATCTATCTATCTATCTATCTATCTATCTATCTATCTATCTATCTATCTATCTATCTATCTATCTATCTATCTATCTATCTATCTATCTATCTATCTATCTATCTATCTATCTATCTATCTATCTATCTATCTATCTATCTATCTATCTATCTATCTATCTATCTATCTACCTACCTATCTATCTACCTACCTATCTATCTACTCCTGCTCTACCTATCTATCTATCTATCTATCTATCTATCTATCTATCTATCTATCTATCTATCTATCTATCTATCTATCTATCTATCTATCTATCTATCTATCTATCTATCTATCTATCTATCTATCTATCTATCTATCTATCTATCTATCTATCTATCTATCTATCTATCTATCTATCTATCTATCTATCTACCTACCTACCTACCTACCTACCTACCTACCTACCTACCTACCTACCTACCTATCTATCTATCTATCTATCTATCTATCTATCTATCTATCTATCTATCTATCTATCTATCTATCTATCTATCTATCTATCTATCTATCTATCTATCTATCTATCTATCTATCTATTGATTGATCAAATGATTGATCTATTTCTCTCTCATATATATATATGTTGAAGTAGATATTTTCATTGATTTTTAATTTAATATACAATAGAAAAAAATATTTGTGATAATAGACATGAATCTTACATTTTCACATTTCCAAAAAATCAATTGCTAATTGATTATTTGAAGACTAAACAAGTTTTTTTATTGACTTATATATAACTTTTTGGCTTTTATTAAAGTAAAATTTTCCTCTTTTATTTCAAATCCAAGTTATTATATGAATTTAAATACAGAAAGTATTTTTAATCATAGTATTTGTTCCTAGAGAGTTGTGTATGTTAATAATAACCAATAGAAATAAAGAGATTATATCAATGTAAACAGAGATAACTTTTACCTATTGATGTTACCAGGAAAATAATTATTATTTGATTATCATGAGGCTAAACAAGTTTTCTCTATTAATTATATTTGTCTCAGTAACAATAACCTTAGAGAGATTTTGTGATTTTGGGCATTATGGTGGTGTTGAAATTGCATTATTTTCTCTATGTTGTTTTAATTCATCTATAATTTTAGGTTACTTTACAGTTTTATATTATTGAAGTTATAATTGTAAAATTGTTAATTGTAAAAATATAAAGATGCCAACATTGTATGAACCTTGTAGGCAATAATAATAATACTTTGATTAATGTTTCCATAAAAGAGATGGGCTAGATGTCAATAGGATGAGAATTTCTGACTGTAAGTACTTTAACCAAAGATAAATAAAAGAAAAAGCATTAAATAAAAGAAAAAAAGCTGTAAGTTTCAGTAATTTGTTTACAAATTAAAGGTTATTTATGCTACATAGTTTTTTTACAAACATTTAATTGTAAGTGTTACCACAAAGATAAAGCAGTTTCTATTAGATAAACTAGAATCACCTTTGTCACAATGTTAAAGAAATTATTTATTTAAATTTTAATAATAAAAAACAATATTTACATTTAACATTTTAATATTTTCTTGATGATAACTATCATAATTATATACTGATATTTTGACAAACTAGCATCCACTATTGTCAAGATAAACTCTTAAAAGAAGATTTGTTCGATCTCAAACTGTAACATGACTGAGTGCAAGATGAAGCATGAGAATCAGTTTGAAATAGTTTAGTATTTAGAATATGAGGGTTAGCAAATTGTTTATTTCCTTTATGTTTTCTACCCATTAATTTAAAGTCAATATTTGAAGACATAGATAAAATGAGAGGTTTCCATATGGCTGGAATACATTGTGTTTCATCAACACTATTTAAACCAGTAAGTCTCATTAATATTTCAATTGACTCTCTCATGGTTCTCAACTCATATCTCTTCAAATTAGCAAGCAGTTTTGCATTGTCAAAGTCATGTTTGTGACCAATTTCTAAAAAATGAGAAGTAAAAACTGATGTGTTATTTTTTTGATTAAAATCATTTTTATGTTTCTTAATTCTGACATTTATTCATCTATTAGACTGATCTACATAGCTTCTTGAGCACTGAAAATATTGAATTTCATAAACTCCTTGGTATTCCAAAAATATTCTGTCTTTAGGTTTATGTAAAAAAATAAATGAATAAATGTCAGTAATAAAAAAAACATAAAAATGCTTTTAATAAAAAAAATTAACACATCAGTTTTTACTTCCCATTTTTTAGAAAGTGGTTAAAAACCTGACATTAACACAGCAAAAATGCTTTCTAATTTGGAGAGATATGATTTGAGAACCATGAGAGAGTCAATTGAAATATTAAAGAGATCTACTAGTTTAAATATGGCTGATGAAGCACAATATATTCAAGTCATATGGAAACCTCTCATTTTATCTGTCTTCTAATATTGACTTTAAATTACAGGTTGGGAAACTAAGAGAAATAAACAATTTGATAAACCTCATTCTGAATACTAAACTATTTCAAGCTGATTCTCATGCTTCATCTTGCACTCAGTCACATTACAGTTTGAGATTGAACAAATTTTTTTTCAAGAGTTTATCTTGACAGTGGCAGATGCTAGTTCATCAAAATATTGGCATATAATAGAAAATAATACATAGTTTTACCCAAAATATAATTTATCTACATCATACAATCGTGAAAACATTATATATATATATATATATATATATATATATATATATATTGTAACAGTAGCTGGGTTCGAATACAAGGGATAATACAATATAGAGTGTTAATTGCGTATGTTGATATGGATTGATTGTGTATAGGCAAAAAGATGTATAAATAGTCATTTGAACCCTATTACAAAAAGAGTGAAAGTAATACGTAAATGTTAAAGGGTGGACTGTATGCTTATATAAATATAGTTGTATGTGTGTTATTATAAAGTGTGTATAGGTATTAACGGTTATATGTGGGATTGATGAGAGGCAATTATATACGGAGTTGTATAAATTTATTATTGGTTATACATATGTATATATATATTTTGTTGATTGTTAATGTTCTAAGTTCTACATTTTAATAATATTGGTGGTAATATGTGTTTCTTGATGAATCCATTGGGCATATAAAGCTACAGAAATAGAATGAATTAGTGCTGCAGGCAGTTTGAGTTAATGACTCTGTCGGCCAGAAGTCTGAGAACTGGTCAAGTTGTATTCTAAAACAATGGAAGATCCGGTCTGCAGCATACAAATAGACTAGGGAAAATGTGAGGTTAAAGAGTGTAAAAGAAAAGAACTATTTTTTCTCTTTTAAAAATATAGTGGTGATTAGAAAAGAAAGAGACATGACACGGATTTTGGATTTGATTAACGTGTAATTGATTAAGAAGTTTTAGTAATACTCCTGTCAAAATGTTGGGGTAATTAAATAGTGTGAGTTTCGTTAGACTGGTCCAGTGGATTGTTATTGTATAACTCACCTGAATCTGATTATGAAATTCGCTGTTTAAATTTTATCAAGTATAATGGCGATGAAGTACATGCAGCTCAGACCTCTTCAGTGAGCAAAATCATCTACTCCATATCTATGATAAACTACTTGGTGTATTACATTGTGGGCTGTTTACCATCCTTAGGATCAACAGATATTGATAAGGCCAGTATTTCTTTCGGATTATAAATGTGCGGACTGTTAACTTTGACCACATGGACATTCGATCGTCATTAAGATAAATTGACCTTTGCTCTATATATATGTTCAATAAATGTGTAGTAATGAAGGGACTTGTGTTACCTCTATATTAAATACAGTAATAAATCTTGTTTAAATTAAATAAATTAAAAAAACATTAAATAAACAACTCTGATGTGTAATTGCACTTTTTGTTGCTATATATATGAATCAAATATGTGTGTATCAAAATAAATGGGTTGTGCACATGAATATTAAAATATGTATAGGTGTATATAAAGCTTAGAATTAAATGATAACTAGTGTAGTAACTTATAGCTTAGTTTTGTTATAACTTCTGGGCTGGGTAATATAATTTATGAACAAGTAAATTATCATATGGTATACATAGATGTAGTCGGGAATTGTCTTTGCTTTGATCTTTAATTAGACCATGTTCCCCAGACCTTGAGATAGAGCTAGTATGGATGTGCTACCCTAGATATATATAAATGTACAGAACCCTTATTTATGTTTTCAATGAGTATAATTCTTATCAAAGTGTAAGATTGGTGCTTGAGATGGGATTTATACCATGCTCATAAATATACTTACTTGAAGCTGTGGGAGAGATTGTATACGTGCATGAATTATGCAATAATAATATATATATATGTTAAAACGAAGATTTGCACAGTTTAAATATATAAAAAACATATTTTGCGGGTTCATCCATGTTAAAAACTTTTAATATTAATATACTGACATTTTGATTTGGTCACACAAGTCATCCATAGAGTTATAAAAGGTAGAAAGATGGTTGTAGAGGTGCTACAATCACTGATTTAAAAAAAAAAATGTTAAAGTTCCACCAATAGCAAAAATGTTAAATTTAGGAATGTTTTTTTAAAAAAATTTTCAAATAGGAGGAAGTTTGCAGGTATCACCTCACTATTGATACAATCTGGCCTTTTAAGTATCTCAATGGCTTCTCTAATTTTGCACTGGTAGAGATTATCACGTCTGGATATGATCCTGGTACTAGAAAAATCAATTTTATGACCTAAATCTATAGTATGAACTGAGAGTGCTGATGATGATGTGTTGTTTACTGCATTAGCATGCTCATCTCTCCTAACACTGATACAATGATTACTCATACCTATGTAAGAAGTATTACAATTTTTACATGAGATTTAAAAAAAAAAAAAAATTCCTAAATTTAAAATTTTTGCTATTGTGGAACTTTAACGTCTTTTGCAAATCAGTGATTGTAGCGCCTCTACAACCGTCTTTCCACCTTTTATAACTCTGTGGATGACTTGTGTGACCAAGTCGAAACATCAGTATATTAATATTAAAAGTTTTTAACATGAATGAACCCGCAAAATATGTTATATATATATATAAATATATTGTATACATTATGTGTAATACTAGTAAACTGAAAGAAATATGAATTAGATGAAAGACGGAAATAGAAAAATAAGCAATATATATTTGCTTTTATTTCAAATATATATTTCAAATATATATTTTATATATTTATATATTTTTTTATGTAGTTTTTTATTTTCAGTGGCAAAGACATTATTAGATAGGTCAAAGAGACTTTCTGATAATAGCCATTTTCTCCAAAAGATTTCTGCTACTAATAAATTGCTTTTTGATAATGGTTTTAATTACAGCATTATTAATGACATTTATTCATATAAAAAGACAAAAAAGATTTTGATACATCAGAAATTAAGACAATTTTACCATATATAAAATGAATAAGTGACAAAATTGATAATATTCTAAAGTTAAATAATATTCGCACAGTTTACACTACTTTAAAAAATAATGAAATATTTCCACTTTCTAAAGATAAAATTTCTTTGGAGTGTCATGGTGTATATTCATATATTGGACAGACAAATTGTAGAATAAATATTAGAAAGAAAGAACATATTTTGGAAGTCACAGAAAAATCCAATTCATTAGCTATTTACTCTCATATAAAATTGACTAATAATGATATCAATTTTGATAAAACAAATATTCTAAAAAAAATTGAACACCATGAATAGCCAATGCTAAGAGAAGTTTTAGAGATTTATAAATGACCCAAAAGCATAAATGAAAGTGTGAATTAAAGAAAATCCATAACAATTGGAAGAAGCTATTGGAAGACAAAATAATTCTTAAAACTTCTGAACAAATGGAATTTAAATAAAAAATAAAAAAAAAATAATGATTTTAAATTTTACACGCATTCCTATGATTTGAGAAAGAGGACACTCTGAGGAAGGTACATGTTATTGTACTGAAACATCAGCTATTTAGCCATTTTACTACATGGAATATCCTGAAAATAATAATATGAAGTCACACACACACACACACACACACACACACACATATATATATATATATATATAACACAGGCCATGTGTACACACACACACACACATATATATATATATATATATAACACAGGCCATTTTGTAACTCAATAAAAGGAAGAGAGATGATAATAAGAATAGTAATACAGCTAAGTTCAGTGGGTGGTTAGTTATCTTAACATTTACTACAGAGATATACAATAAAATATAAGGGAATTTCAAAACAATAATAGAGTACATTACAGTAAGTAAATAATTAACCTAGTAAAAGGAAAAACTTCACTCATTCCTATGCCACACTTTTGGAATGTATATTTTTTCTTTATAAAATACATTCTCCGAGCAACAAAAATATTTTACAATTAATATAACATCTTTGAATATAATCTTTTTGTATTTTCTTCCAATCTTATGGAGCAGTTATTTATCACCAAATAATTGTCTTATTACCATGATCTGCACTACTCTACGCTTGTAGAATAAAATGGAATGTACCTTCCTAATAGTGCAATACACAATAATGAATTTCTTATGCTATCACCATAATTGTGATACCAATAAATGAATTAATAATCAGTGAAATAATAAATAATAATCTTGGGGCTCTTATTGTTTACTTTGAAAAAATATATATATATATATATATATATATTCCGATTTCTAAATTATATATATATATATATATATATATATATATATAATTTAGAAAAATCAAAATCTTTTATCCAGGATGATACTCAAAATAATAGAAAGAAAAAGAACCTTTTATATCTTTCTACTACCTATCAACAACACAATTAAAATAATTCAGTTTAATTATTTTACTTTTTATTGATAAGATAAATAAAATAATTTGCACTCTGAAAAATGGATTAAATAATCCAAAGACAAAATAAATAACTATTCAGTTCTTTTAACTACAATTCCAAGCTTTGGAATTGAAACATTTATGCAATATTTTTATTTTTTATATTGGAGATTTTGGATCTGTGTGAGAATTGATCATCTGATTCACCAAGCTTTCTGTTCTAATTAAAAATTCAGGACACAAGAAATCATGTAAAAAACAAAGACTATATTTAAATAATAATTACATTTATTAACACATTGGATTTACAAACACAAATTTCTTTACAACATCATTGTGAAAGTTCTTTGTCAAACAAAAGTTCTATTATTTTTTTAATAGATTCCCACAAATAAATTATTAATAATCATCTAACTTTTGCAAACTATCTGTTATAGTTTTAAACATTTGGGATGAGTTATTAATAATACATTCAATTAAGGTAAATTGTTTCAATTTTCATGTAATTTAATTTTAGTCTATCCTAAGTTAAATCATCCCATTACACAAATGTTTAACAAAAAATAGCTTAAACTATAAGTCAAGCAATACACTCCTGGAAATATATCCTCTTGTCAGATAACACCTCATAATAGCTTTATTTACTATATTAAAACATAATGTAATCTTTAAACAGCATTAAACTGTTGCACATGCACTTTGGATTTTAACTATAAAATGAATGAATACAAACACTTCAAACACATGATAAAGTTTTTGGAATGGCCATTCTATCTTTTCCAAAGACTTTATCAGGTGTTTGAAGTGTTTCTATTCATTCATTTTATAGTTAAAATCCAAAGCGCATGTGCAACAGATTAATGCTGTTTAAAGATTACAGTTTGTAAAAACATCATGCTATATAAAATAATTGACTTATATTAAAACATACTAAAGATTAATAAACTTTAATCTGAACTAATCTATGACAGAATTAGTAAATTCATATGATAATGACAATTATATCTAGATAAATAAGACAATTATTGTCTAATACTATTTTTTAAATAATAAAACAAATACATGGGGACATTTATGAGAAGCCATGTACACACACACACACATATACACATATACACACATATATATATATATATATATATATATATATTGTCTATGTCCACATAAGAAAGAAATATTTAGCTTTAAAATGTCTTACTAATCCAGTGGTGAATTACTATACGGTGATAAAGTGACATTGTATATATGTATTTCTCATTATGTTATGCAACAAAATAAACATTAAAATTAGTAATATATTGTTGGTTTACTTGTGAACTTCAGGAAAGGTATAATAGCACAACACAGACACTATTTCCCTTAACAAAAGCACTACAAATAATACAGTGTCTTTTGAAAAACTAAATACTTCAACATCTATCTTATTGTTGTCATGTCAGTCTTAAAACGCAAATGACATAACTTTCCACAGTTGAAAATAATAACATCATGAGGGATACATTAATAAAGACAGGTTCCTCAGAACAAAACTACATGAATGAAAATGGCATGATAGATTCCAACACCTTTATATTAAGCAAAAATACATGTCTGGACAAGATCTCAACATATAGAGAAAATGGAATACATACAATGATATGATCCTTTCATGAAACCTAGCTACCTTAGTAAAACATGAAAACATATTTAGAATATAAAATATCCTCATGGAATATAAATGTGAAACAATGGGGAAGATATACTGCATCCCACAAAGCACAATAAGTAAAGCAACATTTAATAAAGTATAATGCATCCCAGACTTATTAAAGGGGGTTAAGCATAAATCCTAGATGAAGCAATGGCAAGATAACAAAATTATCACTCATAAACTAGATAAATTAATATGCACACTAAAATTACATACATTAAACAGTGTCTGAAGCTGATAAGTTTAATATCAGTCAAGTGACTGTAAAATATTAAAAAAATAACAATAAAAATTTTTCACTGAAGAAGGAACACACATATGCAATGAATAATAAATTTTTTTATAAAGTTAATGTGGACATAATGGTGAAGGTAAATATTAATAAATATATGACTAATAAATGCTTAGTTATAACAAAATTTAAGCATAAATTTATTATATCATAATAATTATAAATTATTGTGAGCTTCTGATAAACATAACTATTTACCCATAAATAAATGAATCACTAATAAATGCTATTAATAAATGTGACAGACAAGTATCTCTACTTAGAAAAAAAATCATTATAAAATTTACATTAAACCAATGGATATAAAATAAATAAAATTTACCTTCCATGTTGTAAAAATACCTATATATTATATTAAAAATCATTTAAAGAAAAACATAAAAAATACTTTGACATGATAATAGAAATATATAACCCTAGTTCTTTAGCAGAATTTCTATCATAGTGAGCAGTTTGTTGGAGGTGCACAATGTCATTTCTCAATGAATTATCTATAGAATGGTGCATTCATACTTATCTTTCTAAAATAATCAATAAATAACAATAAGAACACATAACATAAGTTTTTTTAAAAAAAAAGCAAAATCTGGATCCATTTAATTTAGTAATAAATAATACTAAGAAATTTGTCCATTGAATTTTGTTTGCAGTTCTACTGGAAATAATTCTTTTTTTCCTTCTTAAAATGCATAAATAAAAAAAAAATCTTAACTTTTTTTAAATTCACTTAGAGATGTCATTTTAACAATATATATATATATATATATATATATATATATATATATATATATATATATATATATATATATATATATATATATATATATAATTAACTTTGAAAGTTCACAATTCAAAATAATACATTTACTTAATGTCAATTATCCTTGTATATTTAAGCTAGATTTGCCTCCATAAAGTTTTCCACTAATTTATTTGATTCAATTTTGATTCTAAATAGTTTTTATCAAAATACTGAGAAAAGAAAGCATATTATAAACTTCACCCCCTGTATTAACTATTATACATTAGTACTTGTAAGTATTTATATTAAGAAAACACTTCAAATATCTATTGAAATTAATGTATGTTGGGCATTTTCACATTAGTAATTAGTAATAACAGTTAATATAACTCTTTATTTTCAAAATAACCTTTTTAACAGACTTTTTAATATTTAATTTTAGTCTCTTTCTCCTGAAGGTAGAATATGGTAAAGAGAAGCAAATTAGTACAATGTCCAGCATGGTTTTGTAAACTAATATACAAATATTGCCTGGTGTCTTTCATAATCCCTTTTTAAGTAAAATCAATAAAATTGAATTATAATAAAATAATTATTCCTCCAAAGAATAATATTAATACTTCAGATAATTCTAATTGAATTAGGCATTAAAAAAACAAAGAGTATCTTATTTGATTTGGCAAGCCCTTCATTCTAGATTGACAAATATAAAACTTTGGCAAATTAACACTTAGATAAAAAAATAATTAAAAATATATTACTGTTATTCAAAGTAGATGAGAAGATTGCACTATATCTGAAAATATCAGTAACAGCAGTGGTCAGTCAGTAGCCACAGTATATTGCCAATCCTCATTTTTTATACCTCTATTCACAGACATCATTAATTAAGATACACACACCAAAAATTGGTAACTTCTATTGTAAAAAAATGTAAACGAACTGAGGAACTAATTAGTAAAATTATATCACTTTGCTCTACTTTCCTGGGCTCATGTGACACTTTAAGAGCCAAAGTTGAAGAAAACATTAACTTACTTTTATTAATTAATACAATTTAAAAAAACAAACTAATATAATAAATAATATTTAATTCCATTTTTTGTTTAAAATATTATCTTTTTTAAAAAAATTTATCAGAAACTTTTATTTATTGATTTTAACCTTTTAATGATGCCAGAGTTAATTAAGTATTGATTTTTAATTATGTAATGACTAAAAATTAAATGTTTTGGCAATTAAAACAAATATACTAAATATACACTCATGCTCAAGGATTCTCATACACATGTATAAAGGAAATTGCTTTACATTTCTAAATTGATTCTATCTTAATAATAAACTTGCGTATTTTAAACAATTTAATATTACTTAAATCAATTAGCTTTATATATATATGTAATTTAAAAATAATAAGCCAAATTATTTGTAAATAATACATGGGCAATTTAAAAGTACTGCAGTTTGAAATGGTAATTGACTATTTATTAGTCTGCATTACTCTGACATGTTTATTTCATGTTTAAAGAGGTTTATTTCAACTTCATTGTATCAATATTTCATACTCTGTAGTCAAGTTGCAGGCTTTAAGTGTTCATATACATTCAATGGACCATTAGTAAGAATGGATTTCCATTCTTACTATTAAAAGGTGTGAAGATTGTCTTGACAGCAGTGAGAAATATTGATTACTATATTTTATTGTGAATGCTTAGGTGGTTACTGGTTGAAATTTAATTATATATATATATATATATATATATATATATATATATATATATATATATATATATATATATAGGGTATATATATATATATATATATATATATACCCTTTGATGGAATTATTAAGCACTGTGAAATGAATTAAATAATTGTGCTTTAACATTCATAAACTATCTGTCATCATTTTTAAATTTTAACTATAAAATTAACCTTTTCTAGATTTCTTTCTAAAAGACTAGATAAATCAACAATAACTTTTAACATGAAAGCATACATCTTTTAATACTAGAACTATATATTTGTAATAAATTTATTTTATTAGACATTATCTATTTTATACTTATAATAGAGATTTAACATAAGATTTAAATAGCATAATTTACACAATAAATTTTATCATCTTTATTTATTCATTTATTGTTTTTTTTAGAATAGAATAAATTCATAAGCTGAGATAGTCAATTAAGACAATGCGCAATAGCACAGGATCACTTTATATATATATGGTATAGAATTATATGGAAGATTCCATATAACCATATATATATATATATATATATATATATGGTATAGAATTATATGGAAGAAAGAAATAGAACAATAATCAATATATATTTATTTTTTTATTCAACTCTTTTTACGTTAACTTATTTGTTTCTGTATAAAAAGATTTCTTAGTACCTATTGATTAATGTGAAAAAATTATAGATTGCAGTTTAATTATTATTACTTTAATTGGTAATATTTATATATAATACTATAACACCAGAAAAAAAAGAAACAACAAAAATTTTACTAAAACATTATTTACTTATGACCTAATGGCTATAATTAATATTGTAAACAATCAATATTATAAAACAAATAATAATATACTATTTAGAAAAATAATAACTAAAGACACTTTCTCTGATAAGATATTACAGTTTTTAATAAATTCCAGTATTTTTTTCTTTATAATATCAGAATCACTCAAACACATTTCTATAAACAAAGCTATTATAAACAAATTATGCTTTAATGTCTTTTGTTATATGTATGCCTATTCATGTTTAGAATTTTTATTCTTTGTTTTTTAATTATTTTTATTTCAACCAAGTATAGGATCAAAAAAATACTTACATTGTAAATTCCATAAATAAAAGGATTGTAACAGGAATTACTCATAGCCAGCCAATGACAGCAAAACCACACAATATTTATATATTTATACCTAAAATATATAAAAAAAATGAATATTATTATATATTGTAAGGTACAATGAATTGGGGTAAACATGGGATCATGGTATTCATCATCAATAACCCCATTACTACAAACTTTAAATATAACATTAAATACAAATGAATATAATGAGAAATGAACATGAGAGATCAAAGATAAACACAGAACTAACTATAAATTCATCAACATTATATAAAAGTAATAATCATGCATCATCATGAATGATTAACAAAAAATAAATCAACAGTCAATATTGTTACTGGATTTAAAATGGGTCTGCTATAGACCAAATTAATTATGTAGCTCTTTCTAGCTTGTGGCAGATGATTTAAACAATAATTTGAATGCACAAACATAAGTGCTAATCCATAATGATATAACAATTAAAATGGTGTTAGGGTTACTAAAATATGCTAATCATCATCAATGAACTGGCCTCTTAATACCATTAATATACTGCCCTCCCCCCATAAACCTGATTTTTAAATAAATAATTAAACTGAAATTAAGCATTACAGAAGTAATAAAATCATCATCAACTGGATATTCATAAACACTTAAAGCTATTTAGGATTGAGTAAATGCACTGAAATAACTTTAACAATGAAATATCAATTTATTAATAACAATTAAATTAATATAGAATTAATATTTGTAGAATATGATCATAAATATATATTATGCCTTCTGATTTTGATTAATGCTAAAGGAAATTCATTATTACTTTTTAATTTGCATATTTCTCGCAATAGATTTACATAAATCACCTATATATATATATATATATATATATATATATATATATATATATATATATATATATATATATATATATATATATATATATATATATATATATTGTACCCTCACTTCCAGAAATATATAATATAACTTAAAATATGACTAGCTCAATTAAATCGTTATGCTCGGCTAAAATATGTATAACTATTATTAATATATTTTTATAATACTATATCTTATCAGATTTAGTACAACTAACAGAAAATTAATATGGTTCAATATCATGCACTAATTAAATAAGTATTTATTAAATCATGAGACTATGAAGTGAAGTTACAAGTGGTAATTGAATTTACATTGAGGCCATATCTTCTAAGATATTATCTCAATGGCATAAGAATACTATTACCTCTTTATTATCTCACTAATACATCTATAGCACTCCTATGTCTTTTATAAAAATTAACTAACTTCAATAATAATAATAAATAAATCTCAATCTTTTTATCAAAGAAATATAACTAAATAATCTCAGGTTCTTTTAATTATCTTAAAGTAATAATACTTCTTGCAGATAGGCATGATAAGGGATTTAATATCAAACCTAACTACACCTAACTTATAATAATAATAAATAACTAATAATAACAATCTCCAGTGTATAAGTTAACCTTATCTATTTTATTATACTACTAATCATTAAGAAAACAAGTAAATCATCTACATGTCTTTTATCTTCATATAGTATCTTAATTAAGAATATAATAAAATCTTATAATTTAATAATATGTGGCAATAAATAATATTATACTCTTATATTGTGTATTATAATTATTTCATGACCATTATAACATAATATGTTAATGTTAATGAATTTTTATAAATTATATTAAGAAAATACTGTATTTCTTTTTTTAAAAAAAAATAATAATTTAATTCATATTGTGCAAATATTATGTTTTATTCAAATTATCTGTTGTCAAATGCTGTGGTGCAAAATAATGAATTCGACACACTTTTAAAACAACTTAAACAAATTTATTTACATCAACTTTAATAAACAACTTATATACATTATTTACATTACAAGTGGAAATCAAGAAAAATAAAAATAAGAAAAATAATAATAATACAAGATTCTTACATTGTTGTTATTTCTATAATCCAAAATAAATAATCCATACATTTCTTAAATGTTTTATCAGTAACATTTAATTGAGTTTATGAACTTATATTTTACTAGATATCATTTATAATCACTTAGTACAATAGAAGGCTTTTATGTAAAATATCACTTATGTAGCACATGTAAAATAAACAAACTTTAACAATTAAAATGCTACTCCATTTAAGTATTATAGCTATTTCTATTATAATGTAACTATTATGTATTACATTTATTATTAGCATTAACTAAATATCAACTAATGTATAGATTGATATAACTTTGTAATATTATGTGACTTTTATTGATTACATAATTATTTACTTCATTCTGATGTAATTTCATAATATATGTCTTACCAAAATATGCAATACATATATGTTCTTTTCTTAAAATAATATTTTAAAATTATTCAACAATTTTGTGAAGACAAAATTTTTATTTATAAATTACCAATTTTTATAAAGTTATTATATTAAAATAAAATTCTATGATTCTTTTCCATTTAAACTACTATTCTTCTCTACTTGTTATTCCTATTCCCTCTTAATAAAATCCTATCTTCAAATATCATTCTAATCTTATTTAACTTCAGTATCAGCTTACCAATTTTTTTAAAAAAAATGACTATCCAAACTCTCTTATATCTCATCATCTATATATGATAAACCCTTCAAACAAAATATAAATTTCTATATAAAATTAACTTAACTTGTCTAATAAAAAATAAAAATATAGATATATTTTTTACTTCTTACTAACTTGAAAATAAATATAAATGACTCATACTAATATAATAAATCAAATTCCTAATATTGTAACAGAAAACATTAAAGTGTATTCACGAAAGAATCATATAATTATTTCTGGATAACTCTTATTACGTTGTAATAAATTTATATTATAAAATAAAGTATGCATATTAAAATAAAACTATTATTGATAATATTATGCGTGTATATTCTTTAAATATTTATACATTCACTCAACAATCAAATAATATTTGGTTTATCTAAAGAAAACAAAGCAAAATACATTAAATTATTAATATTATATAATTATTACCATAAATGATACTCCAATTTATAATCAGCCAAACGATGTCCTCCAGGATTATAGTTTTACAAAATAATATCACATTTATACTCAACAATTATTCTTAAAATATTACGTGTTGTAAAATTATATAAAAAAATAAACTTTATGAAATTAAGTGTTATATTAATGTGTAATTACTTTTAAAATGTACCTCTCTTATCTTTGATAGATCAATAAATAATTAAATATCTATGTTAGTTAAGAAAACAAAATATGTTACATAAAATCCAACGGTGTCTTCTTTCCACCCACAATTGTTCTTTTTTTCCTAGGCACAACATTTTACCAACATCACATCCTTTTCCGGTACATCACGTGTTTAAACAGTTTTTATGAAATAAATGAAAACGTTTTTTTTTAAAAAAAATAAGATAAAATAAGTTCCACCATAAAGAAACAAAATAATAATTAAAACAGTTTATAGGATCCGGATTTATTTAAAAGTTATTATCTTCCTAGGATTAATCAATAGTTAAATGTTTAATTTAAGTTTTTATAAAAATTGACTTGGATATCCACGTATACTTCTATGCGCATTTCTTAAAATATTCAGCAAAACATTTTTTAAATTTTTCTATATAACCAGCATATAGAATTTAAATATTATAACGTTTTTATAAGTATTTATTTATCAATTAAATTTCCGAATTATCAGTTTTTTTAAAAACTATCAACATCTAGTCTTTTAAATAACAAAGACTTAATAAGGCAAGTATTTCTGCAATTATTATTAACTTCCATATCTTTACCAAAAGATATATTAAAATATATAATTTAAAAATACTTTCTTCATAAAGAAGTATTTATCTTTCTTTAAAATATTTGTTTATAAAAAATTAATTATAATCAACTTTTAAATTCATATAATGTCCAATATATTATTTTTATCCAACTAGTAATTCTCCTAGTTAATCCAGCGTTCACTATATTTTTAATATAAAGTTTCCAACACATTTTATCAATATACGATATTTTCATGATTATTTGATAGTAAAATTGAGCCTTGATAGAGACGATCAATAGGGAACTATAAATAAATTAGCACTGCATATTAAACGGTAAACTTTTATAAAATTATTTAAAACTACTCTCTTATAAATTAAGAAACTATTACGAGAGCGTCTATAATTTTTTACTTAGCTATATTTAATAGCACACTTCACTTAAAAGAAATTACAATCACCCCCTGAACAATTGAACCTCCGTTTTTATACCGGAATAAATTACCCACTTGATTGGTAAATTAAACAATCACCTTGCTAGCCTATTTACATATCTTACCAACAATACGAAATTAAAAATAAATAATGACTTATTTAATATTTATTATTTATTACATTATTTAATTCTTAAATTAATTTTTATCATTTATTTAAATCCATTAAGCATTTTTTAAAAATATATGTTTTACTTTATTTCACTTTTAACTTTTATAAGACTATTTTTCTAAACAAACTAAGTCTATTTTTATTCATTATATTTTTTAAACAGTATTTTAAAAATCAGATTTAATATTTCACACTAATTATTTTTATTTTTATCTCGTGATAGCCAATATAATATTTATAAATTTTATAATAGAATTTTAAAACAGTTTTGCAACTTTACTAAAAAAACTTACAAGCATATGTGTACATATGTCTATCTGTCACCTGATTTACAACACAGATATAAACGCTTGTAATTATCTAAAAATAAACTAACAATTCAATTTTATAAAATAAATATTTTTAAAAACAAATAATATACTATAACAACTTTAAAATAATAATTCGATATTATAAAATCAAATATTAATCTTCTATTATATACTATTAATAACAGTAAATATTTATATTCACTTACTAAATATTAATCTTTATCAACAATAAATATATATGCATTTAATTTTAACTTGTCTTTTTTTAAACTTTTAGCTTTAAACATTTATTTACAAAACTTATTAATGCAGTATTGATCATGGCCAGTTTTCCCAACCATATAATATTATCATTTTTTTTATTGAAACGTCTCTCTCAAATATTAGCACAACTTCACATATCAAATATTCATAGTTTACTTTAATTAAACTTTTGAAAGATTATTATAAATAAAATCAACATCATATAGCTGTAATATATCTTAAATTTAAAATTTTTTTAATAAATTGATATAACAATTTATGGAGACCCATACAAAAGGGCACAATATATATATATATATATATATATATATATATCTGTATATATATATATATATATATATATATATACAGATGTGCCTGTATAATATAAAATGAACATATTTGAATTGTCATAAAGTATAATAAAATATGATTAAATTAACATATATGTGTCTATCTGACACACCTATATAAGTACACACATGTACTGTAACATATGAAAGTTGTCATAAATAATGACTTCTTTATTGTTTATATGTGGGTAACCAATAGAAATGTGTGCACACACTGATGTTTATATCATCTATTTTAATTTGTCAAAATAATAAACATTAAAAATATATTTTTCACAATTAATTTCATGTTACAAATATACATAAATTTCACACATACAGGTATATATACAAAAAATAGTGTAATCAAAGTTATTAATTCATTCTTTATTTTTAATAGTAAAAAGGTTTCTGTTTTTTTTAAAAGAAAATTAGGACAATCCTGAGATTCAGTTTGGAAAGTTTTTTTCTCTTGAATAATGATATATATATACTCCAGCAAGTTCTATTGTTTTCCTTTTAATAAAATATACTGGGAAATCATCTTATTTTTAGTTGAATAAAATTATTTACATTAAACTGTCATTTTCAATAAATTATTTTAAACAATATTGTTCTCAATATATATAACACACTACTAACCAACTGTACTTTATATATATATATATATATATATATATATATATATATATATATATATATATATATATATATATATATTGTTCTCACTATATATAACACACTACTAACCAACTGTACTTTCAATCAGGGGGGTTTTGTTAAATTTTTAATCTTTTACCAAATCTGTAATTTTTGATTATCGCCATTTTACTGTGTATTTTTTTTTACTTTCTGATGAAAACCAGTCCTCTGGTTGAAATATTATATTATTTATTGGATTTATAAGTCTTTATTTTTTTGTTTATATATATATATATATATCACAGTATCTTCTATGCTTCTCTGCATATAGATAAAACAGTATACATAAAAATTAAATCCTCAGCAAACTGATGAACTATTTTTGTATGCTGGTCCATTCATAGACTGCCTTGATGTCATCTTTGTAAAAGGCATCATCTTGTAACTGAGGGCCTGAAGTAAGTTCCATTCATTCTCTATGCCATATAATACACAGATATATACAAGCTATGAACAACATGAAAGCATTGCCTTGCTTCCATGTGAATTACAGCTTTATCATTGTGAACTAGTAACAACATCTGGACTTAAACTGTCTCTTGCCTTCAGTTATCACTTCATTGTCATCATGCTCTCTCATCTTTTTATAGTCAGGATGGAATTTAAAAAAAAACACCAACACAGTAATAAGTGTAGGTTTTTTTTACCTTGTTTGAATAAAGGTAATGACTCTTTTCAATTCAATTTAATTCTTTCAAAAAAACTTTTTAGTATTTTTATTAAAATATGTTATAAAAAACATTAATTAAAACACTATTTTCTTTAAACAAAATAGATAATAGAATTTTATAATTACCAGCATATCTATTATAACATGAAAACATGCTTGTTTTAATTTTAAAATCAGATTTATTAATTTAAAATATTTTTTTAAATGTAAAATTATTTAATCTCTAACTATTATTACAGTGTAATATAAAATATCTACAAAATATTTTTGTCTGTGTTTGTCTACTTTCCTTTTAACTTTAAATGTTGTAATGATATACATATGTCATTACATTATTTTAAAATTAAAACAAATAGAAAAAGATTGTAAACAAAATTGATCCATTTAAAAGAAAAAATAAAATACTTATTTAACATATTATTACACAGATGAAAAACTTACAAAAAGTATTTAAAAGTAAGTTAATGTAGAAATAATAAAGATCTACAGATTAATTAATATAAAAAAATTTAAAAATGTTGATTAATTTCTATTTAAAGAACATGTTTAAATCTTAGTGAATGGAAATGATTCAAATATTATTGTATCTAAAGGAAACTAGCACTTGGAGTACTTAAATGAGTGTAAGATTAGAAAATATAAAAACTAAAGATTGACCATACAAGCAGCAACAATGACCCAGACCAGAACAAAACATCAGGAGGAATAAGATCAGTAACATCATGCACAGTCAATCCATAGAATTAGTGATAAGGAATACCAGAAATTTTAAAAGATGAAATAATGGAATATAGTAAAAGAATCTGACTATTAATCCACATATGACAGCTACCTATAGTGCAAGCTTCACAATATAGAAGACTGACATGATATTTAGTTTACTGATATTTTCACCAGCTGAGGTGGCCTTCCAATGATAGTTCAAGACAGAATGAATGGCAAGTAGCAGATTTGTTTCCAAAAAGGACAATCTACAAAGTATGATCACTAGGATGGACTTTTATAAACCTGCTAAAATTCACAGGATTCATAAAGATTTATCATGGAAATTATGAACTTTGATTAGTTGAAGTTTTTTTTTTAAATGTATCTCTTCAATAAGTAGTCAATCTGTAAGAAAATATAACTTTTAAATGAACTCTTTTATTTGACAGTATAAGAACTTTAAATATGTCAATATTTTTTATGTATACATTTTCTTTGATCATTTGCATTTTTCTTTTTATTTATTTTTTGTTTAACTAAATTTTATTAAATTTAAGTTGGATGTAGATGGCTGCATGGATTTGTGAAAGTTTATGCTAGTTTGAAGAGGTTAATTTCAGACTATTTGTTTTGTAGTTGAGTAGATGCTGGTGGTGTGATGTATAGGTGCTTATATCAATGTGATGTGAAGCATGTTAGCATGCAGGGTACCATGGCCAAATTAATGCATGGCCCAGAAGTGTAGCCATTGTATTGCAATGGATACAGAGGTATTCCCTGTTACATTGATCTCCATTTTCCTTATGGATAGGGACTATAGGATGGCAAGATATGCTCTCCCTCCATACAAAGCATTTTTTAATGTTCTATATATATATGATTCCTTTACCAGACAGACACACATTCCTTTACTGGACAGTAATCATTTCTTTTAAATAATGTCATGCTGTAGATGGTTTTATGCTAACATCTTCAAATTGCATTGGTTGCATTTGTATATTAGGAAATGAGCATTGGTTTAGCTATGAACTTTTAGCCTGTGGTTAAATGTGTTTAAAAGTTTTTAATTGCATAGTCTATGTAGTCTATCTATATTCAACATTCTAACTTAAAATTATATAACTGTCCATCTGTGCAGACTTACTAAAGTTTAAAATAATAATAGTAACAAATTAAAGCAATATTAATGTATTCCTCAAATTTATATATGTTTGTAAATAAATGTTTATGTGATTATTACTGGCTGTGGTTTATTTTTTATCTTTTTCTTTATTAAAAATTTATTTAAGAATTTAGATTATAAATCTCTGCTTCTCCTTGAGCTAGTGGCAAGTGCTAATGGTCAATAAAATACAAGTAGAATCTTAACAAGGAGTATCCGCCTACATTATAAACTTTGTTTAAATAGCCGAGTGGTGCCCTGTATGGTAGATAGAGAAAGAGCCCTACTTTCTCTGACCATTATAATTGCCTTCCCAACATGGTGGGATATATTATAACCATGAGTACCCTGAACTTTAAAAGAATTATGTCAGTATGTTTTTTCTTGAAATGAAATATTTTGGCTTGTAATTATGTAAAGTTTTAACTTGGATATTATGTAAAAATACTGCCAGTAAGAAAAAATGTGCATATATAAATAAACTTGAGGAATAAAATATAATAATTAATACGAATAATAATTAAAATAAAGTTTAATTAAAATTAATAAGTAACGTGTTTCACTTGCCTAATCAATATAAGAAAAGTAGGAAAAAGTGAACTCTTGGGGGAGGAGGTATAATCTCAGCTGGGGTAAAAGGGAAAGAAAAGTCAGCATTTTTTTGGTAATTGCTAATTAAAGTTGTTGTTTTTTTTTTTAAATTCTCACGTTAATCAATGTGTGTGAAGTAATTATTTTATAGTGGTTTAAAATTTCAGTCATGCCATTATGCTTGATCTTAAATTATATTTAAGCTATAATTATTTAAACATCATCAGTGACATATTTATATACTCTCAGTGTTGCCAGAATCAGTCAGAAATCATATTTTTATTTTGCTTTGTCATGTTCGAGATTATCAGGAACTCTGAATCCCCTTCTGTGTATCTTCATGTTTTAGTATGGCATTGGTTGTGCCTTAGAACAAAATTTTGAAAGAGTAGTGAATGCACTGTGTGGGATGATGCCAGGAAAACTGGCCCATCATACCTTTTAGACTTCTTCCTCTCCAGGTATCGCTCTGACAGAAGAGTGAGAATGCTTTTATATTTTAATAAATAATGAAGCCTCTTGTCAGCTAAAAATAGACTGAAACTCTTAGTGCAGTCAATCATGTTGGTCTCTCTCTCTTTTATTAATATTTAGTTTCATGCTTAATCATCTGTAAGTCATAATTCTGTGATTTTACTAGACCATTTATTATTTATTAATTTTACTATATGTTGAATGTCACAAGTAAGCTTGCATTTAAGCTATTTGTCTTGAGTGAGCAATTCCCAGATGTGTATAGAATTCTCTCTTTTATTTAAACTTTACCATTTGATAGAAACTACTATCCTGACTACACAAACATTCACATATTCAAATCTTTATATTAGACAACATTGAAATCCATCCATTTTATAAGGTTAGCAATTGCCTGAGAGTGAATTGTTAATGTTAGGATTATATTATGTACTTTGCTCATATGATTGAAGTGGCATCGATCATGACTTTATCATGTATATTTTAAGTTAGCTGTGCTTACAGACAACAAAGTGTCTGACTATTTTAACTGTTTATCATGGAAGTAACCAATTAATAGTATTTCGATTCTAAATAGCATTTTTATCATTGAATCATTTATATAAACCTTATTTAATTTGGAATTGATATAT
Source organism: Epiperipatus broadwayi (assembly GCA_028023455.1). Lineage (NCBI taxonomy): Eukaryota > Metazoa > Onychophora > Udeonychophora > Euonychophora > Peripatidae > Epiperipatus > Epiperipatus broadwayi. The sequence continues at coordinate 15,883,020 of JAQFVV010012401.1, forward strand.
AAGCAAACCACACTAAGATAAACTGTACACTTGTCTGTGTATCCATTATGTATTACAGTATTATCATTATAACATCCCACAATAATATTTTTATAAACAATAATTTAAGTGACTTAGCATGAAATTTATAAATAAACACATATGTTTAATAATCTCTTTATTTTATAATCATTATATATATATATATATATATATATGATCAATAGATGGCATTTTACCAAAAACACCGACCAAGCATAGTTTGTTTACATAAACAACAAAAGAGTCAGATTTCACAATCTTTTTCATTTTGCCCACCCTCAGATCAGCTGATTTCAAGCTAATTTTGCTATCATCAGTGAAAAATAGAGCTGAGAAACTAGATCTAAACACTGACTCCAAGTGATTATGCAAAAAGTTTCTATCAGTTTGCAAGCATGAAATTTTTCTGATCGGTAAAGTCTTCAAACTCAGCCTAACAAGCCAGATAGCTATATGGGTCTGATCTCAGTTCAGTTTCACCATGTAGTCAAAGCCTCTGCAATATATATCATTGCAAAAATCTTTAAAGGTACATTTATGAAAAACAAAAACAAGTTATAATCACATTATCTTGTTGTTGTTTGTATTTATGATCAATAGATGGTGCTTATATATATATACATATATATATATATATGCTTTATATATATATATATATATATATATATATATATATATATATATATATATATATATATATATATACATATATATATATATATATCACATTATTCAAATTGTTTTAATCATTATTAATTTTATATAATATTTCATATTGTAATGATATATAAATATGCCATTACATTAATTTGAAATAAAAACTTTTAAGTTCGCAAATAAAAATAAATGTATTAAAAAAAAAAAAAAAACGAAATGCTAAAATTAAAATGTTTGTTAAACGTATATATATTCGCACAGATGCAAAACTTTAAAAATATTTTTTTTTATAAATAAAAAAAAGTATTTGAACGTATTTTTTTATAAAAAAATACAAGATTTAAATATAAGAATATTTTAATAAAGAAATAATGTAAGTAAAAATAAAAACAGGTATTAATTAATTCCTGTAATCTGTAAATGGAAATGATTGGTTATTAATTGAAAAGCAAGCTAGCCTTGGGCTCTTGTGTAATTAAAAAGTCAGATGAAAATTAGATAAGAGAATAAAGAGAAATTAGCTTGACCAATGGAAAAACCAAGCCTCAGCCTGGACCCTAATGAAAATGATAGATTATTGATGTTTGGTTGGTTGAATCTGTGTGGATACTATAAAAAGAGAAATACAGTTTTCCTGACAGTTTCCAGCTTGATTTGGTAAAAAGAACAACAAGACGCACTTGTCGTTCTCTATCACTTATTTTAAAAATGAAAAGACTGTAATACCAGAATAGAAACAACTAATGCCACCTCCAGAACATTATCTTCAAATGGAGATGTCACAGGAATTAAAAACAGGAACCTGGACTCTTCTACCATGAGCTATGAACTTTACAATTTTAAAAAATAATTAAGAAGTTTCGTTCAAACTTTTAAGATTCAGCTAACCTAAATTTTTTTTAAAAAAAAAAACTCTTATCTGATTTTCAAATTGACAATTAATATTTAAATTATACATATCTGCCTTATGATTCAAATTAATTATAAATGTTTAAGTTTTATATATTTGCTAGCTAAAAGAAAAAAAAATCATTTCCATTTTATTAATTTTATGGGTATTAATATTTATTGTTTAAATATTTAAATGATGAAATTTAAGTTAGGTATGGATGTTTCATGGATTCGTTAGCAGTTAATTATGTTGTGGTTGTCATATTTGATTAGAATATATAAGTCATTGATGTCACTGCAGCATCTTATGATGAATGCTATTGGGTTTTCTTGTATTCCCTCTGCAATTGACGTTATCGATGACTTTGTATTTTGATCGGTTATGTTTATTTTGGAATGTTTTTGACCATGGAATCTATGCAGTTGATATATACTCAACATTATAAACAAATTTTATAAAATTCATCTGTGCGAACGTATCTAAATGTTCAATTTAAGTCAGGTGTGAATGGCTATAGTTTTGTAAAGTTATATTAAGGGAGGGTATTCTTAGGTTATTCATTTCATAGTTGAATTAGGTCAATGGATTGGATATATTTGTGTATGAGTTTCGCTACATGCAGAATCACTGTATACACCGCACCAACCCTTTGCCTATGAATGGGATTGTAAGTTGGCAAAAAGGACTGCGGTCCATTCCTATGGAGTTTTTATTTTATTGTTCTTCTTGCCATACAGATGTAACATTCCTATATTGGTCAAGAGTCAATGTCTTCTCTAACTATACTGTTGAAATGTTCATTCCTGACAGTATAGTATATCTGTGCTGTTGTATTTCATGCTACATTGACTACATAAATGTATCAGATGGATTGATGGCGGTTTGATGGCGGACTTTTGGCCTAAGGTTAAATAAGGTATAGAATATTTTCTTTTCAAATGCAGATCTATGTAGTCTATTCATACTCGACCCTCTAAATAAAATATTAAACTCATTGCAATCTATTTAAATGTAAAATTAAAAGTTAATATAAAAATCTAAATGTTAAATATATTCCTCAAAATTTAAAATGATTCAAAATTTATATGTGCGTAAATAAATATTTTTATGTGTTAATTTCTGGCAGTGGCTTTTATTTTTTTATATTTAAGATATGAAGTTATATTTTATTATCTCTGCTACTCCCTGAGCTAGTGACATTGGGTGAACAATCTAAATATTTAAATAAAGTGGAATCTTAACAGTGCATATCTGCCTACTTTATAAATTTTTTAAGGCCCAAATGCCTAGATGGCGCCTTGTAGTGCAGATTGCGGTTAGATTCGATCTCCACTTTCTTTTGGATCATTATAATATTGAGAGCTTGTTGCATTGGGTTACCTGAGATTACAATCATATTGGTAGTTTTAACATCAATACTCTTAAGATATCATGCTTCTCCTCTGTGTCTCCGGGATTGAAATGAAATAAATTCAACTGTATTACTGGAGATGTTGTTCAAAATGTTATAGATTTGGGGAATGGGCAAATAGGTTGGAATTTATTATTACTCCTGACCTGTGTATCTCAGGCATGAATGGATTTGAGGAACTTTTTCTCAGATTCTAGGTCTTGTTGGATGAACATACAATTTCAACTGGTACAATATTTAGTTAGATATCATTGATATTGTAAATTTGTAGGGCATATTGCAATTATTGCTTCATCTATCTATGAATTATTTCATTTAAATATAAATATAAATTACATTTGACTTTTGATAGAAATTTGTTTTATTATAAGTTGTATGTTGATTCATGAAGAATATTAAAGTGTATTGGTATAATTTTTTGTCATTATTTTTATTCTAATATACACCTGGGTCTCATTTTATGCAGATTTATTTAATGTGATTTTGAAGTTATGTGATTCATGTTTCTTCTTAATATCTTTGTATGTAGTTTTTTTATGCAATAAAAATTACTAGATCAGAAGTCGAGCTCCGATAATGTAGTATTTCTTTAAATATTATAAATTTCACACATTCGCATCAGATTTAACATAATAGCACATTATCAAAGTTTGACTTCCATCCAATAATTTCAATATTTTCAGTGCTTTATAATAATACTGTAATATATTTTATGCAATAAAGAAATTAGTAATTCACTTAAAATCAGGATTTCTCCATTTTATATACACTCATTAAATTTTACAAGACTATAATGTAAATCTGTTCAAACATTATAGATGAAAAATACTATGTATGTTGTTCTATTTGCATTTTAAATCACATTCTGTTTTTGCTTTTTATAAAAGGAGTACATAATCAATTAATCTTTTAGTGTCCACAATTTTATTTTTAAAAGGAGAGTAACAGCAGTGGGCACAATTAAATTTGACAATTAAAATCGGATTTTTAATTGTAATTAACAATTTAAAAATTACGTAAGGTGATCTGAAATTAATATGATGTGAAACGATGAAATTTGATTTTTAATTAGAATTAAATATTAAAAAATTAAAGACAAAAATAAAAATTTAATTTTTAATTGTTACTTTTAATTAAATTTTGCCCGACTGTGGTGAGTTGGTGAATTTTTATTATCGTAAGTCTAAATTCTTATTTTTATTTTAAACTTTTAGTTTACCCTATTGGAGAGGAAAAAAACACCTAAGAAAATGAATTTCTTTGAAAAGAAAAATTTCAATTTCAGATTGCTTAGTGAAATGGAAAGGATCAGCAGTGATTGAAAAACATTTTAGTTGATACTGGGAATACAATATGTAAAGATTTTTATTCAGGTCATTTATTTATATTTGTCATTATATATATATATAGTGTGACCTTTTATTTAGGTCCCTGTATTGAATATACCAAAATTTTAAATCATAATAATATATCTGGCATGAAAATCTTAATAAGTGGCTTTAAATAAAGACTTCTGGATGCACTAGGAAATCTGCTTAAGTGGAGAAGAGGTTTTAAACCTAGTGTAGGCTTTTACTAGGGATAAAATAATAATTTTATCAGTATTATCATTAACTGGGAGATAAATATTGCTATTTTTATTATTGTTGAATAGCAATTGAAATAAATAAACAAATAAATTAAATTTATTAAATCTTGTAAAATAAATGGTTATAGTCAATTCCTTAAGCATATTTTTTTTTGTAGTGAATCCAAAATCATTTTGAATATAATGAATAGTTATTAAAGAAGAAGGTAGGTGGGCTAATATTAATATAATCACACTAAGGTTATTGGTCCATTTGTTACCAAAATGCTTTGTAATACAAACTATATATTATATAACAAAGTTGTAGGGGGGTGATTAATAAAAAGAGAACTAAAAAATAATGGACTTCAACTCTTATCTTCTAAAATAAGAAGAAAAAAACTGGTAAATCAGAAATATTTGTAATCTATTTGAATGAGATTATAAACTATTGTTTACTTAAAATGATTGAATAGAAATCTCAATACCTTGCAATCATTTCAATGCTATTTTTCCATCAATTGATGGTTCCTGAAAGTCATACTGGAAGAGAGAAATGAAAGCCATGTGGAAAAGTCCTTACCTAAATAAACATTATTTCAGATACAGAACAATTCAAGAAAATGTAAAAAATTATTTTTATTTTATTGATATTGGTTAATTTTCAGATTTTAAAATGATGCATAAATTATTTGGACTTAAAAGAAAAAAATTGACAATGTTGATTCTTGCACTATTATTATTACTTAGCAGAAAAATATGCATGCTTGTAAATTGAAATATCAAGAAAAAAATAATTTGAGATAATTTTAAAGAAAAGTATTATGATATATATAGTAAATAAATCAAAAAGTCATGTTATGCACAATTAGCTTAAAAGGTTGATATTTGAATTAATAAAGTAAAAAGAAAAATGCATGAATTTATTGTTTATTCTTGTTAAAAAGTAAAACTCTTCTACCAGATAGCTATCATGCCAACCTATTTAATTATAGAAATGGAAAGTTATAGAATAAGTAGAATGCTAAGGATATCATATTTATAATTGGATAAGTTTTTCTTGATATTGCTAAACAGTTATTACTTTGCCAATGGAAATGTAATTAAATAAATATTTACTTTTAAAATTTTACTGTGCAATGTGTATAAATAAGATTTTAAAAATGGTTTAAAAATGCCCAGATTGTTTAAAGTTGTTACCACGGAGGAAAGAACAGAATCAATAAATAATTATTAGAAGTTGAATTTTTTAATTGTAATGAAACTCTAAAGTCATTTTTAAGAAAAATTATCTAGATTAAAATGTGGATAAACTGATTTTGATGATGCTACACTTGAACGATTTAAATCTTGTCTCACTATGTTGACATCCAGTAAATCAATAAATGTATTCAAAAAGTTTGTTTTGAAGATCATAATAACCTATAAAGTTGTTAAGGAAAATTATCTATAGAAATGTGAATAAACCAATCTGTTTAATTGTGTTACACTTGGAAGTATTTGAATATTATTTCTCTATTGCCAAAATTGAAGATAATATATATATATATATATATATATATATATATATATATTATATATATATATATATATATATATATATATATGTCCAAAAGATGGCGCTATACCAAAACCGCCGAACAAGTGTAAGATTTGTTTTACATAAACGAAAAAAGAGTCAGAAATTAACTACCTCTTTCATTTGCTCACCCCCAGATCAGCTGATTTCAAGCTGGTTTGCTCTCCTCAGTGGGGGATAGAGTATAGAAACTAGATCTAAAACACTGACTCTCAAGTGTTTATGCAAAACGTTTCTATCAGATTGCAAGCGTGAATTTTTCAGACCGGTAAAGTCTTCAAACTCAGCCTAGCAAGCCAGATATTTATATGGGTCTGATCTCAGTTCAGAATCACCATATAATCAAAGTCTCTGCAATATATATCATTGCAAGAAAACTTTAAAAGTACATTTATGAAAAACAAAAACAAGTTAATCACGTAACCTGCTATCACTTGTTATTTATGTCCAAAAGATGGCGCTATACCAAAACCGACGAACAAGTGTAAGATTTGTTTTACATAAATGAAAAAAGAGTCAGAAATTAACTACCTCTTTCATTTGCTCACCCCCAGATCAGCTGATTTCAAGCTGGTTTACTCTCCTCAGTGGGGGATAGAGTATAGAAACTAGATCTAAAACACTGACTCTCAAGTGTTTATGCAAAACGTTTCTATCAGATTGCAAGCGTGAATTTTTCAGACCGGTAAAGTCTTCAAACTCAGCCTAGCAAGCCAGATATTTATATGGGTCTGATCTCAGTTCAGAATCACCATATAATCAAAGTCTCTGCAATATATATCATTGCAAGAAAACTTTAAAGGTACATTTATGAAAAACAAAAACAAGTTAATCATGTAACCTGCTATCACTTGTTATTTATGTCCAAAAGATGGCGCTATACCAAAACCGCCGAACAAGTGTAAGATTTGTTTTACATAAACGAAAAAAAGAGTCAGAAATTAACTACCTCTTTCATTTGCTCACCCCCAGATCAGCTGATTTCAAGCTGGTTTGCTCTCCTCAGTGGGGGATAGAGTATAGAAACTAGATCTAAAACACTGACTCTCAAGTGTTTATGCAAAACGTTTCTATCAGATTGCAAGCGTGAATTTTTCAGACCGGTAAAGTCTTCAAACTCAGCCTAGCAAGACAGATATTTATATGGGTCTGATCTCAGTTCAGAATCACCATATAATCAAAGTCTCTGCAATATATATCATTGCAAGAAAACTTTAAAGGTACATTTATGAAAAACAAAAACAAGTTAATCACGTAACCTGCTATCACTTGTTATTTATGTCCAAAAGATGGCGCTATACCAAAACCGCCGAACAAGTGTAAGATTTGTTTTACATAAACGAAAAAAGAGTCAGAAATTAACTACCTCTTTCATTTGCTCACCCCCAGATCAGCTGATTTCAAGCTGGTTTGCTCTCCTCAGTGGGGGATAGAGTATAGAAACTAGATCTAAAACACTGACTCTCAAGTGTTTATGCAAAACGTTTCTATCAGATTGCAAGCGTGAATTGTTCAGACCGGTAAAGTCTTCAAACTCAGCCTAGCAAGCCAGATATTTATATGGGTCTGATCTCAGTTCAGAATCACCATATCATCAAAGTCTCTGCAATATATATCATTGCAAGAAAACTTTAAAGGTACATTTATGAAAAACAAAAACAAGTTAATCACGTAACCTGCTATCACTTGTTATTTATGTCCAAAAGATGGCGCTATAACATATATATATATATATATATGAATTACTTATGAACATTTACTCATTATGTCAGTATCTGGATCATTCAGCTCAAAAAAAAAGGGATAAACTGTGAATCATGAAAGAGAAAATACAATGGGAGAAAATGATTGTTTATTTTTATTTATGGATAGATCTATTATTGTAATCTGTGATTGTAATGTATTATTTCAGAAGTTCTCTTTTTATTTATTTATTGTGGTATAAAATATATACTGATTTAAAGAGAAAAAAGATGTGTAAAATATATACATCTATTACAAGTATTTTTATTTTTCCAATTTAGGGGAAATATAATATTAAATGTCATTTACCTGGGGAGAGGGGAATATATATTTACCTCTCGTACTTTTAAATAGTCATTAATATTTTATTAAAAATAAACAAACAGACTTAAATTTTGTCAAAAATATACTACAGACTTAATTGCTTTCTTATATGAAAGAATTAATATAAGTTTTTTTTATTTTATTTATTAAGTTTGCCTATGAATATGTCCACTTTAAATATAAAATGTTGATTTATTTGTTTTATCAATCAGTGATTTTCCTATAGATAGGTTTATTATAAAAATGATAGTGTTGTGGACATAGGCAATGTTTTATTTATATGTGTATTTGACTTTTGATGTTTGTTCCTGCTTTAATACCCTAAACCTATTCATCTCAAATTTTAATCAATTATTAATTGCATGGAATATGATAATGGCCCTTATCATATTCTGATAAAAGAAATGGCTTTAGTATAATGCACTACTTTATAATTTTTGAGTTCTAAATTTAAAATTTGTGCATACCCTAAAGTCCTCAATACACTATTGTTTTTGTAATTTAAGTGCAAGTTCAGCTTAAATAAGGTTTCATTATTTCATTCTTTAAGATAGTCTTAACAGTAATAAGTGATACTCTGAATATCATTGTATAAGTTGGTCGTATTGACTAAGAGAATGGTCAATGGGATACGAAGTATTTTTCCATCCCTGAGTTTAATTTAATGTATTGATTTTGTTTCATACAATGTCTCTGAATTAAAATTTGTAAATATTGTAAATAAATCTTGTTGTGTTAAGAATTTATTTAGTTGTCAGTAGTCTTATTGCTAGTCAGCATACACACTATTATTGTTATTTCTATCGATAGATTAGCGTATTACATATGGAAATCATCATCCATCAATCGTACATTTAACTATTGGTTAATATACTAAAATAATTTTGTTAAGCCCTATCACTTAAGAGTACATCTAATGCATCATCACACAATAATTAAATATTATTAACCTGGAGTACATATTGTTTTAAGTAATATATTAAAAGATAAATGCTTAGTCTTAGTTTAATCAGTTTATCTGAACCCACAGATCTATCATTCACTGATCTTGATCACATGATTTATAATTATTTGAGAAAAGGAATCTAGTAAGTATATTGTTTTTAGTTATTAAAAAGTCATTCCTATTCCTAAATTTTAAAGTTTATATTAGTTATAAAGTTTTTCTGGAACTTCTAAATACAGTTGTTAATTTGAGTTTATATTAAGAGCTGTCATGTGCATTATGTTTGTGTAGTGGTAAAATCCCTCTCACTGACCCAAATATATGTTGTATAACAATTTTGAAATGCTAGAACCCTGAGAAGAATTAGTTGTTAAGTTTCAAGGTAGAATTTAAATTTGTAATAAAGTCTATAGCTAGTTATTTATATGGCTGTTCTTTACTTTCACTGTTTTATGAAAGGTCACAATATATATATATATATATATATATATATATGTGACAGTTCATATATATATCTTTATAAAGTTATATATATATATATATGGTTGTAACTTGAAGTAGAAGATTACTTTCACTGTTTTATAAAAGTCAACCAAACTTTAAGAGGTAAATTACTTCTTTGTCTTAAAAGGTATAGCTTATTTCGACTTTATGATAAATAGCCCGGTTTTGTCAAGATTGAAATCCCTATTTTCTTTAACTAATCTTTTTTACCAAACTAATATAATATTAGTTTATAGTTCAAGATTTTCAGTTTCCATCATCAACATTGTTTGCATTCATTTATTATTCATTCTCATTTGACATTAATTCATTATCGTAATTGATTAATCATTCATTAAATTTTATTATCTTATCATTTTAACTATTCATTATCTCTTATTCTATCATCATCTTCATCATTCATTATTCACCTACATCTATATTCTTTTCTCTTCATTCTTAGACTCATTTAATTTTTCTATTTATTTACTACTTATTTTCCTCATTCATTTAGTCATCTACATCATAATTTACTTATTATTTCATTTATAATTTGAATTTCATAATCATTCCAGAGATATAATTATTAGTTATTTATTGGTTTGCTGTATATCAAATTCAGCTCATCACATTTTGTTTGTTATGTGGATTTTAAAGCTGATTTGACCAGAAGTTATCATCTTTATTAATCACCTTGTGATCTCCTTTAGATCCATAGTTTTATGCTAGTTTTATGCAATAAAGGAATCATCTCATTAGTTTTAGATTTTTGTTTCTTTATGCTTGAATTCTTGATTATTCGTGTAGTGAAGGTTACAAAGGGCAGATTTGGTGCTATGAAAGGTGTGGCCAGATTTGTCTATGATTCCAGTGTTTAAAGAGAAGGACACAAAGGTGATTTATAGTCCCAAACGTGAGTCTAGATTAGTGGTTGATTAAAAGGGAAGGTCACAATATATATATATATATATATATATATATATATATATATATAACTTTATAAATAAATATTTGAAAATACAGTAATTAAAAGTCTATAAAAATTATATGTATAACTATAACTTAGAAGCGCTTTCACTACCTTGTAGCTTTGTCAACTATCACATTTAAAATGTCAACTTTCCCATAATTCAATGTCAACTTTCCCATAATTCTGTGATCTTAACATTTGCTGTTTGCCGATTAATCAGAAAGCAGCAAACGTTAAGATCACAGAATTATGGGAAAGTTGACATTGAATTATGGGAAAGTTGTATATCGGCAAGCAGCAAATGTTAAGATCACAGAATAATGGGAAAGTTGACATTGAATTATGGGAAAGTTGACATTTTAAATGTGATAGTTGACAAAGCTACAAGGTAGTGAAAGCGCTTCTAAGTTATAGTTATACATATAATTTTTATAGACTTTTAATTACTGTATTTTCAAATATTTATTTATAAAGTTATGCATATTATTTTAAAAAAATAGAGACATCGATTTGAAATTTTATATATATATATATTCTGACCCTTAATCTCGTGCATCTTCACTTCCAGATAATATATGAAATAAAATAAATTGGGTTCTATCTCAGTTAATAATTAATAACTAAAATATTCAGCATTAAAATTAAAATATTTCACTAGCTCAAATTTAAAATACGAATAAGGTTCAGTTTATAAAAATAAATTAAATAAATATTTAATATTTTCATGAGACTTGAAGTGAAAATACAGGTGACAAGATAGATTACATTGAGCTAATATCCTACAGGATACTACCTCAATGGCATAAGAACACTATCCCCCTTTATTACTATTTTAAATAACAAACTCATAGTATTCTTACGACTTTAATAACTTCTACACTCTAATATTAAACTAATAATTAAATCTTAATCTTCTATTTAATAATAACCTAGCTCAAATAAAATAATCTCAGGTTCATAAAGTTTATTCTAAGTTAATTTTAAAATACAGTAGTAAAATATGAGAAGGGATTTTATGTCATAATCTACTACACTTAAACCAATAATAATAAATAACAGTAATAATATTCTTCATTGTTTAACTAATTCTGTATATCTTTTCTTTTTATTATAATTTTATTACCATAATAAAATAATGAAATAATATAATATGATCTTATATCTTCATGTAATGATATAATAAATACGTGGTAGCCTTTTAATAATCTGACAAACAAAATATGCGTGGTAACTGATAGCATATAATTTAATATAATATTGTGATAACTGATTTATGACCAATAAAATAATGTAAGATTATGATTATTTAATTATAATGAATACCAATAAAATATTTAAAATTCTTAAAATAATTCTCTATTTATCTTTTGTGCAAAATTATATATTTGTTTCGATTATTATGCATATATTGTGATTTCATGCAGCGATGTGGAGAAATAAATAACTCGGACACAAAACTTTTGAAATAACAAAATTTAACAAAGTTTATTATTAACAACAAATAAAATAAACAATTTATTTACATTATTTACAGTGGATATCCTTAACTTTTTTACTTTACAGTTTGATCTACCGGGTTATAAAAAAAATAATTTATATTTCAATTATATCTTTATTTAGATTTAGGACAAAATTTAAAAAAAAATGCTACTATTTGGTTTCTCATTATGGTTAACTTATTACAAATATATTTATCTACTTTATTAGCAACAGCATTTTATCCTTAATATTATTAAACTATCTTATTTTTTAAAAAATTCATACTTAGAAAACATTCTATAAAAAACAAAATTTTATAATGAGTATGGACCTCTCAAAATATTAAAAAAAAATATCATCTTGCAAAGTCAAAGATGTTACACAAAATGTTATCCAAAATTAAGTACTAGATTATTATTATTTATCACACAATGTTTACTAATCATAATATATTCTTCTTTAAGCCTTACTTTAGTATGACATAAGTGTAATCATCAGTATATTTCTGTTAATCAATAAATAAAAAATATACTATGCATATTGTTTACATAATTTACTTTGTACTATTGTATTTTAAAATATGCAATACTTATTTTTCTCTTAAAAAAATAATACTAAAGCATTTAAAATTATTATCGCTTTAAAGAAAATATCTTTGTTTAGATACTTTATTTTCATATATATATATATATATATATATATTTCATTTCCGAAATAAAATTCAAAATATATTCTATGATTCTTTTCTTTCCTTAGGATACTTTGGATCTTCAATTTTAAGTTATAATATTCTGCTCCTTATAAGCAAATAAACTAATCTTATACAAAAACGATAGCACAACCTTAGTTCTAAATTATTTATCATTTCTTTTAAAATATCTTACTAAACGATGCAGTTACATGAAATAAAGAGAGCGAAAACAGATGCATAGGATTAAGGAAGAAAGCTAGAGTATTATTTTTAACATATCTCAAAATCATGGTACAGTGCGAAGAGGTATGGCATTTACCTGCCTAATATCCTCTAGTACAGGGACGATGTTAAAGCTATTTCTTCAGCTTTATTAGAACATCAAATATTTAAAAAAATATAAACACTGTCCAAATAAAATGTGTATCAGTCATAGGGCTATGTTAACTATGCTGATATTCACATAAAGACTAAATATTATTTCCATTCCTTATAACATCCTATTTTTTTAAAAACAAATACATCATCTTGGTTTCCTGCTAATTATAGTACTTCCAAGCCACTATCTCAACATTATTTCTCAAGATATTTCTACATCTTACATCGATAAATAACTGTCTGCATTTACAAAACAATAAATAAAATTCATTAATAGTTAAACAATCTAGCTGTTCCACAAGAAAAGTCTGCTTACTTTATTATTCTATATGTCTAATCATATACAATCTATTTAGACAATATTTGAAAATCCAATGACATGAAAATTTTAAAAGAATCACATAATTATTTGTTATGTTGGATTATATTACTAATAAAAAAAAATTGTCGTATGCATATTTTCAAATTAATCCTATCTCATAATGTTTTTTAAAATGTTGTATGAAATGCGGTACATATAAGTAAAAAACTTTTACACTTCATTCTTCCAATTTATGGATGATCTAAAGTAAACAAAAAATATATACATTATAAATTATCAATAGTTATTATTATTACCAATAACCTTTATCTAGTCATCATGCTCAGTAGGTTTTTCTTTATCCACTTGAGCATTGCAGATATAAAAAAAAAAAAAAATCACACCCATACAATTTATATTAAAATATTTTTAACTAAATTATTAGATTGTTATATTATAAAATTTTAATATTAATAAATTAATGTTTTTATGTTTTTTCCTAATCTTATATAAAATTTAGATTTAAACTAGGTTAACAAAATAAAAGGAATCAAAACTATATTTACATATTTTCTTGACAAAAGTTCCTGATAAGTCCAAAATGCTTATTATTTTCTTTAGAGTTTTTCAAAAATGTTCTTCTCCAAGTGCATTAAAGTTTAAAATAAAAAATAATTATTAATCCATTTAGTAAAATTTAGAAAATAATCCTTGGTTTTAATTTTTAGGATGATAATATTAATTAATCCCATGAAGCTTCTTAATCTTCTCTACCAATATTCTCTGCATATCCGATGCATCAATCCATCTAATTTAATTTTAAAAATTCGATAAACTTTTATGTACTATTTGTATTTCCATGGATCCATCTTTTATTCATCTATGTGTTCACTTTTTTCTATATTTCCTTCTTGATACATTTAAACTTTCATTTGGTATTTTTATATATCACTTTAAAATAAAAACTTCAAGTACTTTTGAACAAATCTTTTCCAAATACATTTTAAATAATTCGAAGAACGGATATTTTAATATCAAAATGCTTCTGTAACATATTTTCCTGGGTTCTTTATTTAATTCTTGAAAAATATTTTTAAAAATGCCACCTTCAGAAAGTATATAACACTTTACTCCTTTGAACATAATATTCTATAAAATAATTCATGAGACATAACTGTCTTATCACCATTTTAAAATAAATCTTAGATAAACTTATAAATAATATGTTTCAATACATTTTTTAGACTCCGTATAATGTCCGAGCTGTGGTGTTTATGTACCAAAACAGTTCTTGGGTGAAATATTAATAAAACTGTATCAATAAATATTTCAAATATTTTTTCAGCATTACAACTTATATCCATTTTATTCCACGGTTTATCCATTTTTATTGCCAAGTTTAGGTTAAATTTTTAGATAAAATACGACTGGTAAGTACTTTAAAAATTAGAAAATCATCTCCACAAAGTTTCTAAATATATAATTTTTTTCTAAAACTTTCTTTTGCAAAACACTTTAAAATTATCAATTAGTTTTTGCAAAATAAATGATAAGAAAGTACAAAAAAAAATTGACTTTCTCCGGTTTCAATACATTATTAATCTCCCTTTATACCCCCGTGCAAATCATATTTATAGTCTGTAAAAATACCTATTCCTATTGGTTAATTCTTACTTTAGCTTGAGAACAAATTTACACATTTTTAGTTTATAGTAGAATTGAATTTCAAAATTAAAAATTATGACGTAATGAACTTAAAATATTATTTAAAATATTACTTTTAAATAAATTATTATTTTATTAAAACTATTTAAACATTTAAAATAACTTTTAAAATAACATTTAATAACTTACTCCATTTCTTAATATTCAATTTATCTATTTTTATTTAAATAAAATATTTAATTTTTATTATGAATGTATTCGTCTTTATTACATTATTTAAACATGTTATACGATAGTTAACTTAATGTTTAATACTATTTACTTTTATGATAGGCAATAATTCCATCCAATTCTATAATATAACTTTTAAAATATTTTAAACTTTGTTGTTAATTCAAACAAGCAGTGTGTGTGAAAGTATACCTTTAAAGTCACATGATTAAGACTTTGACAGACGATTTTCAATCTATTTCTCTGCCAAGATTTATATAATTGATACACTTATTATATTATATAAAATAATTATAAAAAATTTTGGAAGAAGAATTTAGAAAATATAGAATTAAATACAATTCTCACCATCATAAAGTTTATTTTTAAAATATACTATATTAATTTTTGTTTATTGAATATGATTATAAATTTAAACACTGTATTTATTAACTTATCAGTTTTAAACTATTAAAATCGAATTTATTAAATATACTTTTAATTATTTACAGCTGTGTTATTTAATATGGCCAGCTTTTACAACCATATGAAACAATATTTTAAGCTTTACATAACCATTTTTTAAATAATTTGCTATAATTTTATATACTACATATTTGCTTTAGCCTCAAATTGTACTTTAAAGATATGATTGAATTAATACAATTACCATATTAAAAGAACATATTCTAAATTTAAATTTTTTTAGTAAGTGACTGTTATGTACTATTACCGACCTATAGAAAAGGGCACAATATATATATATATATATTATAATAAGCATAAATAGGTCTTAAAAAGCTTTCCTGAATATCATTATTCCCAGACTGATTTCTAAGTTATTTGCTGTCGTTAGTGAGGCACTAGGATTTTCAGACATTAGACCTAAAAATACCAGGTCAAACCCAGCATTTATCTAATAGTTATCTATTAAATAAAAAAAATGAAACTTTCAGACATCTATATGTCTTCAAATCGAGCTATCTAACTTAATCAGCCAAATATCACTGAACTAAGTTCAGATTCACCTTACATTAACAGCTTTAGCAATATAACACTGCCAAAACCTCAAGAGCAAACTATAATTGTAAGGAAATCAAATCATACATCACATGACTTAATTTAATAAAAATTACTACAAATGTTATATAATGAGTGTGAATAGATCTTAACAAGCTTTTCCAAATATCCTTATTTCCAGTCCAGTTTCTAGCTGTTGGCTGTCATCATTAAGGTGCTAGGATAATCAGACATTAGATATAAAAACACCAGGTCATACCCAGCATTTTATCTAATAGTTAATGGTTAAGTATAAAATCTAAAATTTGAGACATCTGTGTCTTCAAATCCAGTTATCTAACTTAAATAACCATTTCTGACTGACCTAAGTTTAGATATGCCATATATATATATATATATATATATATATATATATATGGCATATATATATATATATATATATATATATATATATATATATAGCTTTAACAATATAACATTACCAAAGCCTCAAGGGTAAGGGTAAGGTTCTAATTGCAAGAAAATCAAATCATATATTGTGATATAGTTTAATAAGCTTGTACTACAAATGTTCAGGCTGTCATGGCTATTTAAGATAGATAGCTGGATTTGAAAACATAGAAATGTCTGAAAAATTTAGATGTTTTACCTAAAAGTTAACTATTAGATAAATGCCAGCTTGACCTGATATTTTTTGATCTAATGTCTGAAAATTCTAGCACCACACAGATGATAGCCAACAGCTAGAAACTGGTGTGGGGATAAAACTATTTGAAAAAGCTTGATGCTCATTATATAACATTTGTAGTAAAAGCTTATTTAATTAAGTCACATGATTTATAACTTGATTTCCTTGCATATATATATATATATATATATATATATATAAATATATATATATATATATATATATATAAAATTAAGAGCGTGCTAATAGCTCTAAACAAGATTTTTTTTTTATTTATGATAAATGCTACTACAAGAGAAGACATTCAAATCATTTTTATTTTGGATTGTCCCCATCCCCAGACCGGTTTTGACCTATGGGTCTCTTCAGTGAGGAGTTGGGACATTAGATTTAAAAAACCAACTCAAGCAAAGCATTTATCTAAAAGTTAATTGTTAGAAGATCTCAAATTTTTAGACATCTACATGTCTTTAAAGTCAGCTCTCCAACTGAAAAAATCATATGGGCCTGAACTTAATTCAGATACTCCATATATTAGTAGGCTTAGCCATTAAATTTAGCCAAAGCCACAACAGCAAAATAATAATAGTAATAATAACAAGTCAGATGTCACATGACTTATATATAGCTTGCACTTACAAATATGTAAAATTAAGAGTGTGCTAATAGCTCTAAACAAGCTTTTTTTTATTTATGATAAATGCTACTACAAGAGAAGACATTCAAATCATTTTTATCTAGGATTGTCCCCATCCCAGACCGGTTTCGACCTATGGATCTCTTCAGTGAGGAATTGGGACATTAGATTTAAAAAACCAACTCAAGCAAAGCATTTATCTAAAAGTTAATTGTTAGAAGAAGATCTGAAACTTTTAGACATCTACATGTCTTTAAAGTCAGCTCTCCAACTGAAAAAATCATATGGGCCTGAACTTAACTCAGATACTCCATATATTAGTAGTCTTATCATAAATAAAATAAAAAGCTTGTTTAGAGCTATTAGCACGCTCTTAATTTTACATATTTGTAAGTGCAAGCTATATATAAGTCATGTGACATCTGACTTATTATTACTATTATTATTTTGCTGTTGTGGCTTTGGCTAAATTTAATGGCTAAACCTACTAGTATATGGAGTATCTGAATTAAGTTCAGGCCCATATGATTTTTTCAGTTGGAGAGCTGACTTTAAAGACATGTAGATGTCTAAAAGTTTCAGATCTTCTTCTAACAATTAACTTTTAGATAAATGCTTTGCTTGAGTTGGTTTTTTAAATCTAATGTTCCAACTCCTCACTGAAGAGACCCATAGGTCGAAACCGGTCTGGGGATGGGGACAATCCAAGATAAAAATGATTTGAATGTCTTCTCTTGTAGTAGCATTTATCATAAATAAAAAAAAAGCTTGTTTAGAGCTATTAGCATGCTCTTAATTTTACATATTTGTAAGTGCAAGCTATATATAAGTCATGTGACATCTGACTTGTTATTATTACTATTATTATTTTGCTGTTGTGGCTTTGGCTAAATTTAATGGCTAAGCCTACTAATATATGGAGTATCTGAATTAAGTTCAGGCCCATATGATTTTTTCAGTTGGAGAGCTGACTTTAAAGACATGTAGATGTCTAAAAGTTTCAGATCTTCTTCTAACAATTAACTTTTAGATAAATGCTTTGCTTGAGTTGGTTTTTTAAATCTAATGTCCCAACTCCTCACTGAAGAGACCCATAGGTCGAAACCGGTCTGGGGATGGGGACAATCCAAGATAAAAATGATTTGAATGTCTTCTCTTGTAGTAGCATTTATCATAAATAAAAAAAAAGCTTGTTTAGAGCTATTAGCACGCTCTTAATTTTACATATTTGTAAGTGCAAGCTACATATAAGTCATGTGACATCTGACTTGTTATTAATATATATATATATATATATTGTTTATCTTTATTTAAAATATAAATTTATTTATATATGAATAATATAATACATACTAAAATATGAGATACCTATAAGTTTAAATTTATATCTTGCATTATAGTAATTATTATCTTCATTTAAAGAATTCAATTTCTTTTAGTGATTGTAAAATTTAACTTCAAATGTATCATTCATATTGGAAGTTTAAAAAGGGTTTATGGCAATAAATATTTATTTTGTTTTCTTAAATTTTTACCCACAAAAAACAAAATTCATCATAGTATTTATATTGAAAACAGTATATTTCTGCTCTCATAACTGTTGCATTTATCTTTTACTATAGTTCCATCTGTTCCAGATTTAAACTCTCTCTGAGTAAATGTATATAAGCATCAACACCATTATATAGATATTATCACACATACATGGGTGGATACATGACTATGATATCAATTTATGTATATATTACAGCATGCATATATTTTTCTCTAAATAATATTTAATATATATTTTGTTTTATTTAAAAAGAGTTTACATTTTAAATAGCCAGTGGTCTACAGATGGCCTTGTTATATGTGGGGAGGGGGGTGATATCGTTAAAAGCTAGAACAATTCTCAATTTTAATTCAATAATTCAGAAAAAGAACTCCACTTGACAAGGTTATCTAAGTTGTGATCTAAAACATTTTTTCAAACTGTACAATAAATAACCTTTTCCAGACTAGTATTAAAAGTTTTGGGAATTTAAAAGATCAAATTTATAGAAACAGGCTCTGTTAAAAAATGACAGAAAAGTTAAACATATGAGTTATAAAATTTCCAGGTGGGTGCTATGTAAGCAAGGTGGTATTCATCTTGAAAAATATATAAATAGGCCTGATTTCCTGCTGCAAGGTGTATTCTATAAAGTTTTGTGAAGAGTTGTATAGCAAGATCTATGCCAGTTTATACTACCATGACTGGCTAGGCAAAGTTCGATTTGCTGTCTCATACTAACCAGGGATGGCAATTTTTATTCATCACTGCTTCCTAAGGGCATGATCATCATCACAGGGAGAGTAAACCTTCCAGCTGTCTGCTGCAAAAAGAAAAAGTGATTGTAAGTCCTATCCTGAGAAGAATGCCACTATGCTATTGTTTGATGTGTCTGCATTACAAACTACTACCACGAAGACCAGTAATGTTCTTTTAAAGACTGCGGAGCTTTAAAATTTATTCTATAAATCTATAATATTAAGGTAACTTATTTACTGGAAAGAGCATTTTATATTATTTCTTAAAATACTTTAAATTAAATAATTTATAAAAGAAAATGGGTTAAACTTGTCTGAATTTATCTCTATACTCTAAAATGATTTATAGTCAATCTCATTTATTAAAATCTTTTAAATCAATTCTAAAGTAACTATGCAAAACTTGCATAAATTAGTCTTATAAATTTCCCTGAATTCACCTGTACAAAGTAAAAGACTATTTTTGTAATCTGCAAATAACTACAATCAGTTATATTTAAATTTCTAAAAACAGTGGTCATGCCTAGATTTATTTTAAGTATTTTGTTTAAATTTAATTATTAACTAACTTTCAATGGAGATAATTAAAATCCTCACCTTAAATATATTAAGAATGCTGCTTGGCATATTAAATTGTTGTTTCAAAAGGTTACATTAATAGAGAATAACTGATCACTATGCACTCATTATTATTATGATTTTATCTTCATCTGTTTCTTCCACAGCTTGATTAATCCCACTTCAAGTGGGATTGCTGATGCAGATCATTCATCTCCAAGTTACCCAGTCTAAAGCCATTTCCTTCTTGAGTGACATCTTCTGCAGGTCTATCTTCACTTGCTCAATCCATCTGTTCTTGGCTCTGCACTGGATAGTTTTTCTGGTGGTTTCATCTCCACAATCTTCCTTCTGATGTAATTTTCTTTTTTTCTCTTACCATGTCCAAACCACTTCAACCTTGATTCTTTCATTTATTCACTGATTTTTCTCTTCTTCATATTTTCTTATATTACATCATTTCTCACCTTGTCATTTTAGTCAAACCCAAGTTGAACCTAAAAATTCTCATTTTAGTAACACATTGTTTGCCTTCTATTTGTTTCTATCCCATACATCAATGTTGGATGCACCACAGTTTTATAAACTTTCCCTTTTAGTCTTGTTCCTATTTTTCTATCACAGAGTATTCCAGAGACCCATCTCCAATTATTCCATTCTTGTGAGTTCTCTCTACAACCTCTCTATCCAGTGATCCATCTTTATTTATCCAGGTGCTAAGATATTTAAATTTTTCAGCCTCAGATAACTGCTTTACTTCTAACATAATGCTCCTCTACCACTTCCACAGAAGAGCACTTCAGTTTTATTTCTGCAAATCCCTCCAGTGCCTTCCTCCATTTTTCTTTTCTATCCTGAGATTATTTGAAATTGTTGGCTGCAATCATAACATCATTGGCATATATCATGTACCAGGGTCCTTCTCTGTGGATATTTTCTGTTAGAACATCAATGATGACATTAAATAGCAGGAGAGTCAGAGCTAATCCCTAATGCACACCCATTTTTACCTGAAATAAGTCTGTTTCTCATGTATTGCATCTCACACTAGTTTGATATTCTTGATAAATATATTAGATCAAACAGAAATATTTTTCTAAGACAATCTTTTCCCTGAGGTGTCTCCAAAGTTCATCTCCAGGCACTATATCAAAGCTTTTTTCAAATCAATGAATATTAGAACAATTTCTTTGTTGACTTCTCTGTGTTATTCAATAAGTTGCTGTAGTGCAAAGATTGCATCTGTGGTTTCTCTACCTGGCATGAAGTCAAACTGCTCCTTGGTGATGTCTATTTCCTGTAATAGTCGATTTTCTATTATTCTCTCCCATATTTTCATTGTGTGGCTCATCAGCTTTAATCTTCAGTAATTACAACATTCTAGAATATATCTTTTGTTTTTATAGATTGGAAGCAGAATGCCTTTCCTCCATTCACTTTTGATATCTATTAGTTAGAAGTGATATGCTAGCTAGAGCTGATATTAAAGTATATTTGGTAATGTTTATTAATGCCTATCAAATATACATTTTTTCCTTAATTGCGATTATATATATATATATATATATATATAATATATATATATCGCAATTAACTTGTTTTTGTTTTTCATATATATATATATATGCAGATTTAGTATTTGAACTTAAATTATGAGTCTTTTTAGTTAGCATAATTATAATGCTAGTTTAAGCATGGGGTTGTGTTAGTTTGGCAGATAGAAGCTATCTCTTTAGGTGCCATTAATTAATTATATGTATAACTATTCGTCCTTTGTGTGTGTATTGCAACTGTGTCTTTCTAAAGTATGTCTTCATGTGTTTACATTTTGTTGCATCTTTTAAATGGATTCTTGGTGAGAGACCATTCCATTCTTTAGTTTGGGTATGGCTATCTTTATTACAACTAAAATACAAGAGTCCAGACCATTTTTATAAAGTCTGTCTGATATTCTGAACATATATGTTCACATATTTATAGCAGCAAACTGTCCGGTCTCAGAGCAACCAAGCATTCAGTGCTGAAGCTTCTGAATAATTACTCATTCGCATCGCAAACTTATAACATATTCTTTACTATTTTATATAGCACCATAGTATATATATATATATATATATATATATATACTATGGTATATATATATATATATATATATATATATATATAATGGTCAGGGAGAGGGTGATCAAAATGAGTCTTACTGTATCTGCTGCTACAGGGCACCACCAGGTTATTTCAACCAGGAAAATTTATAGAGTAGGCAGATACGCACTGTTAAGATCCCACTTTATTTTATGTTTATAACATTAGCCCAGGTCACTAGCTCAGTGGAGACACAGAGATAATAATATATAAGTTGTTTAATTTGTATCTTAAATATAAAAAAATAAAAGCCACTGCCAGTAATTAACACACAACATTTATTTACACACATATATAATAATTTTAAAATTTGAGGAATAACATTTATTATTTTAGATTTTAATATTCTTTTAATTTAAATTATTATTTTAAGATTTTAAATTATCCACACAGATGCATTTTATATTTATTTTAAGATTGTCGAGTATGAATAAACTACATAGATTTGCATTTGAAAAGAAAATATTCTATCCCTTCTTTAACCTTAGGCTAAAAGTTCGCAGTCAAATTGGCGTCAATCCATCTGATACATTGATGTATTCAATGTAGCATGAAAATATGACAGCACAAAATACCATACAGTAAGGAATGTACATCTGAACAGTATGGTTAGAGAAGACATTGACTCTCAACCAAACAGGAATGCTACATCTGTCGGCAAGAAGAATAGTAAAAAAAACTCCATATGAAGGGACTGCATTTTCCATCTTACTATTCCCTTCCATAGGCAAAAAGGGGTGTGTGGAGTATAATGGAGATCCTGCATGCAGCGAACCTCATACTACATATACTAATTACACCAATATATCCAATCCATTGACCTAATTTAACTACAAAACAAATAACCTAAGATTACCCTCCCCTAATTAATTAATATAACTTTACAAATCTATATAGCCATTCATGCCCGACTTAAATTTAACATTTATATAAGTTTGCACAGATGGATTTATAAAAGTTTTTTTTTAATGTTGAGCATAGATCAACTACATAGATTACATGCTCAAAAACATTTCAAAATAAACATAAATGATCAAAATACAAAGTCATTGATGTAATTGCAGAGGGAATTCACAAGAAACCCAATGGAATTTATCATAAGATGCCGCAAAAAGACATCTGAATAAATACATTTTAGATATTCAACGTAAGATATTATTTACGAAATGTCTATATATTTTAACCAAATATGAAAACAAAAAACATAATTAAACATGAACGAATCTATGCAAGCATCAATACTCAACTTAAATTTAATGCCTTTAAATAATTTATACAAATAAATATTAATAGAAATAAAAAAATAAAAATGGAAATGATTTTTTTTTAAACTTAAATGTATAAAATCTAAACATTAATTATCAATTTGAAATTTGAAAGTCAGATAAGAGTTCATTTTAAAATTTAGATTCTGAATATTAAAAGCTTGAATGAAAGTTCTTAATTATTTTTAAATTTTATAGTTCATGTCTTACAGAAGTAGAATCATGGTTCCTGGTGCCAATTCCCATGACATCTCTATTTGAAGTCTGGTCTGTTGTTCTGGAGAAGGCCTAAGTTGGTTCAATCCTGGTATTACAGTCATTTTATTTGAAATAAGTGCAAGAGTGACAAGTGTGTCTTATCGCTCTTCTCACAACAATCAAGCTGAAACCCCTCTTAATTGCAATATTTTTCCTTTTATAGTACTCCTCCGGATTCATTGAACATCGTTTCCTGTTGCAATAATTCCCATTTTGGTCCAGGCCTTCATTGCTGCTTCTTTATTAGACATCTAATTTATTTTTTATTCTCTTATCTATATCTTTCAACTGACCTTTTTTTTCTATAAGAGCCCCAAGGGCTAGTTTGCTTTTCAATTAATTTATAAAACAATCATTTCCATTTACAAAAATATTTTATCTTTAGATCTTGCACTTTTTTTAAAAAAAAGTACATTCAAATATTTTTTTTTTTAAAAAAAGAAAATAATTTTTAAAGTTCTGCATTTGTGCGAATATATATATGTATACATGTTTAACAACTCTTCAATTTTTTAGCTTTTAGTTTTTATTTATGAACTTAGTATTTATTTTAATCTTAAATTAATGTAATGACTTATTGTATACCATTACAATATATATATATATATATATATATATATATATATATATATATATATGCGAACATAAAGTTAATCAGGTTTTTTTCTCCTTATTAATTAATTATTGAGCATTAGACTGCAGCTTAATTCTTGGTTACCAGGTTGAATCTGCATTATCTTGAGCTTATTTATTTGCTCACACAATCATATATATATATATATATATATATATATATATATATATATATATATATATATATATATATATATATATATATATATATATATATATATAAAGTATAATAATAAAACAATCCACTAGAATAAAACAGCAAAATTTTTAAAAAATGCCTATATAAAATTGAAGATTAACATCCTTTGCTGTAGCCAGCTTCGTCGTAAGTTGGTGGAATATGCTGAAGCTGGCTATAGCAAAGGATGTTAATCTTCAATTTTATATAGGCATTTTTTAAAAACTTTGTAGTTTTATTATATAAGAGCCACTTTAGAGCTGTATGTGTTCATCATTTCTGCTAGGCTATTAACTTATAACCTTAGCAAACCCTGAGCAATAGTATGGGTGTATTATATGATTAGGTATGACTAACTGCACATACATTTATTGTAATATGTTAGGATGAAACAACTGTATTGATAATAGTCTCATTCACTATGGAACTGCCTGCATGTTTTCCATATTTAATGCTATATAATATTTGCCATGTTGTTACTTTATTTTAGGTCATTTGTTATTGTTTTAATAAACACTGTTTAAAATACAAATTTGTTTTATATCTTTCTTGCTCATGGTTCTATTATAATCCAATCCCCATCTTATTTAATCCACATTATCTTATCCAATTTCTTAATGATTTTATTTGTTGAGTATATATTGCAGTAGTTAAGATAATTAATGTATTATTCCACACATTTAGTTAAATTTATAGTTATCCCATGAGTCTCATGTTTTTCCCTGTCCTATGACACTCACAGGTTAAATTAAAACTGAGTGTGATGTCAGAAATGTCAGTAATAAGTTGTTAAATCAGTACTAGAAAAGGAGCTGAAATTTGGTCAGATTTGATGTCTAACAACCTCACTTTGGGCAGCTTTGGTGTACTTTGCCTGGACTCTGGATTTTGTTGCATGAGTTTACAAATCTGACTGTTACAATATATATATATATATATATATATATATATATATATATATATATATATATATATATATATATATATATATATATATATATATATATATATATATATATATATATAGAGAGAGAGAGAGAGAGAGAGAGAATGCAAATAGTTCAAACAAGCTCTTAATTGACAAGTGCATCAAGAGAAAGAATTTAAAATCTCTATCTGGAATGTTTCTATTCGCAAACCATTTTGTTTTGAGCTTATGGCTCACTGCAGTGAAGAAGTAGAACATTCAGACATTAGATGTAAAATATCAACTCAAAACTAGCATTTTTGATACTTAATATTTAAGTAGAATCTCTGAAATTTTTAGATATGAAAGTGTTATTAAGTCCAGCTATCTAACATAAATAGCTATATGAGACAGAACTAAATTCAGCTCTACCATATATTTTTAGTGTTATCATTGCCAAGGGATTATTGTCCAAAAATTTCAGAGTTTCTATTTAAATATTACATATTAATAATGCTGTTTTTGAGTTGATATTTTACATCTAGTGTATTAATGTTCTAGCTCCAGATGAGTCATAAACTTGAAAACACTTGGTCTGGAGATAGGAATGTTCCAGATAGAGATTTTACATATTTTCTCTTAGTGCACTTATCAATTAAGAGCTTGTTTGAGCTATTGGTATGCTCTCTATGCTACATATTTGTAAATACAAGCTTATAAAAGCAATTTCATGCTATATATGACTTGTTCTATTGATTACTATAATTTTACCTTTAGGGCCTTTACAATGATAAGGCTATTAATATATGGTAGACCTTAATTTAGTTCAATCTTATATAGCTATTTAAGTTATATAGCTGTGGTTAAAGACATTTTTATGTCTGAAAATTTTAGTTAAACGCTATATATTAAATAAATGCCATTTTGAGTTGATATTTTTGATATAATCTTTGAATGTTTTAGCTCATCACTGTGGTGAGCTTACAGCTCAGCTATAAGCTGAAAACCAATGACAATCAATATTTTTTATATATTTAATTAGATTATATGTATTTATATTTATTGTTTATGATCTATTCATTCTATATAATTTTAATCATATTATTAATAAATTTGAATGTAACTTAAATCAAATACACTTGTTTGATTTTTGTTCAGTTGTGCAAATGAATTTATTGCTTGATAACATGTTAGAAAAAATAGATAAACTGTCTATATCATAAAAATTTATTTGAAATAACTATATTCTATAATCCACAAATCAAATTTCGCTATTAACAGATGAGTATAGTTAAATTATTTATTTTATTTAATGATATAGTTATTATCTGACAAGATATAAACTTTATATGTTAATCACAATCAGATATTTGCATGATTGATCATTAAGATCTTATTCATATTGAATTATAAAGCTTATAATATATTTTTTCTGTTATAATTCAGAATGAAGTGGATTAATTATATTTAATTTTAGTTGATGTGGATCGTAAATTCAATTAATTATTTAATTTTAGCATTCATACTTGATTATAATAAATGCTAATAATTATTTTATTTGTCTTTATTGTTACAATATAGTGTTTTAATATTTTAGTTATAGAAAATTTAAAACAAATTGGTATTAGTTAATTTATTGTTTATTTCATATACTGGTATGATTGGATATTATAGATTCAAGTTTATCTAATTGTTTCATTGATATTACATCATTATTGTATATTTTATTTTATTACAACTAGATTAAATAGCAAGAATAAAGTCTATATAAGAATATAGCCTGTTTGAGTTAGTATAATTTATATTATTTATCATTTTATTAAAAGGGAATATAAAATTAATTATTGTGTCATATATCTATTTAGGAATTATAAATATTGTAAAATTATAGACATACTAAAGTTGTTATTTTAACCATTCATGAATTATTTTATTTGATATCTTATAAAAGAATTGAAGTTTTATATGAAAATGTCTTAGTAAATGAGAATATTAAAGAGTTACGTTATCAAATGACTAGGAGAAAATAAAGGAGGATTACATTAACAGAGACATCCATGAATCAAAGAAGAGAAGTGTGACATTCGAAAAAATGGGTAAGTAACTCATTTGAATATTCTCATTAATATATATAATTTTCATAATATGAGATGAGGATAAAATAAAATTATTATTATTAATATTTTTTCTCTAATATTTACAATTAAGTATTTTTATTATTACAAATAAGGAGAAATTAAAACCACATTTATTTAGATATGAATATCTTTAAATTTTAGTATAAGTTCATATTTTTTAAGTAATGTTTGATTGGTTATTAAAACTTGATTGTTTAATGATTTATTATTGGTTTCATTCAATTATAAATGAAATCTATCTAAGCATATATCATTGTTTGGGAATGATATTTGATTTAATTACTTTATTTTAATCTATTTAAATATGATTTGTATTTAGGGTTTCTGAAGTGATGATCTTGTTTGTTTTCTATTTTCTTCTAAATGCTATTTGAATCCATGAAGTTATAATAAAAATTGTCATCACTATTTAGATTTAGTATAATGGATGGTCAGACATGTGATTAAATAAAAGATTATATTAAATACTGAGAGAATTAGTTATCAATTGGTAATCATTAAGATTAGTATATTATATTTATTCTGTTATGAACAGTACTGTTATTTACAATCATTATAAATTTAGTATAATTTTATTTGATTTACATTTTATTCAATTATGAATGGCATCTAATTTCAGAAAACATTTTCATTCTGCTCCATAGGCTAACTAATGATTGAACTATATTTAAGTTATATTAGAGTTATTATTTCATTGGATATTTTAGCTCTATTACAAATTCTACGTAAATGATTGGGGCTATAATGGAGATTAATATACACATATATTTAATCTATTTTAAATGGCAGCATAAAGGGCAGGGCATAATTAAACACTATTCTATTATAGTTTTATCCTATCTAATTTGTTACAAATGGATCCTGAATATGTGGTGTTTTGAAAGAAAAGTATACTCTCAGGTTTATCCTATTACAAATGGTGCTCTAACATTAAGGATAGTAATAAGAGTTATTTCATCATCATTCTTTTATGTCTGTAATAAAATGTCTAAAATCTGTAAGGCAACTTTTTATTCCAGTACAATATTTATATTTATTTATATAGGACATAACCTATGATTGAATGTACATAAAAGTATAGAGATTTTAAATCTAATTAAAGATGAATGTAATTTATTTGATTCTGGAAGAATGAACATTAAATATTTATAATCAATCACTCAAAAGGGAATTCTTTTTACCCATTTTCTCAATTGCAGATATTAAACTACATTCACTACAAATCACAATTTTATTAATTTTTGCCTTAGAGAAATTATAAAATTTATTTCACCAAGGTTCATCCAGAAATATGTTGAATTGAGATTTCTGTAAAAAGATGACTAAAATAAAAAATTATTATAGATATATATTCATATGTTAGCTTTTTCCAGTTCAGTATTTTAGTACTAATACCCAAACCACTAAAAATTTTTTTACATTTTATAATTATTTGTTTAATAATTTGGACATTAAAACAACAATAATTAGCATGTTATATATCATATCTAAGTAAGGTAATTAGCAGAATTGCATATATTATATAATATTTTAAACCATATAGATATATATTATAAAATATTTTGTAATTTTAATTTTTAGACGTTTGAATTAATTGAAATATTAAATTTTATTTATATAGTTGTTTTACATTTTAACACATTTAATATATAAATTTTCAAAGCCTAAAGACATATTTTATTTTTAATCTTTAATACAAATTTCTAAGATTTAAAATTGTCTTTCTTTAATATAATAATTTAATTTTTGCAAGCATATCTTCTAATTAAATAAAAGTTATATATAAATGACTATCATATGAATTATATTTCGTTTTATAATAAAATTTTCAACTGGTATAGAAAAGAAATGGTTTTCAATATTTTTTATTGGTACATTCTGATCAGTCGACTAATATCATTCTAGATAACATCTGTCCATTGTAGATATTACTAATAAAGTGTTAACAAAAATAAATAAAAATAAAGTTAAAATAAATAAAAAATTGTATGGTAAGAAAAAATATATGGATTTATTTTTATTTTTTATAAGAATGTTAGAGAAGGAAAGCAAAATTTATAATAGATTTTAAAATATAAAATGAGATGGATAATCAATAAAAGAAAAATATTATATTACCTATCTAAGATTTTTTTAAAAAATTGAATTCATTAGTATTATGACTTATATATATATATATATTGTACCCTCCTTTCCGGGAAATATAAAATAATAATAAATAATACTAGCACAGATAAAATGGTTTTGCTCGGCTTTTTAAAATACATATAATCAAAATTAAATATATCCTGTGTTACTGCCTATTATTTAACTAGGTCTAACTAATAAAAAATAATAAAAGTGGTTCGGTTTTATAAAGTTAAAATGAATAAAATCTTAATAAATCTTGAGACAACGAAGTGAGATACAAGGAGTAATTTGAATTACATTGAGCCAATATCCCACAGGATATAACCTCAATGGCATAAGGATACTACCCCCCTTCTTATTATTTCAAATACTAATAAACACATAGCATTTTATGGCTTTAAAATAATAATCAATTAAATATAATGCTGATAAATAAATCCTAATCTTTTTATTCAAAATAATATAACTATAATAATAATCTCAGGTTCTTTAAACTAATTCTAATGAACTTATAAACTTCTGTAATCAAGTATAATAATAATAATAATCATCTTAAATATATATATATATATATATATATATATATATATATATATATATATATATATATATATATATATATATATATATATATATTATCAATCTTATTTACTTTTCAATGTTATAGTAATTATAAATAATAATAACAATAAGTAATATAATATAATCTTTTAGTTTTCATGTGTCATCTTAAATAGAAAATGTATTATAATCTGATAATCTGAAAATATGTGGCAACGAATAATATTATAGTTCTGTGTAATAAATTATATAATTAATTTATGACCATAATGATAATAATGATGTAAAATAAAATTTTTCTAATAAATTGTATTAAGAAATACTATAATTTCTTAAGTAAATAATCCCATTCGTATTGTGCAAATATTTTATTTGGTTTAATATCTCCGAAAATCATGTGTTTGTAGTGTGAAGACACAGCTTTATAAAACAAGTTTAACAAAATTTTATTATAAAACTTTTAAAGAAAATAAACTATGTACACTATATACAATTACATCGTGTGTAAATTACATATTTCTTCATTTCAAATAAAAATAAAATAAAATAAATCTAAAAGTACATAACCCTTCACACCGACTTATGACTTTTCATATTTCTTTACAACAGTCATTATAATATTACTAATAATAATCACGGAAACAATTATAGCTTAAAATAGTATCTACCAATTGAACTATATTATAATATGTTTTCCATAAGCATACACAAATTATAAAAACATAATCTACACAAGTAGCACTTATTTCAATACATGTCCATAGATTTTATACTCAATTAATTAACTAACTTTTATTATGGTAGTGCTGACATTATCAAAAAAAAATATTTTGGTTTGTTAATAAATAAATGAACTTAAATAAAATAATCAGATTAACATATTTTTTATACATCTTGCTTAGCATTACTTTAGTAAAATTCCTAGGTATGTGCTGATATGAGATTTAAACATAAAAATAATATTTATAAAATGTAAGTACTTTTTTATTTTATGTTGTTTTATTTCAAAAATATGCATCGCACATATAATTAAAATTTTCCAAAATTATTCAAGTCTCGTGCATAATTTATTACCACTTACGTATTTTTTTAAAAACAGTTTAATAAAATACGGAAATATTTATGATTCTTTATCCTTGTAGTTTAATTCTGATTTCAATCTCATTTGTATTTGATGTCAACATGGATCAAAGCAAGAACAACCTATCTTATCTCTTTCCAAAATAATGATTCTACAATGCCCAAAATTATTTATTATTCTCCTTCAAAATACAGTTCTATATGATGTAATAACTTTAGAAATTATGATAACGATTCCACACGTAAGGTATGAAGAACTAACTTGAGTATTAACTCAATCGTATAAACATATAAGATAATCAACAAAGAAAAGAGGCATGAATTCTCTGTCTAATAAATTTATAAAATAATGACCAGGCTATTTATTCAGCTCTTTGAAACATTAATACTCAATACTAAAAAAAAAAACACTGCCTATGGAAATATACAAGTTACAGGACTTCGTTATCTGTACTTGCATAATTTACTAAGATAATAAAATTACTTTCTATACTCCATAAATCCTACATATGAGCATCCCTTTGGTTTCTTTTTATACTCCCAAGGTCACGACCAATTTAAAATTTCATTATAGATTTATCAATCTACATCACAATAATTATCAAAACATTATACTAAAACAATAAATAAGATTTACATAGTACTTCAACAATCTAAAACTATTCAACAGAAAAGGTTACTTCACTTTCAAATTTCATCAGTAGAAATATAAATGATTTTGTATCGATGTACTAAATCAATACTTTAAATATTTTTAAATAATAGGGTTCCTTTATTAAAGAATCATATAAATTAAATTGATCATTGAAACATATTACATTACATATTACATTAGTAATATAAAATAAAAGTATGCTTTTTTTAAAAAAAAAAATCTAGCTCATATTTTAAGAACAATAGTAATAACAAGATTTATATGTGTTTAATGCACTCACACATACGTTCATACGATAATTCTATAAAATTCTCCTACCAATCTAAAAAAAAGAAAATAATACATCATGTAAAAAAAGAAAATAATACATCATGTAAAAAAAGAATGTTCTAAAAATTTTACCTATAGTGACAATTTCTAGTTTATCACTTTTAGATTTTTTCTGGTCCACATTTCATAAAATATATTAAATAATATTACCATTTACTCAGCAAAAACAATCATACTAAAAAATATTTATAAAAAAACTTTACAGAAAATTAAATATTCTTTATGATAATTACTATGCTATGTTAATAAATATTTTGTATGTAATTTTCCTGCCTACAGTAATATAAAAAATAATAAGATTATTACTACATAAATAATTAAAACCATATTTACATAACACTCCAGCCATTATAAAGTAATTTAAAAAAAACGTCTTTCTTTTCTCTGATATTTCCATTATAAGACCTAATAAATGCTCACTCCCCTGACATACATTGCCATGACAACCATTGTCTAACACTTGAAAACAGAACTATTCTGTCCCAATGTAAAACTTATTTACAAATGATTAAAAATGATGAAAATGAAAAATAAAAGAAGTCAACTTTTAAATCTAGATTTATTTATAAAAAGAATCATTAATCCTTGCTTGAAAGTTTACAAAAATTATAGTCCTTTGTCTATATCTTTCAGAATAATGATTATTAAAGGTGATACTAATTTAGAAAGCTAATACCAATCCTCCAGAGTTTTTCTCATTCTATATGATCCTGTATTGGGCTTCTGATGCATAATATAAAAAGTATGCATTTTTATTCTATGGAAATTGGCATTTAATAATTTACTCAAATTAGCATAAAGTATTTTGTCAAGATAATTTTAATTATCCAGGTATTTTTTTTCCAGATAATAATGTTTTAAAATCAGTTTTTTTTATATTATTAAATAAATGTGGTTCTTTTAATAATAATGACTTGTCATGTAAAATATATTTGCAGTAATATTACTTTTATTTCTCCATCATTTTAAATAAAAGTTCAGAATAAATTCTTAAAAGAATATCTCCTTTAAAACATTTACTACAACTCTTTTTAAAAATGATATATTTTCAAATATTAAAAATTAAAGTTTTACTGTATAACTTGTCTTTTTTCAGATGCAATAAAATGCATTTACATTTATTTGTCCACAATATTTTCTCTCTGAATTTCTCAATAATGTCTGAAATATTAATATAACCAATATTATATTTTTCTCCATTAATAATTTTAGAAATATATTTTCATGTAATGTCTATACCTCAATCCTTTTTTCCTCAGATATACAAATATTTTGGTATGAATTCCATAGTTACTGTGTTGCTAAATTAAGTTTCAATAGACTATTTGATAGGGAATCATTGTTGCTTTAACAGTACATGATTTCAACTTGATATACTTATAATTTTTTAATACTCTTTTTTAAAAATAATTCCAATTAATAAATTATACAATACTTTAATATTTTAAATTAATAACTTATTTTGAGAGGTACTTAAAAACACAAAATTAACTCATTAAAATACAGAATTGAATTGATTAAAGCACAATTTTATCACCCCAGAAAAATGGCATCTACTTTTATAGTAAATTGAACTGATGATTTGATTGGCTAATAAATCTTTATCTGGTGATCTAATTTACATATAGTAAAGATTACACAATTAAAATTAAAAATAAAATTTATGACTCAACAACAAAATATTAAGTATCACATTATTTAATTCTAAACTAATTTTACACTTCTATTTAAACCAACTAAATAATTTAAAATAGCATTTTAAAAATATTTTTTAAATTTTATCCCACCTTCATTTTTTAGTGTATCTATTTTTTTAAAAATCTAATTTTATTAAATACATTCATTTTGAAAACCCTAATTAAATATTTTATAACAGCTAATTTTTATATCTTTTTTTATCTTGTCTGGTGACCAACAAATGTTTTCAATTTTATAGTACAATTCTAAAGCAATTTTAAAACTTTATTAGAAAAAACTTGCAAGCACACAAATATGAATATTTGTGTCACATGACTTTGAAAAACTCAGACAATGTGTAGCATTTGTTAATTACTGTCTACTAACAAAGATAAATGTATAATTGCAAAAAATAGTATATTAAAGAATAATAATTTAATAATACTATTTAGAATAATAATTTTGATACTTTTAAATCAAATACATTTGTCCCTACAAAATGTTATTTTTTAAATTAAATAATTCACAATACAAATATTAAGTATAATTTTATTTTACAATCCACTAGTTTATTTAGTTTTAAGTAATTACTTTTAAAATTTAACTTTAAACACTTATTTAAAAAGAATTTTAATGTACTATTTTACTATGGCCAGTTTTCCCAACCATACAAAATTATACCATTTAGCTTTACTTGACTATTTTTAATATATTAGTATAGTTTTATGCATTTAATAGTCTCATTTTACTTTAACTAAGTATTTTAAAACACTGACAACATTGCACAGTAATCATACCAATTAAAATATAACATTCATTTAAATTTTTTTAAAATTGACTAAATGAATTCATTTGGATCTAAACAAAAGGGTACAATATATATATATATATATATATATATATTGTAAAGATATATAGATGATATATATATATCATATGCAGATATATATATATATATATATATATATATATTGTGCCCTTTTGTATGGGTCTCCATAAATTGTTGTATCAATTTATTAAAAAAATTTTAAATTTAAGATATATTTAGCTAAATGATGTTGATTTTATTTATAATAATCTTTTAAGAGTTTAATTAAAGTAATCTATGAATATTTGATATGTGAAATTGTGCTAATGTTTGAGAGAGACGTTTCAATAAAAAATGATAATATTATATGGTTGGGAAAACTGGCCATGATCAATACTGCATTAATAAGTTTTGTAAATAAATGTTTAAAGCTAAAAGTTTAAAAAAGACAAGTTAAAATTAAAAGCATATACTTATTGTTGTTAAAGATTAATATTTAATAAGTGAATATAAATATTTTAATTATTAATAGTATATAATAGAAGATTAATATTTGATTTTAATAATATCGAATTATTATTTTAAAGTTGTTATAATATATTATTTATTTTAAAAATATTTATTTTTAAAATTAAATTGTTAGTTTATTTTTAGATATTACAAGCGTTTGTATCTGTGTTGTAAAACAGATGATAGATAGACATATGTACACACATGCTTGTAAGTTTTTTAGTAAAGTTGAAAAAATGTTCTAAAATTCTATTAATAATTGCAGAAATATTATATTGGCTATCACGAGATAAAAATAAAGATAATTAATGTGAAATATTAAATCTGATTTTTAAAATACTGTTTAAAAAAAAACGTAACGTATAAAAATAGACTTAGTTTGTTTAAAAAATAGTCTTATAAAAGTTAAAAGTGAAATAAAGTAAAAAAATATATTTAAAAAAAATGTTTAATGGATTTAAATAAATGATAAAGATCAATTTAAGAATTTAATAATGTAATAAATAATAAATATTAAATAAGTCATTATTTATTTTTAATTCTGTATTGTTGGTAAAATATGTAAATAGGCTAGCAAGGTGATTGTTTAATTTACCAATCAAGTGGGGAATGTATTCCGGTATAAAACCAAGGTTCAATTGTTCAGGGGGGATTATGATTGTAATTTCTTTTAAGTGAAGTGTGCTATTAGATATAGCTAAGTAAAATTATAGACGCTCTCGTAATCGTTTTAAAATTATAAGAGAGTAGTTTTAAAAAAAATTATAAAAGTTTTACCGTTAAATATGCAGTGCTAATTTATTTATAATTCCCTATTGATCGTCTCTATCGAAGCTCAATTTACTATCAAATAGTCATGAAGGTATCATATAAGGATAAAATGTATTGGAGACTTTATACTAAAAATATAACAAACGCTGGATTAACTAGGAGAATTACTAGTTGGATAAAAGTAATATATTGGACATTATATGAATTTAAAAGTTGATTATAATTAA
The DNA here is from genome assembly GCA_028023455.1 of Epiperipatus broadwayi. Taxonomy (NCBI): domain Eukaryota; kingdom Metazoa; phylum Onychophora; class Udeonychophora; order Euonychophora; family Peripatidae; genus Epiperipatus; species Epiperipatus broadwayi. The sequence goes on from JAQFVV010012401.1 coordinate 15,919,802, forward strand.
TCTTTATAAAAAAAAAATATTTTAAAGAAAGATAAATACTTCTTTATGAAGAAAGTATTTTAAATTACAAATTTAAGTACATATCTTGGTAAAGATATGGTAATTAATAATAATTGTAGAATTACTTGCCTTGTTAAGTCTTTGTGGTTTAAAAGACTAGATTTCGATAGTTTTAAAAGGCAAATAAATCAGAGGTTTAATTGGCAAAGAAATACCTATAAATAAAATATTATATAGTAAAGTCTGGACGCTGGTTGTACAGAAGAATGTAGAAATTAATCTTACCTAGATATTTGTTAAGGAATGCGCAAATAAGTATACGTGGATATCCAAGTCAATTCAGAATAATTAAATAAGAACATTATAAACTATTGACTAATCCTGGAAATAATAACTTTTAAATAATTTTTTCTTTAAAGAAATGAATCCGGATCCTATAAACTATTTTAATTATTATTTTATTTTTTTATGGTGGAACTTATTTTATTTTATTTTTAAAAAAAACGTTTTCATTTATTTCATAAAAACTTTTTAAAAACACGTGATGTACCGGAAAAGGAAGTAATGTTGGTAAAAGTTTGTGCCTAGGAAAAAAAAACAATTATGGGTGGAAAGAAGACACCGTTGGATTTTATGTAACATATTTTGTTTTTCTTAACTAACATAGATATTTAATTATTTATTGATTTATTAAAGATAAGAGAGGTACATTTTTTTAAAAAAAGTAACTAAATATTAATATAACACTTAATTTCATAAAGTTTATTTTTATATAATTATACAACACGTAATATTTTAAAGAATAATTGTTGAGTATAAATGTGAAATTATTTTGTAAAACTGTAATCCTAGAGGACATCGTGTGGCGGATTATAAATTGGAGTATCATTTATGGTAAAAATTATATAATAATAATAATAATTTAATGTATTTTGCTTTGTTTTCTTTAGATCAACCAAATGTTATTGATTGTTGAATGAATGTATAAGTATTTAAAGAATATACACGCATAATATTAGTAATAACAGTTTTATTTTAATATGCATACTTTAAATTTATGATATAAATTTATTACAACGTAATAAGAGAAATCCAGAAATAATTATATGATTCTTTCGTGAATAAGTTTTAATGTTTCTGTTACAATATTAGGAATTTGATTTATTATATTAGTATGAGTTATTTATATTTCTTTTCAAGTTAATAAGAGGTTAAAAATATTTATATTTTTATTTTATTAGATAAGTTAAATTAATTTTATATAGAAATTTATATTTTGGTTGAAGGGTTTATCGTATATAGGTGATGAGGTATAAGAGAGTTTGGATAGTCATATTTTTTTTAAAAAATTGGTAAGTTGTTACTGAAGTTAAATAAGGTTAAAATGATATTTGTAGATAAAATTTTATTAGGAAGGAATAGGAATAACAAGTAGAGAAGAGTAGTAGTTTAAATAGAAAAGAATCATAGAATTTATTTTAATATAATACTTTATAAAATTTGAAGTTGTTGAATAATTTTAAATATTATTTTAAGAAAAGAACATATATGTATTGCATATTTTGGTAAGACATACATTATGAAATTACATCAGAATGAAGTAAATAATTATATAATCAATAAATGTTATTATATTATAAAGTTATATCAGTCTATACATTAGTTGATATTTGATTAATGCTAATAGTAAATGTAATACATACTAGTACATTATAATAAAAATAGCAATAATACTTAAGGGAAGTAGCATTTTAATTGTTAAAGTTTGTTTATTTTACCTATGCTACATAAGTGATATTTTACATAAAACCTTCTTTTGTACTAACTGATGACAAATGATATCTATTAAAATATAAGTTTACAAACTTAATTAAATGTTACTGATAAAACATTTAAGAAATGTATAGATTATCTATTTATGATTATGGAAATAGTAACAGTGTAAAAATCTTGTATTATTATTTTTCTTATTTTTTATTTTCTTTGGTTTCCACTTGTAATGTAAATAATGTATATAAGCTGTTTATTAAAGTTGATGTAAATAAATTTGTTTAAGTTGTTTTAAAAGTGTGTCGGATTCATTATTTTACACCACAGCATTTGACAACAGATAATTTGAATAAACATAATATTTGCACAATATGAATTTATTGTTATTATTATTTTAAAAGAAACATAGTATTTCCTTAATATAATTTATAGAGATTGATTGACATTAACATATAATATTATAATGGTGACAAAGTAATTATAATGCACAATATAAGAGTATAATATTATTTATTGCCACATATTATTGAATTATAAGATTTTAGTATAATTTTTAAATTAAGATACTATATGAAAATGAAAGACATGTATATGATTTACTTATTTTCTTAATGATTAATAGTATAATAAAATAGATAAGATTAATTTATACACTAGAAATTATTATTGTTAGTTATTATTATTATTATAAGTTAGGTGTAGTTAGGTTTGATATTAAATCCCTTATCATGCCTATCTGCAAGAAGTATTATTACTTTAAGATAATTAAAAGAACCTGAGATTATTTAATTACATTTCCTTAATAAAAGATTGAGATTTATTTATTATTATTGAAGTTAGTTAATTTTTATAAAAGACATAAGAGTGCTGTAAATGTAGTAATGAGATAATAAAGAGGTAATAGTATTCTTATGCCATTGAGATAATGTATGGGAAGACATTGGCTCAATGTAAATTCAATTACCACTTGTAACTTCACTTCATAGTCTCATGATTTTAATAAATACTTATTTAATTAGTACATGATATTGAACTATATTAATTTTGGTAAGTTATAATGAATCTGATAAGATATAGTATTATAAAAATATATTAATGATAGTTATACATATTTTAGCCGAGCATAACGATTTAATTGAGCTAGTCATATTTTAAGTTATATTATATATCGGGGAGTGAGGGTACAATATATATATATATATATATATATAATTGAATATTTATAAATACAGTAATCAGATATATTTTTAAAAAAGTTATCCACTTAGGAGCACTTTTGACTATTCACATAGTCATTATCAACTAACACTTTGAAATGCTAACCTTCCCACAATTCTGTGATCTTAATGTTTACTGCTTTCCTGCTAATTAAGTCATGTTTGCATTTGTATATTAGCATAACTTCTTTTATTTTTATTTTTTTGTTATTTTTTTCAATTTGAAATATATTAATGTTATTGTAATTGAAGTTAAAACCATGAATACATGAATAATTATGGTCATGAAAAATGGATGCTGACACAATATTATCTATATTGCAATTTTGATTCAATTTCCAAACTATTTTTAACAAAAGCAAGTGCTCTATAATTTTTTTTCCAATGTACATCTTGATTCACCTATATATCCAATGCCACACCTACATATCCATTTACAAATGATACAATTTTTATTTTTAAATGAGGTTTTATCTTTAGAATTATTTATCAAGTTGTTTAATGTAGAAGGTGTGTAAAATGTAAAATGCAATATTATATATATATACCTTTATAAAGATTCTTTATAAAATTTACTTGATCATTAGACATATATAATATTGATATCCATACTTTTTTGTTAGCAGGAAGAACATCATTATTATTATTATTATTATTATTATTATTATTATTATTATTATTATTATTATTATTATTATTATTATTATTATTATTATTATTATTATTATTATTATTATTATTATTATTATTATTATTATTATTATCATTTTTGGAAAATAAATTTCAGGTTAAAGTTGTGTGTTATAAAATTAACATGTTCAATAATAGATCTTCCAGTTTTTATATTTCTATTCCCCAAAATAAACATGGTGAGTTTATTTCGTCTGATTTTTGGCCTCGCGGTTCTTCTCTTTCCTTTTTCTATGGTAATTTGGCCCGTAAATTAATACTTCTTGATTGATTTATTAATATTTATAAAAAAAGGGAATATATATATATTTTAATTTATTTTACTGGATATGGGTGGTTTTTCTTGTTTTTATGCCAACATTAGAGGAATGAGAACTAAATTGAATCAAATAAAAAGTTTTTTTTGTTCAGAAGATTATGATTTTATCTTTCTCACAGAAACATGGCTAAATGACCAAATTTATGATGATACATTTTTAGATGATAGATATAAAGTTTTTCGTGCAGATAGATGTCATGAAGTAATTAAAAGAGGAGGGGGCACTCTTATTGCCATCAGGAAAGAGATTGTTCATAAATCTGTGCTTTTGAATTCTAGATTTTGTGAATCAACATGGTGTGAGGTCTCCCTTGATCATCATAAAAAATTATTATTAGGGAACGTTTATATAAGGCCAGCCTTGTCTTTCTCTGACTTGGATGCTTTACTTTGTACTTTTGAAGAATTTTTGATTAATTATAAAATGAATATTATTATTACTGGAGATTTTAACATTCCTGAGTTATTTAATAATGCTTCTTTTGATATTTCTTCATTATCACACAAAGCATATAGGATGCTGCAATTCTTTAATTTTTTGAATTTGAAACAGCATAATTCCCATTTAAATTCTTATAATCGAATACTTGATTATGTTCTGAGTAACTTACCTGAGATTAAATGTTTTTGTGTTTCATCTCTTAATTTTCCTATAGATTTACATCACCCACCTATTGAATTTTTTGTTAAAATAAATTATTTTAAGTGGCATGTTCCTTTAAATATTGAAAGATGTTATAAAAAGGGGGATTATATGGGTCTGTGTAAGACAATTTCTAATTTTGATTGGAGCCCGTTATATTCCTCAACAGATGCTAATTATAATATGGACTTTTTTAATCAAGTATTTAATGATCTAATTGATTTTTATATACCAAAAAAACGTGACTCTCACAATTTTTATTTCCCTTTTTGGTTCTCAGATAAACTTAAAAAAATTATTAGAAGGAAATTGTATCATCATAAGCAGTACATTAAAACACGAAATATACTTTTTTACAATAATTTTATTAATTATAGAAGATTGGTTAAAGCTATTCAGAAAATTGATTTTCAAAACTATATTAAAAATATGGAGCTCAATTTGTCAGATAATCCTAAAGAATTTTGGTCTTTTATTAAAACTTCTGGCATTACCAAAAGAAAATCTCAAATGGATTATAATTCATCTTTATGTGCTGATGACTTTTCAGTTCACTTTTCTGAATTATTTGGTAATTCTCAACTGTCTGGGTTTAATTTGATCAAGGGATGTTTTAATGATAGCATTTCTATCGATTGTTTCAACAATAGTGATATTATATCAGCTGTCAAAGAACTCAAAATACATTCAAGTATAGGTTATGACAATATACCTTCTTTCATTTATAAAGGTTGTGTAGAATATATTGCTGCTCCTTTATGTTATATTCTTAATTGTTCCATTAAAAATTGTATTTTTCCTAACTCTCTAAAACTTGCCAAAGTTATACCTATTTTTAAAAATGGTTCAAAAGATAATGTTAATAATTATAGACCAATTTCTGTGCTTCATACAGTTGCACGCATATTTGAAAGATGTGTTTATAAGAAAATTGTTAATGACATAAATAAGATTTTGGTTCCTGTGCAACATGGTTTTTTACCTGGAAGATCAACTGAAACTAATCTTTTAACAATAACTGATCACATTGCTAATGCCTTTGAGAATCAATGTCGTTTAGATGTTGTTTATTTTGATTTATCCAAGGCATTTGATAAAGTGGATCATTCCAGGTTGCTTTTCAAAATGTATAAATTAGGTTTTTCCTATAATTTGGTTGCATGGTTTGAATCTTTTATTAAGAAGAGAACAGCTTATGTAAAGTTTAAGAATAATTCTTCTAATCCATATTATTGTAATATAGGAGTACCTCAGGGCAGTATCCTTGCACCATTATTGTTTAACATTTATATTGATGATTTGGGAGAGAGTTTAGAATTTTCGCATATTTTATGTTATGCAGATGATTGTAAAATTTTTAGGAATATAAACTCAATTAATGATTGCATATTATTACAAAAAGATATCAATAGTTTTGTGAAATGGTGTAGAGATAATAAAATGGATATTAATATGAATAAGTGTTCAACAGTTTCTTATTCCAAAAAATCTGAAATGATAATTTGTCCTTATTATATTGAAGATCATAATATAAAGTTTGTTGATACTCAGAAAGACCTTGGAATTATTTTTGCAAGCAATGGATCATTTCATCATCATATTGAAAATGTAGTAAATAAGGCTTTTAAAATTATGGGTGCAATTTTAAGGCATGGTAGACAATTTAGTAGTTTTACAAAATATAAATTGTTTCTCTCTTTGGTTTTGCCAATTTTAGAATATGGATCTGTCGTTTGGAATCCCAGTTCCAAACGAGATATTATCAAAATTCAATTGGTTTATGACAAATTTTCTAAGTACATTAAATTAAAAGACCATTATCTATCCCTATCCATTAGAAGAAAAATGAGAGATCTTAAAATTTTATATAATCTTGTGAATCAAAAAATTATATTAACTAACAAAATTTCAAATATTGCGTTTAATAATTGTTTACATAAAACACGTACATTTACTTTATTTTATATTAAGGTTTGTCGCTCTAACATATTAAAATTTTCACCTTTGCTTCGTTTGCCCAATACCTATAATCATGATTTTATTAATGAAAATATTTTTTCTTTAGACTTTAAAAAATTTGTTACTTATCTTGTAAAAAAGTATGGCATATAATTATATTATTTTCATCATTTTTACTCATTTATGTATATTATTTATGTATATTATTGTATAGTTATTATAGTGCAATTCTGTAATTGGCTTAATGCTGTAGTTTTGTACGGTAAATAAATTGAATTGAATTGAATTGAATTATTATTATTATTATTATTATTATTATTATTATTATTATTATTATTATTATTATTATTATTATTATTATTATTATTATTATTATTATTATTATTATTATGTATTAAAATCCCTAATAACATTATATATATATATATGACTATAATTGTATATTCACATTTAACAATTTATTTGAACATATTTCAATATTTTTCTCTTTATCTCATGAATATTTGCAAAGACTATTATTTCTAAATAAGAAAGACTTCAAACCTGCCATTGTATGTGATACTAGCACTCTTGATTTATATGTAATATAATCTCTTTTAAGTATTGGTTTAATGGGCATACAGTAATCTATCATACATTGATTTCTAGGTATTTTAAGATGAAGAAACTGAGTGCAAATTAAATTTTTATCTGTTTTTATCCATTTTAAGCCATTTAAATTATTTAATTCTTTGAATAGCTCTTTAATTGTATTTGGCCTGCCACATACAAAAAACATTAATAACATAAAAAACTATATCAATATCATATATTTCAAATGATCAAGTAAATTTTATAAGGAAGATTTATAAAGGTGTATATGATATTGCATTTGAAACACCTCCTACATTAAACAAATTAATAAATAATTCTAAAGATAAAACCTTATTTATAATTAAAAATTATATCATTTATAAATGTATATGTAGGTGTGGCTGTGCTATATAGGTTAATTGAGATGTATGTTGAAAAAAAGAACTAAAGAACATTTGCTGTTGTTAAAAAGAGTTCAGAAATCGAATCAAAATTGCAAAGTAGATAATAAATGTTTCAGCATCCGTTTTTCATGACTATAATAACCTCAACCTTTTAAAAATTATATATATAGATGTATTATATAAAATATATATATATATATATATATATATATGGAATTGTTATTATTATCCTTTTATTGTTATATATATATATTTATAGAATTAGTTTTATCTTTTTTTATTTATAAATTTTGTAAATTTGTATATGTTTACAATATATTTAAATTAGCATGATTATATTAATTAGTATATACAACAATGATTTTAAATTTTATATATAAATATAATAAAAATAAATATTAACTTTGGTTTAGCTTTATCACTTCTATAATTATTCATGTTTACTCAATTATACTTTTTTGTTTAAAATTTTAAGTATATTTTCTGTAATATACATCATATTTTTTGATTATTTATACAAATGTTACAAATAATAACACTATTATTATACAATAATTTTAAAGAGTATATTTTAGTATTTTAAAAATGCAATCCTTAGCTTATCCACAATAAGAAAAAAATGTATCTTACTATATGTTAAGTTTCATTAATTTCTCTTTTCATATTCAATTATAAATTCAATCATATTATTGTAAAATCCAAATAATTATGTTCTTTATTTTTCTGAATTTATAACGTTTTATCATCTAAATATTGTTGAAATTATGTTTGTAATGTATTCTTAATATGTATAATATAGTTTTTCTTTCATAACAATTGTATTTTGTACATGGCTTTATGATCTACTTCTATAGAAAAAAAATAATAATTGACTCTAATGCAAATAAAAAATTACAAACCAGAATATAACAGTATTCAAAACAGGAAAAACTTAAAATGGGTAAAAATTCACAATAAAAAAGATTACATTTGCAAATTATTAAAAAAATATATATATTTATATGTATGTGTTGACTTTCTTTTAATAGTGATAAATAAAATGATTTATATTTTTCTAAATAAATTCATTTTTAAATAAATGTAAAATAATAATAATAATAATTTATTTATTTATTATTAATTAATCAAATCAAACAATACATATATTATTAGACATAAATTTTTATAATTGTAAATTAGCAATAAGGCTAATGCACATACACTTTACAGATTTTAAACTATACATAAATGAATACACTCATTCTCAAAAACAAGAAAAAGTTTTTATGAAAAGTTAAAATGAATCTATCTTTTCAACCCAAATGTTTAGGTATGAGAATGACAGTATTCATTTACATATAGTTTAAAATCTGTAAAGTGCATGTGCATTAGCCTGATTGCCAATTTACAATTATAATTTATTAACTTAACACTGTATAAATAAATATGTTTAACTTCAACTAAGAATGATGTATAGTAAATTTTAAATAATACAGTAAATTTTAAAGAATTTTGCAGGCATAGTAAAGTAATTTAAAGTGACTACTTAATATTTTCATGCTCTCATCTTCAAACACATAAGATTGGCTCATACTTAAACAAGATAGATGGATTCATTCTATTTTTTCATAAAGACATTACCTTGTGTTTGAGAATGAGAGTATTCATTTATGTATCGTTTAAAATCTGTAAAGTGCAAGTGCATTAGTGTGATTGCTAATTTACAATTATATTTTATATAAATAAATACCTTATTATAAATTATTATAAGGCATTTACTTATTTATTTATTAATAAATTCAAACTATATATATATATATATATTGTAATGGGCACATACGTACATTACATTAGTTTTTATTAGTAAACATAAAAAAAAAAAAGTTCGCCAATAAAAATTTCTTTTTTAAGAATTAAAAACTGAAAATAAAAAAATCATCTTAAACTCGCATATATATAAAATCACACAGATAAAAAATTATTAAAATAAATCTTTATTAAAAAAAGAGTAGTTTAAAACTAAATTTTCAGAAAAGATTTAGAGATAAAAATATATGTTTAAATTTGAAAACAAATTAATTAATCTTTTGTAAAATGGAAATGATTATTTTAATTAGTAAACTAGCCTTTGGGCATTTAAATGTATAAACATCGGTCAGATAGGAAAACAATAGAAATTTTTAGTAAATGAAAGAAATCCATCGGCAAATCAGACCTCAATGAAAAGGTTTTCACCATCATGACATAATGTTGAGTTAATCCACAAAATTATTATAAAGGGAAAGGTTTGAAAATAAAAGAATTAATTAGTTATTACGATGTGACTATATGTGTTAGTGTGGAGTTGAAGGAGAAGGGATTGAAAAGACGCACTCTTCAATCCCTTCAGTTTTGTTAAAAAAAAAGAGAAATGACATCTTTTTTTTTTCTACATTAAGGACCAACTAAACTAAAAGACCTCCAGATAAATAAATAAAAAACAATGGCTAACTCAAACAATCTTTTAGGATGGCATGGGAATTCATGTTCAAGTGGCAAGCAACAGATAAAGATGACCTGTTTTAAACTGTAAGAACTTTATGATTAATGAACATTAAATTAAAAACTTTTCGTATTTAAAATAATTAAGAAATAGAATCCTATCTGATCAATGTTATTTATTAATTAGTTATAATTTTATTTAATGTATTTCTTTTGTAAAATCATTTACATTTATTTATTTATTTGTTCTTTAAGTTTTATTATGATTTCTGTTTTTCATTAAACTAGTTATATAAATATTAAACTTAAGTCGGGCGTGAATGGCTATATAGATTTGTAAAGTTATATTAGGGGAGGGTAATCTTAGGTTATTCATTTCGTAGTTGAATTAGGTCAATGGATTGGATATATTGGTGTAATTAGTAGATGTAGTACAAGATTCGCTAGGGGCAGAATCTCTATTACACACCACACACACTCATTTTGCCTGTGGGAGGAATCATAAGACGAAGACTGCAGTTCCTTCCTATGAAGTTTTTTTTTATTGCTCTCATCATCAGATAGATGTAATATTCCTATCTGACAAGAAGCAGTTTCTTCTCTTAACCTAATTGTGCTGCCGTATTCGTATTACATTGAACACATCGATATATCAGATGGATTGAAGTTTAGTTTGACTGCGAACCTTTGGCCTAAGATTAAACAAAGATTGAATTTTTTTTCAAATGCAAATCTATGTAGTCTATTCATACTCAACACTCTAAATAAAGATGCATTAAATTTAAGTTGGGTATAGACGCTTGCATGGGTTCGTTACCGGTTGATTATGTTTTTGGTTTTCATATTCGATCAAAATATATATAGACATTCGGTAAATACTGATACCTTATGGTGAGTATCTAAAATGTATTTACTCAGATGTCTTTTAAGTTATTGTGTTAATGCAAGCATCTTATGGTGAATGCTATTGGATTACTTATAAATTTCCATCTGCAATTGACGGTATCAATGATTTTGTATTTTGATCGTTTATGTTTATTTTGAAATGTTCTTGACCGTGGAATCTATGTAACCGATCTATACTCAACATTTTTAAACAAATCTGTGCAAACTAATAATAATATAAAATTTAAAATGTAAATTAAAAATCTAAAATAAAAGTAAAAATAATGTTAAATGTTAAAGTAAACATATTAAAATAATAATGTTAAATCTTATATATATATATATATATATATATATATGCGTAAATAAATTTTTGTATGTTAATTACTGGCACTGGCTTATTTTATTTATTTTTTAATATTGAAATATAATTAGATAAGATATTATATTATTAAATCTCTGCTACTCCCTGAGCTAGTGACATGGGCTAATGACCGGATATCAAAATATATAAAAAAAAATTTTTTTTGACTTACATATCTGCCTACTTTATAAATTTTTCTAGGTTCAAATGCCTAGATGGTGCCCTGTAGTGCAGATCACGTTAAGTGTAATTCTCCAGATTGTTATAATATATATATATATGTTGTACTGGATGGTGGGGTTAGCAGAAAAAATTAAAAAGACAAATGAAACCCCTGATATACTTTCACTCTTTACTAAAATTATAACTTGAAATATAATTTTTTAACTTTTGAACAAAATATGATACAATATTTATTATTAATCCCTTGCAATTTATGTATTGCTCCACCACAGCCCTTTAGGCAGAGAAGAGAGTACTCAAAGGGCACTTGAATCCAAGCCAGCAAACATATATGTAAAATATATCTAGCTGACCACATTTGAAGGAAACAGATTTCTTCTCAACTGTTTGATTCAGCACCACATTCAAAGTGCTTGTTTTGTAAAAACATGGTCACCAGTCACTTACCCAGAGGATAAATAATGCACTTTGAACAATGGTAACAAAATCAATAGCTAAGATACACCCATGACTAGCTCAGTCAAAATTACAATAACACTTTATTAAATTTTAATTCAATAACAAATTATTTCAATTAGTGGTAAAAAGAATTGACTGACAAAATTAAGCTTTAAATTTAAAAGACAATTTATTTTAATTAACATTTACTATACTAATTTTAAATACTTTATCTTAACTAACATAACACTGGTATTTTTATATAATGATCATGCACATTTTTAATTCACACATTAGAATATTATATAACAAAGCATTAAATAATATTTGACAATTAAAAACACACACATCAATAGTTTGTTTATGTACACTATATAGTTCATTATTACTTAACTCTGGGAGGCTTCAAACTAATGTGATGGATACTTTAGAAATGAGAATAAAAAAATGTTATTACCTAGGATTTTAAAACTTGGACTTCTTCTTGCTGTTTGCTGTGAACTTTATTTTAATAGGATTTTGTTTTCTTCCTGGTTGCTGCTTCAAGTGAGAATATTTCTATCTGTTTGGATATGAGATTTCTTGAGGAGGTTTAATGCTTAGTATTCCACAGTATCTTTCTTTAAGACATTTAGATATTGACATCAGATTTTCAAGTTGTTAGGAGGCATTATTTTCATTGGCAGATTAGCTGTTTCAATCAGACTCAGATTAGAGCAAAGTCATATGTTTCCGAGGGTTTTAACACTGCATTGTTGAAGTGATCAATTGACTGATTTAATTTGATGTGATCTTACTGAACTGCACTCTTTCTCAACTGTAATCTCAACAGAACTGCTTGTCCAATGAAAAACTGAACTATTTATTAATAAGACCTGTTGTCATTTTGATGTCTGCCAGTAATATCTGTGGTCGAAATTCCTTCCTTGTTTTTAATTGCATTCCTCTAGATAAGCTTTTAATCACATATTGTTGGAGATCTTTAATTAGCAGCCATTGCAAACTTATTGTTTTTGATATTTGTTTAATTCATAGCCATTGCACATTATGTAATCCTATATTTTTTAACTTTCATTTATTCCTTATTAATAAACACACATATATATATATTATAACGATCCAAACGAAGTGGGAGATCGCATCGCACCGCACCGCACTACCAAAGGGCGCCATCTAGGCATTTGAGCCTAGAAAAATTTATAAAGTAGGCAGATACGCGCTGTTAGGATTCCACTTTATTTACATATTTAGATCATTAGCCCATTGTCACTAGCTCAGCGGAGATGCAGAGATAAAAATCTATAAATTTTATATCTTAAATATAAAAGAATAAAATAATAAAAGCCACTGCCAGAAATTAACACAGAAAAATATTTATTTACGCACATATAAAATCATTCTAAATTTGAGGAATAAGTTTAACATTTAGATTTTTATCTTAATTTTTAATTATACATTTAAAATAGCTTGCTATAATGTTTAATATTTTATTTAGAGGGTCGAGTATGAATGGACTACATGGGTCTGCATTTGAAAAGAAAATATTCTTCCCTGATTTAACCTTAGGCAACAAATTTCGCAATCAACTGGTGCCAATCCATCTGATACATTCATGTATTCAATGTAGCATGATACGACAACACAAAATACTATATTGTCAGGAATGTACATCTGAACAATAAGTAGAAATAGAGAAGACATTGACTCTCCACCAACAGGAATGTGACATCTGTGGGCAAGTAGATCAATAAACTAAAAACTCCATAGGAATGGACTGCGGTCTTCTGCCGACTTACAAACCCATCCATAGGCAAACAGAGGGTGTGTGGCGTATATCTATAATCCTGCCCGTAGCGGATCTCATACTACATCTACTAATTACACAAATATATCCAATCCATTGAACCAATTCAACTACGAAATGAATAACCTAAGATTACCCTCCCTTAATACAACTTTACAAAACTATATAGCCATTCGCGCTCGACTTAATTTTAACATTTATATACGTTCGCACAGATTTGTTTAAAAATGTTGGGTATAGATCGATTACATAGATTTCACGGTCAAAAACATTTCAAAATAAACATAAACGACCAAAATACAAAATTATTGATACCGACAATCGCAGAGGGAAACTTATAAGTAACCCAATAGTATTCACCATAAGATACTTGCGTTGTCACCAATAACTTAAAAGACATCCGAATAAATACATTTTAGATACTCACCGTAAGGTATCATTATTTATCGAATGTCTATATATTTTGATCAAATATGAAAACCAAAATATAATTAACCGCAAACGAATCCATGCAAGCGTCTATAAACAACTTAAATTTCATACATTTAAAATTTAAACAATAAATAATTTATACAATTAAAATAAATGGAAATGATTTTTTTATCAATAACAAACATATAAAATTAAACATCAATTGATTTTAAACTTAAAGGTCAAATAGAAACTCCATTTTAATATTTAAATTGCTTTCACGAAAGTTCTTAATTATTTAAAAAAATTTTTAAGTTCATTGTTAACAGCTTACGGAAGAAGAGTCCAGGTTCTTGTTTTTCCACGGAGTCCTTGTTTGAAACCCGGTCAGATGTTCCGGAGGTAGCATTAGCTGGTTCCTTTTGGTATCACAATCAGTTCATTTTTTAAAATAGAGAGAGAGTGTGTGATATTGCGTCTCTATCACCACTCTCAAAACAAACAGCTGGAACTGCCCAATACTCAATATTTCTCCTTTTTATATTATCCACACGGATTCAAACAACAAAACGTCACCAATCCATCACTTTCATTAGGGTCCAAGCCAAGGCTTGGTGCTTCCATTGTTCCAGCTAATTTCTCTTATCTAATTTCCATCTGACCCTTTAATTACATAAGAGCCTTGAGGGCTAGCTTGTTTTTCAAATAATAAACAATCATTTCCATTTATAGATTACAGGAATTAATTAATACCTGTTTTTATTTTAACTTATATTAAATATTTTAATATTTAACTCTTGTATTTTTTTATCAAAAAAAAAAAAAAATACGTTCAAATACCTTTTTTTTATTTATATATAAAAAAAAAATATTTTTAAAGTTTAGCATCTGTGCGAATATATATATTTAACAACATTTTAATTTTAGCGTCTAGTTTTTTTATAGATTTTTAATACATTTATTTTTATTTGCGAACTTTGTTTTTCTTTTAAATTAATGTAACGACATATCTATATATCGTTACAATATATATATATATATATTCTTATACTATTGCTTATGTTTACAATCGCACATATATATTTTATTCTAACAACTCTTTTAAATGAAAGGGATTTCTTTTTTTTTCTTTATCTTAAAGGGATATTTTTATTTCATATAAAAGATTTACAATTTAAGCTTTTATTTTTTTTTTACTATTTTAAATGAAAGAATTATTTTTAATTATTTGTAAAAGATTCATTTAAACATATATAGCTTTAACCTTTTCCAAGCCAAACTCTCTCCCCCAAATTACTTTTAAATTAATTTGTAAAACTTTATGAATGACACAGGGTTTAATTTCCCCCAAGGCTAACAGTATTTTCTTCTTTCTTTATTTTTAGAAACTAAACTTTTATATATTACTTCCTTTTATTAAACTATTAACTATTTATTATCACATTGAAATGTTATGTTGTTTTTATGGGTAATTTCTAATTTTAATAATTTTTAGACAAATTATTATATGTACTAGTACAATATTGGTACATTACACCACTCTCCCATTGAGAGTAAAATGTGTCATTGACTATTTTATCTCTGATAACTTTAATTCTTAAATCTAAAATTTTTATTATTTTTTTAAGTTTACTTTCTAATATCTGATACTTTACATGCTAAGGGCAATCTTCAATTATACTTTTCTTTTTTTTGATGCTGGCAACATTTCTTTCAATGATTTTAGTACTGGATAACGACCTTCTTTTTGTGATACAGGGATTTTGAATGACACTGATGCAGAGTTTCTGGCTTATGCTGACTTACTTGTATTGGAAATGAAGCTTCATTTGCCGGCTTTTCTAACGGACTTTGGACTGAAATTTGAAATATACCAAAGATGAGGACTCTCCCCAGAAGAAGTGACTTGCGATTTACTCTTGTTGTTCCCAGTGTGCATTTTAAAAAAGAAATTTTCCTTGATAAGTCTGTTGTGGGTGCTAAATTTTATCCAGCCAACAGCTTTAACTTATCCTTATCTAAAACTTATTTCAATACTACCCTCATTCCCTTTAATTTCAAACCTTATACACTCCAAATTTAGGCTTAAATTTACATTTCATTTATCTTACTTATTAACCTTACAATGTTATTTTAAACTCATATGAACTTTATCCTAGCACATTTATTTATTTTAACATATTTATTTATATTAATTTTACAATATTATTTTTTAAACCATTTTATTTAACTTGCTTATGAACGTGTGTGTACTCAGAAAAAAAAAAACTTTTATTTTATTGTGCTACATTATTATACAGATATTTTTATTTATTTTATTTGAATTGATTAATTTACATCAATTATTTACTTCCTTTTATTAATCTGCATGTATTCAAACAAACTTTTATTTTATTACGATTCTGTATTATTTTCTCCAGATATTTTTATACTTATTACTTAACTTGATTTTATTTGATCTATTTATGAACAAGCATTTTTCTTTATTAACATGTGCGTGGAGAAAAAATATATTATTTTATGAAGCCTCCGTTATTATTACTTCCAAACATTTCATTTATTATAATTTGTTTATTTTTAAATTTATTATTTTAGTTTTAAATAGAAGTTTCAGATTCAAATTTATCAGGTTTATTTACATTAGAATAATCATATTCATGCTCATTATCCATTTCTGGTCCTTTGTTTCTTTCCTTTACTATTCCATTCGATTACTAACTTTTAAAGCATGTCAGGTGATTGCTTGTTCTTTCTACTAACTTTACAATATAAACAAATTATCCTCTCTTGTCTATCCTTCACTTATAATTTATTACTTTATCTCTTGCCTGTTCCATTCTATTTTCAACTTTGTAAATCAGAAAACTTTATATTTAGCAACACTCTGTATTACTTCAAACTGAGAATATTTTTTTCTACACTTTTTTTTGTTTTAAATCTAAACTTAAGACAAACCTTTAACTTAACCTTTTTAAACTTTTGTGAAAACTTTTCTATGTTATCTTCTACCTTGAACTTATGTCTCACTTCTATTTCTTGATCTATATTTTCCCCTATGCTTTCTGTCTTAGCAATATCCTGTTCTTCTTTAATTTCTATCTCTTTTATAACTCAGCTTCCTTTTCAACTTCCTGACTTTCTTTAACTAAATCTACCTCTATGATTTATTGGCTCATCGTTACATTTTCCTGTTATCTCACATCTTATTTCTCTTATTTCTGTTCTGAGTTCATTAATTTCTCCTTTGACCTGATTAATTTCTTCTTTAAGTTCTATCTGATCCTGCTTTATTTCTCATATTTCTGCTTTGAGTTCTTGCTGACTTTGCTTAAATTTTTTCATCATATTCATCATCATTTTCATCATCATCTGCATCTCAGATATTTCTTCTTTCTCTTTTTCCCTTAACTGGCGATTTTTAAAAAATACTGGGTTTTCTTGCAGCTCGATTTCTTTATTCATGGTTATGCTATACTTTTTTTTTTAAAAAAATATTTTTTTGCATTAACAAATAAAATATTATTATTGTTTATTTATTTTTAAATGGACCGTATAACTGACTCCATCCCTTATTCTTTTTCTCCCAACACATTAACTCTGCCTAAAACATCTAACTGTCTTTAATTTAAAAGAATAATTTATTTTAACTAATGTAAATGTCAAAATATATTTTCATTTAAAGAAAAAAAAAGTTTTGGTCAATTCTTTTTTTTAAATTATACCACTGTAAAATATGTAATTTAACGTTTTTTTAATTTTTTTTTTTTTTATTTTCCAACAAGAAACAAAGTATTTAATTACTGTCATTTCTGAGGTCCAGCTCAATATTAGAAGCCATTTGTTCCAAGTGGTGGGTTTACCAGAAAAAATTAAAAAGACAAAAAAATCCTTGATGGAGTAAATATAATCTATATACTTTCACTTTGTATTAAAATTATAACTTGAAATATAATTTGTTAACTTTTGAACAAAATATGATACAATATTTATTATTAATCCCTTGGAAATTATGTATTTCTCCAGCATGGCCCCTTAGGCAGAGAAGAGAGTACTCAAAGACCACCTGAATCCAAGACAGCAGACATATATGTAAAATATATCTAGCTGTCCACCTTTGAAGGAAACAGATTTCTTCTCAACTGTTCATTTCAACACCATATTCAAAATGCTTTTTTGTTTTATAGAAACATGGGTGCCAGTTACTTACCCAGAGGATAAATAATGCACTTTGAACAATCATAACTAATTTAATGCCTAAGATGCAACCATGACTAGCTCAGTCAAAATTACAATAACACTTTACTAAATTTTAATTCAATAACAAATTATTTCAATTAGTGGTAAAAAGAATTGACTGACAAAATTAAGCTTTAAGTTTAACCTTTTAACCGCTAATTATATTATTGGTTGTATGAGGTAAAAATCAAATCTTTTAATTGGCCAACTCACAAACTGAAGACAAAGCCTATTGTTAAAACATATTCACCTATAATATTAAATTCAACTCAGATACATTTATAAAAAGTATATTACTAATTTTTCAGGTTATGAAGAAAACGAAAGTTCTTCCAAAAATAAATTGCTATTTATTTATTCTAAAATATTCAATTTCAGCAACATAAAAGCTATAATATAAACAAAAAGGTTGACTTTTATGTTATAGAAAAGTAAATATTTCTTTTAAATATTTCTTTAATATTTTTACTAAAATCTTCAATATTTTTTGAAAATAATTTTGTTTTTTTAGTATATTTTTTAAAAAACTAGTTTAATTTCTGAAATTATATTTTTTTAATACTTAAAATTGCATTTGAAATGAAAATCTCAGCGTTTTTCTTTATTTTCTTTGATCAGGCAGTTTCTTTGTTCTTTCCAGCCAATCAGAATGTCTTTTTCGGCTGAGAGCATGCTAAGAACCAATCACAAGTAATGTTCTTTCTTTGTTTAGGTTTAAATGCGTTTTTTTTATATTTTTTACTTGTAAAATAATTCGGAAGAGGGCACCATCTTACAGAACTTTTAAAAACCTATTCAAAACCTATCAAATGAATTTTTTAGCATAAGAACTGGCAGAGTTAGAGTGACATCAGATGTCGATGAGGAGCTTCGTAGGAGGCGGGAAAAGGGTTAAAAGACAGTTTATTTTAATTAACATTTATTATACTAATTTTAAATACTTTTATAAATCTTAATTAATATAACACTAGTATTTTTATATAATGATCATGCACATTCTTAATTCACACCCTAGAATATCATATAACAAAACATTAAATAATATTTAACATTTAAAAACACACACATAAGTAGTTTGTTTATGTATGCTATAGAGTTCATTATTACTTGACTCTGGGAGACTTCAAACTAATGCAATGGCTACTTTAGAAATGAGACAAAGAAAAATGTTATTACCTAGGATTTTAAAACTTGGACTTCTTCTTGCTGTTTGCTATGAACTTTATTTTAATAGGATTTTGTTTTCTTCCTGGTTGAATATTTCTATCTGGCCAGATATGAGGTTTCTTGAAAGGGTTTAATGCTTAGTATTCCAAAGTCACTTTTTTAAAGACATTTAGATATTGACATCAGATTTTCAAGTTGTTAGGCAGGCATTATTTTTACATGCATATTAGCTGTTTCAATCAGACTCAGGGTAGAGCAAAATCATATGTTTCTGAGGGTTTTAACACTGCATTGTCAACTGATCAATTTTACTGATATAATTTGATGTGATCTTACTGAACAGAACTGCATTCTTTCTCAACTGTAATCTCAACTGAACTGATTGTCCAATGAAAAACTGGACTATTTATTGATAAGACCTGTTGGCATTTTGATGTTTGCCAGCAATATCTGTTGTCAAAATCCCTTCCTTTTTTTAATTGCATTGCTCTAGATAGAAGTTAATGATATTGCAAAATTGCTTATAAATTAAAATTAAACTTTAATAATTACCAAAAAATTTGATTCTATATAGAGGGTAGGCTGAATAAAGAAGAAAATTTAAGGACATTAGAATGACAAATTTGAATATAGCAGACTAAGGCAGACTGAGTATCATTTTATAATCTAATTGTAATATTTAAAATTATATCAAATAGTATAACTTGTTGATTGATATTATAAAGATATTTAAGATCTCTATATTTTCATCTAAGATGAAGAACAACTTTATTTTCCAGAGAAACTTATTTGAAGAACTTATTAGAAAAACAATTTTATTTTCAGAGAAATATATTTGAAAAACATATTAAACACTGATGGCAATAAATTACATATTTGTTTAGAATTTGGGCTCCAAATTATTGAACAATATTCAATGATAAAAAGAACCACAATGACAAAAATAATTTCAAATTAGTATCATAACTAAAATAATAACCCTGCCTAATGATTGTACCTACGATTTTAAAAGCTTTGACAGTGATCATTTTAAATTATGACAAAAAGATCCATTACTAGAAAATAAAACTTCCAGATTTTTTGGTGATTCAACAGAATTAATTTTGTGAGAATTAATAAAATAACAAAATTAAAACTTATTATTTCTTTCAGGGAAATTTTATTAAAATTAACTGACAACAATAAATTTATCAATGTCTTTCTAAGAAGAATGCAATCAATCACTACTGTGATTCTCCTAAATATTTTACAGTCATCAACATAGCACAAAAGATTGGCATATTTTAGACAATTCTTGAAATCATTAGTATAAAAGTTAAAAAGCATGATATCTAAAATAATCCCAATAAATAAGTTTAGTGGAAAAACCCATTTTATGCAATTTGTGAAAGAAAACAATTTGATCTACTTCATCAAATGCTTTTGATAAGTCAAAATTAACAACATCAAGTCTCTGCTGATCCTCCTCAATTGCATGTGCTCTATAATTATAAAATGTTAGCAACTTACTTCCCACTGATCTATTGGGAATAAAACTATATTGTGAAGAAGAAATGATTTTACTAACAATTGAAATGGTTTTATTATAAACACACCTCTCAAAAGATTGAGTATTTGTATGTAAAACAGAAATAGATCTATAATTATTAATATAGTTGTGGGAGCCATTTTTAAAAATTGAGATCATTTTGGCACATTTAAAATTATTAGGAGAAAAACAGTGATAAATTAAAAATAAGACAAGAGGTGATGGAACCAATTCAGCTAGACCTTTATAAATAATTGAAAAAATATTTTCATATCCTAAACTAAAATAAGTTTAAGTTCCCTGATAGCTACAATAACAGTGTACCTAAAGATATGATCAAACATGCAGTAAACAATAGATGAAATAAATAATTTTAAACATTAAACAATTTTTTCTTAATATACACTTGGTACATTATCATTCATTGAATTATATTGATTTTTTTCAGAAAAGTTTTTATATTTTGGAATTTTAATTTCTCATTAATATATATATATATATATATATATATATATATATATATATTGTAACCCACTCACACATCACCACTCATGTACATGATATGAGCAAATGCCCAGGGCGCCACTTCTATTAATGAATAGAACGATTTATCATTTTATCTGATTCACAATTAATGCTGAGACTCTTTTACTTAGGTTTATCTTACAGCTTCGCTCAGTGGGAGGTTACAGAAAGTTCATAACATATAGAATATAAATAAATGAAGGAAGAAATACTATAAGCTATCAAATAAAATATAAACCTTATTTATTAATTAACCAAATGATAAAGGCTAGCAGAGTTTTATTTATTCCATCTAACAAAATATAATTTCAATTTGATCTCTTCCATCATCCAGTCACACTCTATATTAGCTCAATATAAGTCTGACAGAATAGAAAAGCATAACACTAAATAACTCTATTGTTCAGCAAAACTTAGGAATATAAAATCAGATCTCAGGGAATATATAACACAGTTAGACTAAAGAACTATATTAGCCAGTAATTTATAACTCTAAATTATAATAAGATATAATGAAATAAATTGAATAATGTTTAATGGGCTAGCAATTAGATAATGAAGAAAATAGAGTATCTTTTAATTTCACATCACTATCTAACTAATACACTAACTAGGCAACACTTTTATAAGTTTATCAAGTGGTAAAATATTTCATGTAATGTTTGGATCTAGGAAACAATATTATCAGATCTTAGCATATTTAATATCAAAGACATAAAATAATATACTTAATTTTGTAATAGATGTATAAAATGTGGAGATGTGGAAACCAGAATTTGAATGCATATAAGAACAACTCGACTCACAGTTTTGAATAATAAACAAAGCATTTATTTACATTTAAGATTTAGTTAAATGTAATTAATTCAGAATAAGACTTTTATCTTAATTTTAAAATTTACAAAGAAATCCATTAATTGAATTTAGGATTATCCCCATTACATATTACATAATTTATTATTGACACATTTATAAATGTAAATTAGCAAACAAATTATACCTTAATATTCTGACTTTGAATATCCAGGCTATATAAATATTTTTTATCAAATTACAACACTGAATAAATAATACATTATATTATTGGGCACAATATACACTTTTGAGAGGATATACTATCAGTTGTTGGGATAAATCAGATTAATACACTTGGCTATCAAGAGAGCCGCTTTAAATAACCTTAATTAAATAATCACTTTAAGTACCTACAATTTCAGGCATACAAAAATAAAAATAGAAACAAATACTAATCTTTCTGATGATTTGATGATTTCTAACTTATGGCAAATTTAATATGATATACTGTATAATGTTTATTTTCAGATATATAAACTTAGCAATATTATACCTTTATATCCGCGATATTATTTACATTAATACGTGTGTGTTACATCCAATGCAGTGATAAAAGAAAACAATCTTTTCTACACATTATCAATTTATTCAGGAATTATTAAATAATTTAATTTCGGACAATGTCATAGACCAACCAACAAATAGACAGTATATCTATTCTAATATTCAATAAAGAATTTAAATTAACTATTTATCCGACCACTGACTGAATTACACAGAGCTATATTTTTATGATAATACAAACTAGACATTCAAGAGGAATCCCAGCACATGAGGAGCAAATAAACTCTTTAACTACTACATCAACAATAACTTATTTAAACCTGAAATACACTATTGGTGGAATTTTCTCATCATCAAACAAACAATTGAAAAATGTCACTTGATTTCATAAATATCATTTCATAATATGTATGTATACAATCTAAAATAGGCTCTACTCATGGCAAAATACTTAAAATATACTAAGGGGGGAAATCTTTCATCCCTACAAACATAGAACGTATCAAGAATAATTTCCTTCCTCACAGCTCTTCTAAATATGTAGCATTATATGCTGGCAGATAAATACACACAGATAAACCAATCATCCCTTTAATTATTTAGAATATGACAACATCCGAAATTTATATTGAGAAATAGTTACAAAACTGAACGTTTACCAAGTAAATATAATAATGGCACAAAATAGACACACACATGCATAAATAAGAGTATGAAAAACAATTTTAAGTTATATAATATGTGAAAGTTATGACAGATAAATAACATATTAAAATATAAACTTTTAGCTTAAATTAGACATTCAATTGTTTCAAATTTAAATAATAATAATTATTATGAATGAGGGTTTATACTTTAAATAGCGATAATCTAATAAATGAGGTTTTATTACCTCTAACACAATATTTTTGTTTTATTCTCTAGCTACTCTTGAAATTAATTCTCACTTCGAGATAAAAGAGAGATATATAATATTAAATCATTATCTTTAACAATATATATATATATATATTTCACTTTCAAATAAAAATAAATTACATTTAAACAATATCAATTTTACCAGCCTACCCACCGTTTGTGGATATGCTATCCGAGAAGTTCTAGAAGTTCGCAAATTAAATAAATAAACATATAATATTAAATACATCTATCTAGCTGTCTATTGTATACTTATGTATCAATAACCGCAAATAATAACAGAAATTAAAAGGTTATTCTTCTTTTTAAACTTAAAAAAAATGTTCATTTGTAAAGTTCTTTTCCAAGTTTACTGAATGATCTGGAAATGAATCCCAAAATGAGTGCGAGTTTAATACGAATATGAAACATAAAATAAATACTTGTAGGACGAAACAGTTATAATTCACAATTAATTTAGTAAATCCCAATGTTTTTTTTTAGCCAAAAGCTAATAGAGTTTACTTATATATCGCATGCAGCAATAAATATTTATAGTAATAAATACGTGGAAAGACAGTTTCAGCTATTAATTGGTATACTCTTATTTATTTTTAAGCACATCTAGGGGTATTTAATTCAATGATAACTTAACATATTTTTCTGCAGAAAATATTCACTTTCATAATCTATAGATTGGCATTTGCATTACTAACTTTAATAAGTTGCTGATAATTGTCCACATGAAATCTGTATTTCCTTAAACTTTATTATTTTTTTTAATATATCCGTGTATATCGAAGAGAACAAAAATATGTAATATTAAAGTCCTTCTATTTAATTTAGGTATCTATATTTGGTAAGTAGTAGTAATTAATTATTCTGGGTAAGTCATATCTTTATTTCTTTCATAAAACACATATTATTTTATAAGCATAATCAAGATATAAAGTTAGCATTCCGCAATAATTAATAAATATCAAACACATAATAGAGTACACGCATCCTTTTAAATTTTAACTTCACTTTTGTATACGTAAAATATAAGTTAAACAGAGAGCCTATTAAGGTAAATTTTGTTAAAAAAGTCTGCATGTATTTCCAAGATGACATTATAGAATTTACACATTGAAATTAAGAAATAATAAAGCTCATGCATTTTAGTATTCTTTTTAACAGAGATAAATAAGAGTAAATGAAATGACATAAGTTTAACAGTACAGAAGCACATCTTTAAACAAAATGAATGTGTTAATTTAAATGTTTTAACTAGACAAAAGAAATGAGATCCATACCTTTTCTATATTTTATTCAGCCATTCTCCTACAAAGCTTTAAATGTCTGAGGTTTCTATAACAAGCTTTATGAAGGGCTGTTTTAGAGTTTCACTTTAAACCGTTTTGGAAGTGATATACAATCGATAGCAGCAGAAAATGAAAAGTACACTTGTTAAAATTACAAAAGATAATCTCTTTTTTTTTTATTACCAGCTATCAGTTAAAAAAATATCTCCTCCCCCACCAATCAAAAAAGGTCACCTGATTATCCAAATCTCAACTCCCACATTTTTGCACTTGATCAATTAATTAATATTCAAGAAATCTTTTCTTAAAAAAATATTTTGACCTTCACAATTAAGTTAAATCAAATAATTAAAAAAATGATTTTTTTTATAACTTTGAAATGAATGAATATCAATTAACTATTAAATTAAATGGTTTATAATATTATTTAAATTGGTCAAATAATTTACTAATTCAAACATCCATTAATTATTAAAGAAAATATATTTTTGCAAAATTATCAAAGATAATTACTGTAACATAAATGTTTTATTGTAAGTTTAATATTGTTTATTGTAATTAGGATATGAAATGAAAATTAGATAATGATAACATTCATACACATATGCTGCTATGTCAACACTAAATTATTCTAACTAAAACATAATTAATATAGCTATGGGTTAAACATATCTCACTGACTATACTATTAGTAAAAGGGATGGGTGCCAATGAATAATAAATCAGAAAACCATTCAACAAACACCAACACTATTTTTAAAATAAATAAAACAACTTTGCATCAATCTAACTATTATAATAGCACTTTCTGTAATAATCCACCCCCTTCCTTGCATTAAACACTATCAAATATAATAATAACAATAAATGCTTGAAAAATTGCTAACCCAAATGCGCAGTTGGCCCACATATAAGTTTTTGAACCATTAATAGAAATTTTTTTACAATTTCAAGGCTATTTCATTTTTTTTAGTACAATGCAGTTATTCATTATTGATGCAACACAGTTTAATTACTTGTGCCCATTCAGAAGGTCACAATATATATATATATATATATATATATTGACATACCGAAGGTTACAATATATATATATATATATATATATATATATATCCTGTGTTTTTTCTGGTATATATAGAAATGAGTAATATTGTTTTATCCATGCTCGTTTGTTCTTCATATAAAATTTATTTTTGTTCTGATTCTTACTTACCATTATGGTATTTATATTGAGAGGGAGAGTGTTAGAAATAAGCATAAGTGAAATAATAAAATAAAAAATACAATCTAACTATTCATAACTAATGAGTATATTAAATATTGGAAACTATTAACCTTTAGGCAGTTGGCCATTCTTGCCATTCCTTCTCTTTTCTCTATTAAGGGCCATTGCATAGTTAGTAACTGTCTTATTGTTTTTTATATTAATTATAAAAGTATAAAGTGTTAATGCGATTATAAATGTTCTTAATAATATTTATATAAAAAAAATTCTGTTTTTGTAATGATTATTAAAATATTTATTATCAACAGTTAATATTTTATTGTTTTTATTATTATTTATAATAAACATTCTTAATAACAATCATAAAAACTTAAATACTGATGTGCTTTTATGATTGTTATTATGATTGTTATTATTACCATAGTTAATCTATAACCACAATTTTATTTATTTTATATATATTCACACACATATCATTAAAATCATTATGAATCCAGGGCAGAATAAAAATATTTCAAACTTAATTAAGAAACTGTCATTCATAGTTTATTTCCTCCACATCACACCAACTGACTTCTTTATTTCATCCATCCACCTTACATATGATGTTGTTATATATCCTTTACAATTTATTTGGATACATTTGAAGACTGCAGTAGGTATATATAATTATCTCTTCTAGAAATATGTTTAGACCAGCTACATTTCAATTTTTTAATTCTTTCAATGAGGGCATGTCTCAGCTTTTGATCATTTTTAATTGCATGCAACATATATTTGTTCATATTCTATTGAGTAGTCTGACCTCTATTGCTCTTCTGTTGAGTTTTCATGTTTCAGATATATAAGTAAGAAATTGTAAAATGCATTTAGTCCAACCTTTTTCAAACAAATGTAGAATCAGAGATATTTTTCACAAAGCTGGAAAGATGAATACACATTTTCCAGAGAACTTAATACATACAATTCACCAGAGAACTACTGTTACAGAACTGGTAGACAAAATCTACATTCTCCACACAGTAGCTGTGAAGCAAATGAATGACACAGAAATGTGAGTCAACATTCAAGACTGGGAGCAGCTAGAATCAAATGCCAATATGAAGCTGTCAAGCAAGGATACAATTGTCACCAAAGCTACTAATGAGATAGGTTGTCACAGTACAACTGTAAACAGTAGAAAACCTATAGGAGCATGTGTGGTCCCTTTTTTCATAGTTCATCCTAAAACTATGAGTTATATCTCACCAATAATAGCAGGCAGAGTATAATCATTGTAAACATGATAAATATGCAAATATATATTCACTTTCATGTCTTATTAATAAATCTATTAAAATGTATTTACACATGTTTCCTGTTTATATATAATTATGACAAAACCTAATAGTTTGGTGCAGTTGACAAAATAAAAAAAAACTTTTTTTAATGACAAAGTTTTGGCCCCACAGGTTGCTAGATTTTGTTATTAGTCAAAAAATGATAACTATTGTTATTGGCATTCCAATAAAATATTTTACATTCAAAATGAGTGGTTACTCAGTAACTAAAGAGTCAGAAACTATCCCCCTAGTGCATTATTTATTTCTGTGTACTTTAAAAATTAACAGATAATATAATTAGCACATCAATAGAAATACATAATATAAAATCAATCAACAACCATTCATGATTGAATAAAAGTAAAAAAAGAATTTCACAGCAGCAAAAAGTAAAAAAACAAACAAAATGGCTAAAATCGGCTCAATAGAAGAATTTGATCTGGCCTATACAGAAAATTGGCCAACCTAAAAGGATTGAATACTCCTCTATACATAGGCTAATCAAATCAAAAAGCCTGAGTGAAAGTTAGCTACCCTTGTCTCTATCATTGTACCTCAGGCTCATAAAGTTCTTGAAGCACAGTCCATTCCTGTGCTTCCAGTTGATATTGATTTTGACAAGCATTGTCATTATTCACAAACTTTTTTTGCCCAGTAACCCTGATGATAATTCAGAGATCTTACTTAAAGTCTCTATACACAATGAAAAGAGGAAAAACTAGAGATTTTGCTGTTAAAATAAGAAAACTAGCCTTAGAATATGATTTCAAAAGGCTTCCTCAATAACATTTTCTTGACGGCATAAAAAACCACAACCATAAAGTCCATACCCTATGGACCCTGATATTGCATTTGATTCTGCTGTCTCTCAAGGAACTCTGGTATAATCACCAGCTAGTCAATCAAGTCCATTGAAAAAATGGGCTATGGCATTTAAATCATTGAGCAATAAACTGGGTCAAACAAATACCTAGATCATATTAAAAAAACACTGCTCAAATAAATTGGCAACAATAAGTTAAAATATTGTTATAGATGTGATCAATCAATACAGATATACTGAATGTCCAAACTGGCATATACTGTGTATATATTGCAAGCACCTCAGTCACACAATTGCTGCCTGTTTTAAAAACCATGAATTACTAATAATAGAATATAATAGCCCATTCCAAAATACTGAAAAGGCAATTTAAAATCTAAGAAACAAAATTCCTATATAAACAATGTGACAGGCACTGATTCTGAATTAAACATAAAATTATCATTAATGATGTGCCTATAACAATGGAACTGACCATCAGGGCAGCAGTGTCCATTGTATCAAAAAAGACATGGGTCATCATTAATAAAAAAAAAATTAAAAACAGTTACATTCTGGCAGAAAAACAATTATTGATACCAACATGATCAAATAGCACCCTTATATCATATAAAAGTTAAAGTTACTATAACCAATAAAACTAGATGTCTGCTGCCTCTTGTTGTGTCTGCTGGTAACAGAAAAATTTATTAGGATGAGACTGATTCACTTACAATGCCTAATGTGAACAAGCTCACAAAAATAAATTCAAACAGAATATACTTGCAAGTAGTTATTAGTAATCCAGATTTAAAACAAAAATAAAACATGAAGCTAAAATACAAAAATATGGATACATGTTATAGTCATATATCATATGTTTTAACAAATTTAAGGAACTTGGGAGCCATATTGAATATTTAAAAAACTGACTTGAGACACAATTTTCACAATAACTTCAGTTTTCATAATGACAGAGAAAAAACTTTACATTGATATAAACTAGAAAAATTAAGGAAAACAATAAGGCTAAGGCACATAGTGATTATCATTAACAAAGTAAAAAAAAATATCCCAAATAATTATTGCTTTGTTGTTTGTTGGTAATTTCTAATTTATCATTAATTAAGTTTAAATTATATCTTCATTGATAATTTATTTGTATTCCTCACAAAATTCTCATTCAAATCATATATAATACTTCTTATCTGAGATAATCCTTACCTTCAAAATCTACAAAAATGATCACATAAGAATTCTTTATTTTTAACTTGTACCCCAAAAGTTAACAAATATCAAGATGTCTATAAGAAAAAGATTCATTCTAATAAAAGATACAAAATAAATCATTTCCAAAAGGTGGATATGCATTTATCATCATAGAAAATGACTTCTTGTCTATTTAAAACTAGAAATTGAATGCTACTGTCTGTATCAATGAAAAATGAGTTTTATCTCTTTATTTTATATTTTTTGTGTACACCAGTGATCTTTATATTCTTTATGCACCCCAGTGATGCTATTTTATTATATTTATTATTCCACAGAGATATAATTTATTTGTATGTAGCTCATTTGCTGAATATAGACTTGAAAATAAAATGATGCAGGATGTGCTATATTGGAAGTACAAATATAATTTATATACCACACACGCTAATACAAATGCAAACACATTATAAACACATTAATAAATTATAATTTCTCAAATAAAAATAAAATAAAATAATACTATGTAAATAATAGACAAATTTAAAATACCCCCCAAAAAATTAAAATTAAATATTTATGATATTACATGTTTTACAGCAGTGGTATTCAATCTTTTCACACCTGTGGACTGGTAAAAATAAGAATAAGGTTCCACGGGACCAGCAAAAATAAGGATAAGATTTCGCAGACCGGCAGAAGTCTATAGATAAATTTTCTTAAAGATAAGCATAATTGTTATAACTGATCAAAACAACAATGTTAAATATATAAGATAATGTTTATATATATATATATATATGGAGTTTATATAATAAAAAATAAAAATTTCCAATTTTTTTAGAAAAAAAGTAATAAAAAATTTAATTCTACCCCCCATAAACAACTGTGATAACTAGAAAAACAAATTAATTTATGAATGATTGATTAGATTTTGTTTTCATTCTGTTTTCTTTTTTTTTTTAATTGGGTAAAAATGAGATGAAAAAATAAATAAAAATTGGCTATATTAATTAAAAGTTTAAACTCTTATTATTTATTATTACAATTTTTTACTGCCTGTCTAGCATGCAGACCTGCAGAAAAGTTCCACGGCCCAGCACCGGGCTGTGGACCAAGGGTTGAAGAACACTGTTTTACAGAATGAAGACCTTGAATCACATTATTAATCCATTTTACTTCAGAGTCTTGCTGAAATGAAAATTGTGCTATTGTATTTTTCATGCAATATAGTAAATGGAGCAGAAACAAATATTGTGATCCTACTAAAAAATTATTAATAAAAATCTTTTTTTTTTCCAATTTTAATATAAGAAATGCCATTTTAAAAAGAATTCAAACAGCAATGAATTCTGGGATTTCTGTTGACATCATGCTTATAGTTTTTATTCAATTCTAAAAAAAATTCAACAAATCAGATTCTGCTAACAGCTAAGACTGCAACCATTCAAGCTGTTAAGAAACCAGTAAATATGTTCCAGCATTTTAAAAGTTCACAAACAGTTATATTTAAACAGCTGATGAACAGCAGCATCACAGACATTATCCAACTATCGTTAAACTACACATTACTGGCCGTCAGCAAAGCTTTATAAGATGACAAAGAAAAGCCACAATCTATCAGTGATAAGTCACCAAACAGCTGTGTTGAACCTAAAGTTTCAAGATCAATGAACAATAACACTAGACCTGCTGAGGAGATCACCAAGCTGGATGAAACCACAAAGAAGATGCCTACCAACACATATGTACAACTATATTCACCAGGGCTAATTTTACCCAGGGGAAGGAATACCCTATCTCACTATGCCTTGAAGTAATAAACTAGTTCAATTCCCATATAATCTAATTCAGATTGAGCATTCATAACCTCAAGCCTCTGTGCATACAAATAGATAATGCATAGTCAATGGTAAAAATAAGCCAATAAGCAATGATGCTCACTGAATAAATATGTTTTTATTAAAGATGGTGATATTGCAATAAATAACCAATGATTTTGAAAGTAGGGTCAGACAATTACTGTCACAAAACTGAAATTCAGAATACATTTTCTAGAGACCTACTGATACCAACTGAAAGGCAAAATATACACATTCTTTAGAGAAATACTGTTACAGAATTGGAAGTCAGAATCTACATTCTCCATGCAGTAGCTGTCAGGTAAATGATTGACACAGTGAGGAAAGTCCATGTTCAGGATTGGAAACTGCTAAAATCAAACACCAATGTGAGGTAAGCTATCAAGTACTGCTGGAAGTGTCACCAAAATTAATCAGGAGGCAGGCTATCATGGTACAGCTGCAAGTGGTAAAAAACCTATGATTGCACATGCAATTCATTTTCCGTAGTTCATTCTAGATCTATGAGCTATACCTAACCAATTGGTGAAAAATAAGTATTGTAAATATTGTAAATATGCAAATATACATTGGTTTCATGCATTATTAATAAATATTTGAATACAAGCATGATTCATATACTTGGAGGTTAGATATAATTACAGAATATTTGAACACAGAATTACTATAAAATAAATTGAAACATGTTTATATTTATATATAATCATGATTAAAACAACAATATCACTAATATTTCTGGATTGAATAAAACTACACTAAATCTCTGGTAATGATTTTTATGTTTTTATAAGTATTCTTCTATAGCTGCAATCAGCCTATTCAATAAAATGAATAAAAGTGAGATTACAATAATAATCAACAAATTTTATTTCTATACATCAAGTTAATAATAAGATCCTAATATTAAGTGACACCAATTCAAAGTTTCATACTGTATTAAAAATTTTTAATATGAATAATTTTATCTAAATATATATATATATATATATATATATATATATATATATATATATATATATATATGAGTTGATCAGATAGATATAAAATTAAAAGTTCTCATCTTAGTCTTTTGAATCATTATTCAAAACACATTTACAATACTGTTATTTAAAATATCATTATTATCATTCTAGAAATTGTCATTCATTTATGTAGTAAAAATTTAATATCATTTTTGTAACTAAATATTACTTAATTCAATTTTTTAAAAATTTGAAGTGATTAAGATTAATAAAAAATATTGTATTTTCTTTGCAGTTTTAACTCATTAGTCTAAATTTTATTAGACATTGAACCCCTTTGCCTTAAAGTTTTAATATTATCTTTTATTTTATTATTCTTCCACATGTAATTTTTGTTCAAATAAATAATACAATTATTGTCAGTGAACAAAATAAAAAATTGCAAATATCACTTATACCTTCCTTAAGATAGTTTCATGACTAGTAATTGAACAAGTTATCCATTGAAATCTTATAGTTGTTGATTTTAATACAAATAACAATTCTAAATATATAGATATATATGATAAACAAAAATGCAAGTTAAAAAACTTGCTAACGCTTGTATTTATGTCCACAGATGGCGTCCTACCAAATACACCTATCAAGCGTATATTTCGTTTACATAAACGTCAGAGTAGTTAGTATTCACTATCTCTAACTATAATTCCACTTTCAGATCATGATTTCAAGCTATTTGCTATCGTCAGTGAAAGACAGGAATAAAGAAACTAGATCTAAATACAAACTCTGAGCGTTTATGAAACAATTTCTATTCAGCTTGCAAGCGTGAATTTTTTAGACACGTAATGTCTTCAAACTCAGCATAGCAAACCAGATAGCTATATGGGTCTGATCTCAGTTCAGCATCACCACATAGTAGAAGCCTCTGCAATCTATATCATTGCAAGAAAGACCTCAAAGGTACATTTATGATAAACAAAAATGCAAGTTAAAAAACTTGCTAACGCTTGTATTTATGTCCACAGATGGCGTCCTACCAAAAACACCTATCAAGCATATATTTCGTTTACATAAACGTCAGAGTAGTTAGTATTCACTATCTCTAACTATAATTCCACTTTCAGATCATGATTTCAAGCTATTTGCTATCGTCAGTGAAAGACAGGAATAAAGAAACTAGATCTAAATACAAACTCTGAGCGTTTATGAAACAATTTCTATTCAGCTTGCAAGCGTGAATTTTTTAGACATGTAATGTCTTCAAACTCAGCATAGCAAACCAGATAGCTATATGGGTCTGATCTCAGTTCAGCATCACCACATAGTAGAAGCCTCTGCAATCTATATCATTGCAAGAAAGACCTCAAAGGTACATTTATGATAAACAAAAATGCAAGTTAAAAAACTTGCTAACGCTTGTATTTATGTCCACAGATGGCGTCCTACCAAAAACACCTATCAAGCGTATATTTCGTTTACATAAACGTCAGAGTAGTTAGTATTCACTATCTCTAACTATAATTCCACTTTCAGATCATGATTTCAAGCTATTTGCTATCGTCAGTGAAAGACAGGAATAAAGAAACTAGATCTAAATATAAAACCCTGAGCGTTTATGAAACAATTTCTATTCAGCTTGCAAGCGTGAATTTTTTAGACACGTAATGTCTTCAAACTCAGCATAGCAAACCAGATAGCTATATGGGTCTGATCTCAGTTCAGCATCACCACATAGTAGAAGCCTCTGCAATCTATATCATTGCAAGAAAGACCTCAAAGGTACATTTATGATAAACAAAAATGCAAGTTAAAAAACTTGCTAACGCTTGTATTTATGTCCACAGATGGCGTCCTACCAAAAACACCTATCAAGCGTATATTTCCTTTACATAAACGTCAGAGTAGTTAGTATTCACTATCTCTAACTATAATTCCACTTTCAGATCATGATTTCAAGCTATTTGCTATCGTCAGTGAAAGACAGGAATAAAGAAACTAGATCTAAATACAAACTCTGAGCGTTTATGAAACAATTTCTATTCAGCTTGCAAGTGTGAATTTTTTAGACACATAATGTCTTCAAACTCAGCATAGCAAACCAGATAGCTATATGGGTCTGATCTCAGTTCAGCATCACCACATAGTAGAAGCCTCTGCAATCTATATCATTGCAAGAAAGACCTCAAAGGTACATTTATGATAAACAAAAATGCAAGTTAAAAAACTTGCTAACGCTTGTATTTATGTCCACAGATGGCGTCCTACCAAAAACACCTATCAAGCGTATATTTCGTTTACATAAACGTCAGAGTAGTTAGTATTCACTATCTCTAACTATAATTCCACTTTCAGATCATGATTTCAAGCTATTTGCTATCGTCAGTGAAAGACAGGAATAAAGAAACTAGATCTAAATACAAACTCTGAGCGTTTATGAAACAATTTCTATTCAGCTTGCAAGCGTGAATTTTTTAGACACGTAATGTCTTCAAACTCAGCATAGCAAACCAGATAGCTATATGGGTCTGATCTCAGTTCAGCATCACCACATAGTAGAAGCCTCTGCAATCTATATCATTGCAAGAAAGACCTCAAAGGTACATTTATGATAAACAAAAATGCAAGTTAAAAAACTTGCTAACGCTTGTATTTATGTCCACAGATGGCGTCCTACCAAAAACACCTATCAAGCGTATATTTCGTTTACATAAACGTCAGAGTAGTTAGTATTCACTATCTCTAACTATAATTCCACTTTCAGATCATGATTTCAAGCTATTTGCTATCGTCAGTGAAAGACAGGAATAAAGAAACTAGATCTAAATACAAACTCTGAGCGTTTATGAAACAATTTCTATTCAGCTTGCAAGCGTGAATTTTTTAGACACGTAATGTCTTCAAACTCAGCATAGCAAACCAGATAGCTATATGGGTCTGATCTCAGTTCAGCATCACCACATAGTAGAAGCCTCTGCAATCTATATCATTGCAAGAAAGACCTCAAAGGTACATTTATGATAAACAAAAATGCAAGTTAAAAAACTTGCTAACGCTTGTATTTATGTCCACAGATGGCGTCCTACCAAAAACACCTATCAAGCGTATATTTCGTTTACATAAACGTCAGAGTAGTTAGTATTCACTATCTCTAACTATAATTCCACTTTCAGATCATGATTTCAAGCTATTTGCTATCGTCAGTGAAAGACAGGAATAAAGAAACTAGATCTAAATATAAACTCTGAGCGTTTATGAAACAATTTCTATTCAGCTTGCAAGCGTGAATTTTTTAGACACGTAATGTCTTCAAACTCAGCATAGCAAACCAGATAGCTATATGGGTCTGATCTCAGTTCAGCATCACCACATAGTAGAAGCCTCTGCAATCTATATCATTGCAAGAAAGACCTCAAAGGTACATTTATGATAAACAAAAATGCAAGTTAAAAAACTTGCTAACGCTTGTATTTATGTCCACAGATGGCGTCCTACCAAAAACACCTATCAAGCGTATATTTCGTTTACATAAACGTCAGAGTAGTTAGTATTCACTATCTCTAACTATAATTCCACTTTCAGATCATGATTTCAAGCTATTTGCTATCGTCAGTGAAAGACAGGAATAAAGAAACTAGATCTAAATACAAACTCTGAGCGTTTATGAAACAATTTCTATTCAGCTTGCAAGCGTGAATTTTTTAGACACATAATGTCTTCAAACTCAGCATAGCAAACCAGATAGCTATATGGGTCTGATCTCAGTTCAGCATCACCACATAGTAGAAGCCTCTGCAATCTATATCATTGCAAGAAAGACCTCAAAGGTACATTTATGATAAACAAAAATGCAAGTTAAAAAACTTGCTAACGCTTGTATTTATGTCCACAGATGGCGTCCTACCAAAAACACCTATCAAGCGTATATTTCGTTTACATAAATGTCAGAGTAGTTAGTATTCACTATCTCTAACTATAATTCCACTTTCAGATCATGATTTCAAGCTATTTGCTATCGTCAGTGAAAGACAGGAATAAAGAAACTAGATCTAAATACAAACTCTGAGCGTTTATGAAACAATTTCTATTCAGCTTGCAAGCGTGAATTTTTTAGACACGTAATGTCTTCAAACTCAGCATAGCAAACCAGATAGCTATATGGGTCTGATCTCAGTTCAGCATCACCACATAGTAGAAGCCTCTGCAATCTATATCATTGCAAGAAAGACCTCAAAGGTACATTTATGATAAACAAAAATGCAAGTTAAAAAACTTGCTAACGCTTGTATTTATGTCCACAGATGGCGTCCTACCAAAAACACCTATCAAGCGTATATTTCATTTACATAAACGTCAGAGTAGTTAGTATTCACTATCTCTAACTATAATTCCACTTTCAGATCATGATTTCAAGCTATTTGCTATTGTCAGTGAAAGACAGGAATAAAGAAACTAGATCTAAATACAAACTCTGAGCGTTTATGAAACAATTTCTATTCAGCTTGCAAGCGTGAATTTTTTAGACATGTAATGTCTTCAAACTCAGCATAGCAAACCAGATAGCTATATGGGTCTGATCTCAGTTCAGCATCACCACATAGTAGAAGCCTCTGCAATCTATATCATTGCAAGAAAGACCTCAAAGGTACATTTATGATAAACAAAAATGCAAGTTAAAAAACTTGCTAACCCTTGTATTTATGTCCACAGATGGCATCCCACCAAAAACACCTATCAAGTGTATATTTCGTTTACATAAACGTCAGAGTAGTTAGTATTCACTATCTCTAACTATAATTCCACTTTCAGATCATGATTTCAAGCTATTTGCTATCGTCAGTGAAAGACAGGAATAAAGAAACTAGATCTAAATACAAACTCTGAGCGTTTATGAAACAATTTCTATTCAGCTTGCAAGCGTGAATTTTTTAGACACATAATGTCTTCAAACTCAGCATAGCAAACCAGATAGCTATATGGGTCTGATCTCAGTTCAGCATCACCACATAGTAGAAGCCTCTGCAATCTATATCATTGCAAGAAAGACCTCAAAGGTACATTTATGATAAACAAAAATGCAAGTTAAAAAACTTGCTAACGCTTGTATTTATGTCCACAGATGGCGTCCTACCAAAAACACCTATCAAGCGTATATTTCGTTTACATAAACGTCAGAGTAGTTAGTATTCACTATCTCTAACTATAATTCCACTTTCAGATCATGATTTCAAGCTATTTGCTATCGTCAGTGAAAGACAGGAATAAAGAAACTAGATCTAAATACAAACTCTGAGCGTTTATGAAACAATTTCTATTCAGCTTGCAAGCGTGAATTTTTTAGACACGTAATGTCTTCAAACTCAGCACAGCAAACCAGATAGCTATATGGGTCTGATCTCAGTTCAGCATCACCACATAGTAGAAGCCTCTGCAATCTATATCATTGCAAGAAAGACCTCAAAGGTACATTTATGATAAACAAAAATGCAAGTTAAAAAACTTGCTAACGCTTGTATTTATGTCCACAGATGGCGTCCTACCAAAAACACCTATCAAGCGTATATTTCGTTTACATAAACATCAGAGTAGTTAGTATTCACTATCTCTAACTATAATTCCACTTTCAGATCATGATTTCAAGCTATTTGCTATCATCAGTGAAAGACAGGAATAAAGAAACTAGATCTAAATACAAACTCTGAGCGTTTATAAAACAATTTCTATTCAGCTTGCAAGCGTGAATTTTTTAGACACGTAATGTCTTCAAACTCAGCATAGCAAACCAGATAGCTATATGGGTCTGATCTCAGTTCAGCATCACCACATAGTAGAAGCCTCTGCAATCTATATCATTGCAAGAAAGACCTCAAAGGTACATTTATGATAAACAAAAATGCAAGTTAAAAATCTTGCTAACGCTTGTATTTATGTCCACAGATGGCGTCCTACCAAAAACACCTATCAAGCGTATATTTCGTTTACATAAACGTCAGAGTAGTTAGTATTCACTATCTCTAACTATATATATATACAGTAATCGTTTTAAGTATAACTACATTCTGAAGTAGACTAATAATATAATGTTTCAATGAAAATTTCCTAATTCCGCTCATGTAATATTGTCAGTTTTTGTTTATTTGTTTTACATTCTTATTCCTATCTATAACATAATCCCTAAAATGTCATTGTTTGAACATGAATTTTTAATGCTTATTTAATGACATTTATGCTTAAACATATAATTTTTGATGGATGATTAGTAAGCAATGAAAAATTAATTCAACCATTATTATGTTTTTAAATAGGTTGTATGATTTCTGCCATCACATATTAATTTTCTAAAACTAAACATTCTGACAGTTATTATTATTGGTGCAATAGTTTATCAGATACAGAAGAAAACCATTTTTTTTAAAACTTTTGCTACTATTAATGAATAATAAGGGTGGCTTAATTAGAAATAAATATTTTATACTATTATTAGATTTTCTTGATCTATCTAGTAATTACAAAGTATATCAAGTTAGACCTCATACAAATTTATCACATATAATCTTTTTTCAACGCCTATTTGCATCTTCTTTAAAAAAAACAACAACAACTAACTAATAATCAATAAACTGTTTAATTAAAATTTTACACGCACACACACATATATATATAATTTCATAACAATTTTGAAAAAAAAAACATTTGAAATAAAAAGATTTTTTTTATAAATAAATAAAAGTATATTTAAAGCTGAGCACTTTCAAAACTGAGAAGTCTTATAACCATAACATGTGACTAAAGGAAGTTATGATCTGGATGTAAAGTTATTTTTGAATATTAAATAATAAATTGACATAAAATTGAATTTTTAGAAGTAGATTTACATACTAATGACGAATATCCTTGTGACAAATGCCATTTTTTAGAAAGATAACAGTCTTTTTATTGATTGCATGATGATCTATTAGTTAATATTCAGTAGTAACTTTAAATGTAGACCTCAAATTTCTTTAGTCACATAATGATATGATTATGACACTACTCAGCATTAAATAAATTTTCTTTATTACAAATTTAAACCTGTTTTGTTTTTTTAAAATGTTTTAACATTTTTGAACCGTTACAATTATTGTAGAAAAACAGGGTAAAAAAATTTATTCCATAAATAAAGAAAACATACAAATTTGAAGTATAATAATTAAATTATAAATCAATATTTAATGTTGTGCAATATTTTAGTCATGATCAAAGCAATTTTATGCAAACTATTGACTT
This sequence comes from Epiperipatus broadwayi, assembly GCA_028023455.1. NCBI lineage: Eukaryota > Metazoa > Onychophora > Udeonychophora > Euonychophora > Peripatidae > Epiperipatus > Epiperipatus broadwayi. Next base: position 15,959,589 of record JAQFVV010012401.1, read on the forward strand.
TAGACATTTAATTTCAAATTCTTTGCTGCTATTTTTTTAGCTTTTCTCCCATTGTCATTATTATTATCATTATCATTAATTTAAATCTAAAAATTATTTTTTAACATTTAATTAATATTAATAAATACTGATATTTATAATATAAATAACAATATACATAATATCAATACTATTAAATATTAATCAATATAATAATATTAATGGAAATACTGCTTCTGCAGTTAATAATAATAATAATAATAATAATAATAATAAGAATAAGAATGATGATGCTAATAATAATAATAATAATAATAATAATAATAATAATAATAATAATAATAATAATAATAATAATAATAATAATAATAATAATAATAATAATAATAATAATAATAATAATAATCCCAGAATAAGATCAATTATATCTCTCTGTAATAAAGCCCAATAATCAAAACCTCTTTTGAAATTTTGGATGTAGTGATATTCAAATTTATAATAAGAGTTAATTATTGTCTATAATGCAGTAAAGTAATTTACATTTCTATGACTAAAGTATTCACGAATACAAACTTTTAAATTCACTATTAATTTTAAAATTAAAAAAAATGTATTCAGGTAAATATATATATATATATATATATATATATAATGAATTATTATTTAGATTAATATAATAAAGATTGTTTATTAACCCTGATTCTAATAAAATATAATTATATAATAAACCATTAATGTATAACCTTATCAAATTTCTAAACTGTTTTTTCATTATTGTAATGAATAACATCATAAAGATGAGTTATTTTTATATACTCAAGGCAAACTTCCTTTGCTTGTATATCCTATTATGTTTTTAATAGTCAAGCAAAAATAGATTTTAATTACAATATTTGATAAGATTGAAATTTGTGTTTTTGTTATATCACTTTCAAAAGATATTTATACCTTATATATATATTGTGCCCTTTTGTATGGGTCTCCATAAATTGTTGTATCAATCTATTTAAAAAAATTTTAAATTTAAGATATATTTAACTATATGATGTTAATTTTGTTTATAACAATCTTTTAAAAAAGTGTAACTAAAGTAATTCATGAGTATTTGATATGTGAAAATTGTGCTGATGTTTAAGAGAGACATTTCAATGGGAATGATAATGATATATGGTTGGGAAAACTGGCCATGATCAATACTGCATTAATAAATTTAATAAATGAATTTTATTATTAAAGTTTTAAAAAGACAAAGTTAAAATTAAATGCATATATTTATTGTTGATAAAGATTAATATTTAATAAATGAATATAAATATTTTAATTATTAGTAGTACATGATAGAAGATTAATATTTGATTTTAATAATATCGAATTATTATTTTAAAAGTTGTTATAAGATATTATTTATTTTAAAAATATTTATTTTAAAAAAATGAATTGTTAGTTTATTTTTAGATTATTACAAGCGTCTGTAGCTCTGTTGTAAAACAGATGTTAGTTAGACACACACACATGCTTGGGAGTTTTTTTAGTAAAGTTGCAAAGCTATTTTAAAAATTCTGTTATAAGATTTATAAATATTATTTTGGATATCACGAGATAAAAATAAAGATAATTAATGTGAAATATTAAATCTGATTTTTAAAATACTGCATAAAAAACGTAACGAATAAAAAATAGACTTAGTTTGTTTATAAAAATAATCTTATAAAAGTTAAAAGTGAAATAAAGTAAGAAAGTATATTTTTAAAAAATGTTTAATGGATTTAAATAAACAATAAAGATTGATTTGAGAATTTAATAATGTGATAAATAATAAATATTAAATAAGTCATTATTTATTTTTAATTCTGTCTTGTTGGTAAAATATGTAAATAAGCTAGCAAGTCGATTGTTTAATTCACCAATCAAGTGGGAGTTTTCTTCCGGTATAAAACCAAGGTTCAATTGTTTAGAGGGGACTTGTGATTGAAATTCTTAAAGTAAAGTGTGCTATTAGAAATAGCTAAGTAATTATAGACGCTCTCAAAATCGTTTTAAAATTATAAGAGAGTAATTTTTTAAAATAATTTATAAAAGTTACCAATAAATATGCAGTGTTAATTTATTATAGTTCCCTATTGATCGTTTCCTTATTGAAGCTCAATTTACTATCAAATAATCATGAGGACATCGTATAAGGATAAAATGTATTGGAGACTTTATACTGAAAATTTAACAAACGCTGGATTAACTAGGAGAGTTACTAGGTGCATAAAAGTAATACGTTGGACTTTATATAAATTTAAAAGCTGATTGTAATTAATTTTTATAAATCAGATATTTAAAAGCATGAGAAATACTTCTTTATGAAGAAAGTATTTATAAATTATAAATCTAAGTATATAACTTAGTAAAGATGATAAATAATAATGATTATATAAATATTTGCCTTGTTAAGTCTTTATGGTTTAAAAGACTAAATTCTGACAGTTTTAAAAGGCAAATAAATTGGAGATTTAATAAGTAAAGAAATACTTATAAGTAAAATTATGATATTATTAAAGTCTGAACGCTGGTCGTATAGAAGACTCTAAAAGTAATCTTACCTAAATATCTGTTACGGAATGCGCAAATATACGTGGATATCCAAATCAATTAAAATAATTAAACAAGAACTTTATAAACTATAGATTAATTTTAAAAATAATAACTTTTAAAAATTTTTCCTTAAAGAAAATGAATATGGATCCTATAAACTATTTTAATTTTATTTTGTTTATGGTGGAACTGACTTTGACTTTTATTTTTTATTTTTTAAAAAAAAGAACGTTTTCATTTATTCCATAAAAACTTTTAAAAAACACGTGATGTACCGGAAAAGGAAGTAATGTTTGGTGAAAATTTGTGCCTAGGAAAAAGAACAATATAGTGAAAGAAGACACCGTTGGATGTTATGTAATATGTTTTATTTATTAACTAACATAAATATTTCATTAATTATAGATTTATTAAAGATAGGAAAGGTACATTTACATTTTTTTAAAATAATAACTAAATATTAATATAACTTTTTATTGCATAAAGTTTATTTTATAATTATACAACACGTAATATTTTAAAGAATAATTGTTGAGTGTAAATGTGAAATTATTTTGTAAAACTGGAATCCTGGAGGACATCATGTGACGGACTGTACATTGAAGTATCATTTATGGTAAAAATTGTGTAATAATAATAATAATTTGATGTATTTACTATGTTTTCTTTAGATCAACCAAATGTTATATGATTATTGAATGAATGTATTAATGTTTAAATAATATACACACATAAGATTAATAATAGCAGTTTTATTTTAATATGCATATTTTAAATTGATGATGTAAATTTAGTACAACGTAATATGAGAACCTAGAAATAATTATATGATTCTTTCGTGAATAAATTTTAATGTTTCTGTTACAATATTAGGAATTAGATTTTATTAGCGTAAGTTATTTATTTTTCTTTTAAAGTTAGTAAGAAGTATATAAAGTCTATATTTTTATTTTATTTTTATTAGATAAGAAAGTTAATTTTACATAGAAATTTATATCTTGATTGAAGGCTTATTGTATATAGAGGATGAGGTATAAGAGAGTTTGGATCGTTATTATTTTTGTTTTTTTTTTGAAATTGGTCATTTATTTTTCTGAAATTAAATAAGGTTAAAATGACTTTTGTAGATAGAAGTTTTTTTTAAGAAGGAATAAGAATAACAAGTAAAGAAGAGTAATAATTTAAATAGAAAAGAATCATAGAATTTCATTTAACATTATACTTTATAAAAATTGAAATTAGTGAATAATTTAAAATGTTATTTTTTAAAAGAACATATACGTATTGCATATTTTGATAAGACATGTAGTATGACATTATATCGGAATGAAATAAACAGTGATAATCAATAATTGTTATTGTATTACAAAGTTCTATCAGTTTATACATTAATTGATCTTTGAGTAATATTAATGGTACATTTAATACATACTAGTACATTATAATATAAATAGCAGTAAGACTTAAGTGAAATAGCATTTTTAATTATTAAAGTTTGTTTATTTACATACATGCTACATGAATGATATCTTACATAAAACCTTTTCTTATATTAATTGATAACAAATGATTTTTATTAAAATTTAAAGTCATAAACTTAATTAAATGTTATTGATAGAACATTTAATAAATGTATAAATTATCTACTTATGATTATGGAAATAGTAACAGTGTAAAAAAAACTTGTATTATTATTTTTCTTATTTTTGTTTATTTTCTTTAGTTCCATTTAAATGTAAATAGTGTAAATAAATTATTTGTTAAAGTTGATGTAAATAAATTTGTTAAGTTGTTTTAAAAGTGTGTCGAATTCATTATTTTACACCACAGCATTTGACAACAGATAATTTGAATGTACATAATATTTGCACAATATGAATTTATTATTTTATTATTTGAGAAAGAAACACAATATTTTCTTAATATAATTTATAGAAATTGATTGACATTAACATATAATATTACAATGGTCATAAAGTAATTATAATGCACAATATAAGAGTATAATATTATTTATTGCCACAGATTGTTAAATTATAAGATTTTGGTATATTTTAAAATTAAGATACTATATGGAAATGAAAGACATGCATATGATTTACTTATTTTCTTAATGATTAATGGTATAATCAAATAGATAAGATTAAGCTATACACTAAAGATTATTATTATTGTTAGTTATTGTTATTAGAATAAGTTAGGTGTATTTAGGTTTGATATTAAATCCCTTATCATTCCTATCTACATGAATTATTATTACTTTAAGATAATTAGAAGAACCTGAGATCATTTAATTATAGTTCCTTAACAAAAGATTGAGATTTATTTATCTATTATTATTAAAGATAATTCATTTATAAAAGTCATAAGAATGCTGTAGAGTTAGTAATGAGATAATAAAGAAGTAATAGTATTCTTATGCCATTGAGACAGTGTCTTGGAAAGACATTGACTCAATGTAAATCTGATTACCAATTGTAACTTCACTTCACAGTCTCATGATTTTAGTAAATATTTATTTAATTAGTACATAATATTGAACTATATTAATTTTTGATAAGTTTGTAATAAATCTGATAAGTTATAATATTATAAAAATATATTAAAGATAGTTGTACATATTTTAGCTGAGCATAATGATTTAATTGAGCTAGTCATATTTTAAATTATATCATATATCGAGAAGTGAGGGTACAATATATATATATATATATATATATATATATATATATATATATATATATATATTGTAGGGTAGTAATTCTAAACTCAAGCATGACCTCGATTATTCTAGAAAAGGAAGAAAAAAATTTGTTTGTGTTTGTTTTATTGATCTATATATATATATATTTCATTGAAAATCACTGATAGAATACAGTAAAATCCACGATTTCTGCTAATTTTAGCTAGCAATTAGAAATCAATTTCTGCATATGTGTGTGTGCATACAGAAAGTTGCATTCATTCAAGTCACGAAGATTAAAGTTATATTTTAAGCATTAATTCATCATAACAAAATTTATATATATTATTCCTGTTTTATTGTATGTTAATATTTTAGACAAAAAAGAAAGAAAGGGAAAAAATGTGTGTGTGTGTGAGAGAGAGAGAGAGAGAGAGAAGGAAACTCATTAGCAAATGTATAATTTCAAAGATACCAATATTGATTGCTGTCTGGCAATCAAAATAGTTTCAAACTCAGCTGCTAATTAATCATAAGTCAGAAGTTCCAAGATAAAGACATTTTAAGCTACCCAAATGGATAGTAGACATCTCAATTATGTATTACCACAAGAAGAATGATGTCAAAAAGGAATCAATGACATCAGTAATATATCCAAAAAGAAACTGAGATATGATTATTATTTTGCAAACTAATGTTCAAGTGAGAATTTGTAATTTAAAAAATGCCTTGCTGAGAGTCTAGATTAAATTGTTTGGAGGGTTTGATGTCACAGGGAGTCCTTGTACATCAGAATGTAAGAGAGACTAAATAAACACATCCAAGGCTATATATATAATAAGTGATGACTTCAATATCTGCAATGCCTCATACATCAATACACTGTGAGAAAGTAATCATTAGATAAATAGCAAAAGCATGAAGAAAAACTATCTTGATTCAAATTCATGATTGCCTGTGAATAGCGACCAGTCTATATCTAGGTCATAAATTTTCTATCATCTTTACAATAATTTTGAGAAATAGTAACGAAGATAATTGAAGAAAACTTGTGTGTCATAATCAATATGTCATATATATATATATGTATACTTAAGCATAGTGTGTCATAATCAATATGTCATATATATATATATGTATACTTAAGCATAGTGTGTGTTTTAAAAGATGTTTTTTGGTTTGTAGTTATTGTCAAGGAAATTTACAGTCCATAATCATTATGCAATATATACATAATCAACCATAGTGTTTGTTTAAAAGTTAACCAACAGTATTTTCAAATGCAGGATCCCAAGGAAATCAATAATATGAAAACAAGATTTTATTATTAAATATTGACAATCTCATTTTAATTTTTCTTCTCTTCTCTCTCCTCAAAAATCAAATAAGATATTAACAATTAAGGGTGTTGTTATCAGTAAATATTATTATTATTATTATTATTATTATTATTATTATTATTATTATTATTATTATTATTATTATTATTATTATTATTATTATTATTATTATTATTATTATTATTATTATTATTATTATTATTATTATTATTATTATTATTATTATTATTATTATTATTATTATTATTATGTTATTTGTTTTTTTTAATTTTAATTGTTTTATCAACAATGTTATATATACTGATTTATACACTTATATGTTAGTGTAAACTGATATAGTCCATTTTAAGCTAGAAGTTCATTTTTTGATTTGAAATATTTATGTAAACATTTTCTTATGGGGAAGGCTTAAATCCTAAGCAACATGTGCAAGCATGGAGGTATGTCAGTTGTGAACCCATCTAAAATAAAATGATAAAGGAGGGTTAAAAATTATAATAATATTCAGATGATATATTATTTTTTTAGTATCGATTCAGTAAGTGCAGGAATTAGACAGAGCTATGAATAGTTACAAATTAATTATGAGATATATACATTATAATATTGCTGACAAGGTTAGATGTGTATATGCATTTTTATTTGGTTTAAACTCAGGGGTGGGCAAATAGCGGCCCGAGGGCCACATGAAACCTGCTAAGATTTTTTATGCAGCCCTCCAAGACAATCAGAAAAATCCACCTTGGACTGAGATTTCCTTCCTGTTGCATGACCGAATATCCATCTCATATTTTCCACTAGAATGGCCACATCAATATACATGCGCAGTGTAGATATGATGTGCAGTGATTTTCCAGTTGATCTGATTAATTTCAATTTTGTCTTTGCATTAGCAAATATATATATTTCCAACTTTTGTGAAACCATGAATGCTCCAAAAAAATGTAAAATTGGTAATGAATGTCATGTGTTTAGTGAAGAATGGACAAACACATATTTCTTTGGTAAATACAGGGAATAAAGCAGTGTGTTTATTGTGTCATGAAAAAAAGATGCGTCCCTCTGTTAATCTTTGCTTCTACAAAGTGCCCCCCTATGCGGCCCTCCACCAACCTATGCCGTCCCCGAGCCAAAACAATTGCCCACCCTGCATTAGATAAATGTCACAAAGGGACCAAATTATTTATGCTAGGTGAAATATCATTTAAATATCATACTTAAAATACATGTGACACTTTTCTTTTTTTTCTCTTATTGTTATTGATTATTAAATATTTATTAATTCTATGATTTATTCCATCTTAATTATTTTTTGATGTAACTATAATTTAGTAGTATTGAAATAAAAAAATTGAATCAGCTGTTGAAATTAAATCGCTTATATGTTTATTTATCAATCACAAAACTCCTTTTGAATGTTGCTCATAAATCATCAACAGGTAAAGATATATTATAAAACCCAGTAAAAAGGTGAAAAGGGTCATTTTAGTCATGACATATAAAATATGGGTTATAGATATATATTTTGGTATATACAACAAACCTAGTGACTGAAATTGTATTTAGGGTCTATTTGTTTTTCATGCCTATAAAGAAGGATGGGAGTGATATTATCATCAGAAAATATTTATATAGTAGGGTATATATGCACAGAATAAAAATGCACCTCATTTATTTTTTATCTCTGAGCTATCTTAGTGGTTGACCTCCCATTGATAAGTCAACTGACTCTAAGACCCATAAGCTGATTTTATAAAAGTGTGGCATAGGATGACATCCCAAAGATAGAAATTAATCATCTCATTCTGAATAATAAAGCACAAGCAGTTAATTATAGCACAGTCATATATCAGGATTTTGCATATAGACACTAAGGGCCTCTATATTCAAATGAGAGAAATCTTGGCATTGGCAAACTATTCTGGTACAATATATATATATATATATATATATATATATATATATATATATATATATATATATATATATATATATATATATATATATATATATATATATAAATTTGCTAGCTTGAAATTCAAATTACAATGGATAAACCAGTTACAAACATTCTTCATAAATGTTTTTCTCTTATTAATGCAAGTATTGAAATAAAATAAAATAAATTTAAATGAATTTTAAAACCCTATGTATAGTAAACAATAAAGTATTTTGGATTGCATTTATATATTTAAAAGACTTTTTTTAATTGTATATTTCTCACCTCAACTCAACTATTCCACATCTATCCATCAATACATAAAAGCTGACAATCTTCTTTTACTATGCAATCATTTTGGAATAACTGTTACTTTTTTAGTAAGTTTAAATTATGAATGCAAGCAATGATCCACTTTCATATATATATATATATATATAAAATACATATTTTGCGGGTTCATCCGTGTTACACACATATATATATGTATATATATATATATATATATATCCTTAAAACTTTCATTCCATTGCACATTCTTGAAATATACTAACCGAAGATATTAAAAAAAATGCTGTTTAGGATTAATCAGTATTCTTCAGTTGACTCTAACTTATGTCTTCATCATTGGTTTAATTATTAATAGTAAATTATTTCCTTTTACTTGCTACACACACACACACACACACACACATATATATATATATATATAATTTTAACTATCTACTATAATTCAAACTTGAACTTTACAAGCAGGATATAACATAAAGCTAAAAAACTACATCTAAATTATTTTAATATATGACAGTTATAATGTTTATTATATGTTACAAAGGCAATTGGTGTTCAAAATTTTTATATAAATTTATTATTATAAAGAAAAACAAGAACAATTTTGTTACTTATACAAATAATATTAAAAGAGGAAAAACTCACTATACTTATTGAACTTATATATAAATAACTCTGATAACTAATTCACAGAAACATAATAAAGATAATATTAATATTACATATGTATTACTTTTAAATCTTACAAAAACTTGAAAAATTAACTGGAAGTTGTATTGGCTTTTAGCTTAAAGTAATTCACAAAAGTTTTACTATTATTTCCTCCTTCTTTGCATAATTTTAGCTGCCTCTGCCTTTATTATATCATAAGAAATAATTTATCTATTTAGTATATGGAAACATTTGTTTATTATTAATGGTTATGCATATATATATATATATATATATATATATATATATATATATAATATATATATATATATATATATATATATATATATATATATATATATATTGTGCCCTCTTCTATAGGTCAGAAATAGTCAATTATAGTAAATTACTAAAAAATTTAAATTTTAGAATATGTTCTTTTGATATGTTAATTATAGTTTGTCAATTATATTATAAAGTACAATTTGAAGCTAAAGCAAATATGTAGTATATAAAATTATAGCGAATCATTTAAAAATAGTTATGTAAAGCTTTAAATATTGTTGCATATGGTTGCAAAAGCTGGACATGTTAAATAACAACAGCTATATTTATTTAAAGGTATATCTGAACATTAAATTTTAATTGTTTTAAACTTATAGAAGTAAATATATTTAAATTTATAAAATTATATTTAGTAATGAAATTTTTTTTTAAAAAATCGTAGATTTTAAAAATTAGTTTTATGGTAGTGAAAGTTATATCTAGTTCTATATTTTTTAAATTGTTCTTCCAAAATTTTATAATTATATTATTTAATATAATAAGTGTAGCAATTTTATAAATCCAGACAGAGAAATAGATTGAAAATAGTCTGTCTTAAATTTTAATAATCATGTGACTTGTATACTACATACTTTCACACACATGCTTGTTTGAATTTAGATTAACAAAGTTTGAAATATTTAAAAGTTGTATTATAGAACTGAATATAATTACTATCTATCATAGAAGTGAATACTAAATAGTTTTCTAAATGTTTTAAGTAGTGTTTAAAAAGATGAATACAGTTAATAAAAAAGTTAATATTTTTGTTTAAATAAAAATAGATAAATTAAATATTAATAGTGGAATAAATTCATTAAATATTATTTTAAAAGTTAATTTTAAAATATTTTTAAGTAATTTATCAAAGTAATAATCAATCTGAAAGTAATATTTTAAATAATATTTTTAAGTTTTATTACGTCATAATTTTTAATTTGGAAATTTAATTCTGTAAAACTGAAAATATGTAAATTTGTTCTCAAGCTAAAAGTAAGAATTAACCAATAGGATAAGGTATTCTTGCAAGGTATAAATATCATTGTAACTGATTTATCTGGGGCGATTAATAATGGATTGAAACCAGAGAAAGGTATATTAGTAGCCATCAAAGAGATAGTACTTTTAATTTTTTTATTTTAGTCAATTTGTAGTACTTTCTTATAGTTTTATTTGCAAAAACTAATTGATATTTTTTAAGAAGTATTTTGCAAAAGAGAGTTTAAAATATAATATATTTTAGAAACTTTGTGAAAATGATTTGCTAAGCTTTAACAGTTTACTTGCCAGAATTATTTTATTCTAAGTTTAACCTAAAATTTCACAATGAAAAATGGATATACTACGAAATAAAATGTATATAAATTATAATAATATAAAAATGCATAGAATGTTTATTGATGTTATTTTATTAATACTTCACTGAAGAACTGTTTTAGTACATAAAAACCACATTATGGATATTATACAGATGCAATGGAAAGCTATTTGCCATCTAAAAAAATTTATGATGCATTATTTATAAGCTTATCCAGGAATTTTAAAAAAGAATAAGATACTTATATCTTATGAATTATTGTAGAATGTCATGATGAAAGAAATAAAGTGTTTAGTTCTTTTTGAAGGAAACATTTTTCTAAAAAATATATATACCTTGAAAGAATTAAAGGAAGAAATTACAGAGAAGATTTTATTAAAAGCGTTGTGATATATAAAACTTCTAGTCTCAAAAATATTAAAACGCATCTTTAGAAGTATTTGTTTTAAAGCACTTTATTAAGAATGGAAACCTATATAAAAAAGTGAACATATAGTTAAATAAAAAGATGGATCCATGAAAATATAAATAGTACTTAAAAGTTTATCGGATAATTAAAGTTAAATTAGATGGAGGATGCATCAGATATGCAGCAGAGAATATTGGCAGAGAATATTAAGAAGCTTCACAGGGATTAATTTAATATTATGATTTAATAATTATCATTCTGTACAGTAAAAACCCAGAATTATTTTCTATAAACTTTACTAAAATGGATTAATAATTATTTTTTTTATTTTTAAACTTTAACTCTAGAGAAAGTAATAAACATTTTTCGAACTTTATCATGAACTGTTTGTCAAGAAAAAGTTAATGAAAGAAATAAGTAATTATAGTTTTTTGATTTTATTTTATTAACTTAGTTAAATGTAAATTTTCTATTTTTTATAAGATTAGGAAAACATAAAACATTAATTTGTTAATAACATATAATTTTATAATATAATAATCTAATAATTTAGATAAGAATATTTTAGATAAAGTGTATGGATGTATATTTTCTTTATGTATGCAATGATCAGTATCTAGTGGATGAAGGAAGCCTACTAAAATGATGACCAGATAAAGGTTATTTGGTAATGATAATGAATATTAATAATTTATAATGTATATTCTTTGTTTTCTTTTAGATTATTTATGAATAGTGAGAATGGAGTATAAATGTTTTTAATTATAAATGTAAACGCATTTTCCATACAACATTTTAAAAACATTATGAGATAGGATTGATTTGAAAATATGCATACAACGATTTTTATATTAGTGATATAATCCAACATAGTAACAAATATTTACGTGATTCTTTTTAAAACTTTCATGTTATTGGATATTCAAATATTATCTGACTAGATTGTATATGATTAAACAGACAGAATAATGAAGTAAGCAAACTTTTCTTATGGAACTGCTAGATTGTTTTAAAATTATCAGTGAATTTTATTTATTGTTTTATAAATGCAGATATTATTTATCGATTTAAGATGTGGGAAATCTCAAGAAATAATAATGAGATAGTGGCTTGGAAGTACTTGGGTAGACAGGAAACCAAGATGATGTTTTTAAAATAGGATGTTATAAGGAATGTGAATAATACTTATAGTCTTTGTGTAGATATCAGCATAGTTAACAAAGCCCTATGACTGGTACACATTTTATTTGGACAGTGTTTTATATTTCTTTAAATATTTGATGTTCTAATAAAGCTGAAGAAATAGCTTAACATCATTTATGTATTGGAGGATATTAGACAGGTAAATGTCATACCTCTATTTCTGGTTAATGCACTGTGCCATGATTTTTGAGATATGTTATGAGTGATACTCTATCTTTCTTCCTTAGTCCTATGCATCTATTTTGCTATCTTTATTTCATGTAACTGCATCATTCAGTAAGATATTTTGAAAAGAAATGGTAAATAATTTAGAGCTTAGGTTATGCTATCATTTTTGTATAAGATTGGTTTATTTGATTAGAAGTATTAGAATCTTATAACTTGAAATTGAAGGTCTAATGAATCCTAAAGAAAAGGAAAGAATCATAGAATATATTTTAAATTTATTTCGGAAATGAAATATAAATTTTTAGAATGGAGTATCTAAACAAAGATATTTTCTTTAAAATGTTAATAATTTTGGAATGCCTATTATGTTATTGTTTAGAAAAATAAGTATTGCATATTTTTAAAGTACAATAATATACAATAAATGTTATAAAGAATGGGCATAATATAATTTTATTTATTGAATAATAGGAATATATCGATGATTACACTTATATCATTTAAAGTAAGGCTAAATGGGAATATGTTGTGTTTAGTAAACAAAGTGTAATAAGTGATATCTACTAAAATCTAGTGCTGAATTTTAGATAAATATTTTATGTAACATCTTTGACATGGCAAGATGAAATTTGTTTTAATATTTTAAGAAATCCATACTCATTGTAATGTTAATTTTGTTTTTGGTAGAATGTTTTTCCTACGAATGTGTTTAAAGAAAAATATAGTTTAATAATATTAAGGATGAAATATTTTTATAATAAAATAAATAAATATATTTGTAATAAGTTAACCATAAAGAGAAACTAAATAGTATCATTTTATTGTTGTTATCTTAAGTTAAAGGCAGACATAACTAAGTATAAATTATTTTATAACCCAGTAAATAAAATGTAAAGTATAAAATAAGGATATCCACTGTAAATAGTGTACATAAATTGTTTATTTTATTTTGTTGTTATTAATAAACTTTGTTAAAATTTGTTTTTCAAAAAGTTTTGTGTCTGAATTGTTTATTTCTCCACTTCACTGCATGAAATCACGATATATTCATAATAATTGAAACAAATATATAATTTTGCACAAAAAGATAAATAAAGAATTATTTTTAGAATTTAAATATTTTATTGGTATTCTTTTAATTAAATAATCATAATTTTACATTATTTTATTGGTCATAAAGTAGTCATCATAATAGTATACTGAATTATATGCTATCAGGTGCCACACACTTTTATTTGTCAGATTATCAAATACTACCACGTAGTTGTTATATTATTACATGAAGATAAAACATTATATTATATTATTTGATTATTTTATTATGGTAATAAAAATATAATGAAAAAAAAGATATACATAATTAGTTATACAATGAAGATTATTATTATTATTTTATTATTATTAGTTTAGTGTAGTAGATTATGACATAAAATCCCTTCTCATATTTTACTACTGTAATTTTAAATTAACTTAGAATAAATTTATGAAGCTGAGATTTTATAAAGCTAAATTATTATAAATTAAAGATTAAGATGTAATTATTAGCTTAATCTTAGTGAGTAGAAGTTATTAAAGTCGTAAGAATACTATGAGTTTTAATAAGAGGGGGATAGTGTTCTTATGCCATTGAGGTAGTATCCTGTAGGATATTGGCTCAATGTAATCTATCTGGTCACCTGTATTTTCACTTCCAAGTCTCATGAAAATATTAAATATTTATTTAATTTATTTTTTATAAACTGAACCTTATTCGTATTTTAAATTTGAGTTTGTGAATATTTTTAAAATTAATGTTGAATATTTTATTTATTAATTATTAACTGAGCTAGAACCCGTTTTACCTAATACCATATACTGTCCAGAAGTGAAGATGCACATAGGCATGGTTAGAATATATATATATTGTAACGATCCGGAGAAAGCGACTTAAGTAATCTGCACTACAGGGCGCCATCTAGGCATTTGAACCTAGAAAAATTTATAAAGTAGGCAGATACGTAAGTCAAAAAAAAAAATTTTTTTTTTTAAATTTTGATTCCGGTCGTTAGCCCATGTCACTAGCTCAGTGGAATAGCAGAGATTTAATAATATAATATCTTATCTAATTATATCTCAATATTAAAAAAAATAAATAAAATAAGCCACTGCCAGTAATTAACATACAAAAATTTATTTACGCACATATATATAAGATTTAAAATTATTTTAGTATTAGTTTTACATTTTAACATTTAACATTATTTTTAACTTTGATTTTTGACTTTAATTTACATTTAATTACTATTATATTCTAATTTTACATTTTAATTAAGTTCGCACAGATAAATTTATGAAAGCTTGTTTTATAATGTTGAATATAGATCGGTTACATAGATTTCATGGTCAAAAACATTTCAAAGTAAACATAAACGATCAAAATACAAAATTATTGATTACTGACAATTGCGGAGGGAACTTTATACATAACCCAATAGTATTCACCATAAGATACTTGCATTGTCACCAATAACTTAAAAGACATCCGAATAAATACATTTTAGATGCTCACCGTAAGGTATCATTATTTATCGAATGTCTATATATTTTGATCAAATATGAAAACCCAAAACACACTTAACCGATAACCAATCCATGCAAGCATCTATAAACAACTTAAATTTAATGCATTTTTATTTAGGGTCAAGTATGAATAGACCACATAGATTTGTATTTGAAAAGAAAATATTCTGTCCCTATTTAACCTTAGGCTAAAATTCGCAGTCAAACTGGCATCAATCCATCTGATACATCGATGTATTCAATGTAATATGGAATATGGCAGCACCAAAAAGGTTAAGAGAAGATATTGACTCTCATTAGACAGGAATATTACTTCTATCTAACGAGAAGAACAATAAAAAAAACTCCATAGAAAGGAACTGCGCTCTGCGTCTTATAATTCCTTCCATAGGCAAAACAGGAGAGTGCGGCATATGAAGTGATTCTGCCAGTAGTGAATCTCCGACTACATCTACTAACTACATCAATATATCCAATCCATTGACCCAATCTAACAATGACACAAATAACCTAAGATTACCCTCCCCTAATATAACTTTACAAATCTATACAGCCATTCATGCCCGACTTAGGTTTAACATTGATATATTTTAATTTATTGGAAAACAGAAATCATAAATAAACTTAAAGAACAAAATTAAATAAATGGAAATGATTTTACACAAATAAATAAAAAATACATCAAATAACATTATTAATAAAGAATTTAGTTTGGTCAGATAGGATTCTATTTGTAACAATTAAATACTAGGAAAGTTTTAATTTAATGTTCATTATTTATAAAGTTCTTACGGTTTAAAATGTTCATCTTTTACAGTTGCTTGCCATGAACGTGAATTTCCATGCCGTCCTAAGATTAGTATCCATTTAGCCATTGTTTTATTTATTCATTCGGAGGTTGTTTTTTTTTTTTAGTTTAATTGGTCCTCAATGTAGGAAATGATAGTTCATTTCTCCTTTCTTTAACAGCTGACAGAATTGACAGTGTGTCTGTCAATTCCATCACCTCCAACTCCGTACTACTACATATAGTCACATCGTAATAATCATAATCACTCACTAATTAATAATTTCCAAATTTTCCTTTTATACGTATTTGAAGGATTGACTTGGCATTATGTCATCGATGTGATGATCCTTTCGCTGAGGTCCGATTTCCCGATGGATTTCTTTCATTGGCTATTTGTTTCTATTGTTTTCCTATCTGACCGCTGTTTTTACATTTAAATGCCCAAGGCTGGTTTACATTTGACTAATTAAATTTATCATTTCCATTTCTGATTAATTAACCTGTTTTCCAAATCAAAGATATATTTAAAGATAAATTTAAAGATATAAGTTTATCTCCAAATCTTTTTAAAATTTAGTTTTAAAATACTTTTTCTTTAATAAAGTTTTATTTTAATAATTTTTCATTATCTGTGCGATTTAATATATACGAGTTTAAGATGATATTTAATTTCAATTTTTAATTCTTAAAGAAAATTTTTAAATACGAACTTTTTAATTTACTTTCATGTTTAATAAATAATAAAAAAAACAATGTAACAAATGTCTGTGCTCGTTACAATATATATATATATATATATATATATATATATATATATATATATTGAAGCCATCTGAGTTCCATGGCATGCAACAACATGGTAATGTGTGTGTATATATACTGTCACAGTACATAATGTCAAATGGAACAAAACAATTTACTAAATACTACCATCTAAATAAAAATTATTTATTATTACCATGGAAGGGTTCAGGGTTTTACTTATAACATCATCATAAGTTAGTAATCATGTAGCCATTCTAATTTTAATTTGAAACCCTATCCAGGTGGAATATCTGTCATTTATAGCTAGTTCATAAGATTTATTGGTTTAAATCAACAGATTCCTAAATGGTGTCTATTGTATATTTTTTACATTAACATTCCTATTCCACCAACTCTATAACCATAATATCTTATTGGTATCTTACTCTCAAAATTGTGGGACAATCATTTCATCAGATTATCAACTCTCTCCTTTCTCATCAATACTATTTATATAAACACCTGGCTCCTATTGTGCCATGTCAATATTAACTGTGCCATAATGAATCATCGCCATACTGACCCTAGCAACTTTTATAAAAGACCATCCATGATCATCATCATCTATGTAATTGTTTGCTCATCTGTTTTCCAAGTAAACTCATAAATTTAGGGTATAATATATATAAAAGTTGGAAAAAAAATAAACACAGACAAAAAAAATTATTTTTTATATTTCACTGGAATAACAATAAAGGATTAAATTATTTTGAAATTAAAATAGAATTTTATTATGAAATAAACATTTAAGAAAAAAAGGTCTAATTAATATTTTATTAATTCTGATTTTAAAATTAAAACAAGCATGCTTTATGTTAAAATAAATTTGCAGATAATTATAAAATTCCTCTATCTATTTTAAAAATCTTTTTAAGTAATGCTTGTAGATTATACTTTCATAAAATTCCAAAGTTGATTTTAAAAGCATTAAAGTGAATTGAAAAGATTAAAAAGATAGAAAAAACACTTTTAGTTAATGTATCATGACTATAAAAAGGTTAGAAAAAGATTGTGTAGTTGGTTTTCTTAGAGTTATATAGAAGTTACCATGAAGATATATCAAAGACAAAAGACAATGGATCAAGTGGTGGCTGCTAGCTCATAATATTGGAGTTTGGATTCGCATGAAAAAAAGTTCAGCTTCCAAAATTACATAGCCCTAATGTAAATAAAAACAGCCATCAGTCTGAAGTCTATCCAATCATAAACTAAAGAGAGATCACTACAGGTCAACAGTTACCCAACTATACATTTCCAGATGAGGAAAATAAGCCAAAGTTCATCAGCTTGCTGAAAAATTAGTTATACATATGCTGTTTTATCTATGTGCAAAGAACCATAGACAACATATTGTGGCACAGTTATATAATATGCAGTTGGTGGGTTACTTTCTATATTCCTTAAAATGACCTTTAAAACATAAAAATACTAATAAATAATTTTTGCTTGAATTAAAAAAATAAGTGAGTGATTCATAAATAATTTTATTTTTTTTTAAAAAAAAAAAAACTCCAAAGTATTTCTAGATTGGAAAACAAAAAAAAAACTTGGAGTATTTTTAAAAACATTTATAATTAATCAACTGTAAACTGTCAAAGATTGAATGTATTTTTTTTAAAAACAGAAAGAAGAAACACTTATGTATATTTTCCAAATGGAATTAATAATAGAAAATATAGTATTAATAATAATTTTAGTAATTTGACAAATTAAAAAAAACCATCATATTTATAAATGTCAGTGTGTGCATATAATTCCACATGCAATGTGTTATTAATTAAATGTAATAAAAGAAATGAATTTTATTTATAGGTTATGGCAATTAAAATATGTTAATAAATTATAATACTGCATGTCTGTGTGCAGATATTTATATGCTAATGTACACCCATTATGAGGTATCTATATCATTACAACATGGTACCTTAAAATGTTTATTAATTTGTGACAATACCAAAATGTTCAGAAATTATTAAGCCACATGGCTATATTCATATACCAAGACAGCTTCATCACATTTGTCATCAAATGCTGAAAAAATTGATATAAAACATGACTTACCTGAGATGATTTTTCATTGTAAAACTTACAAAAATAAAGTGATTGTGACTCATTTTTTACTACCTGACCCAGATCTTGTTCTTCCATGATGCAGGGTATTTGCTAGAAATGTTTTGTTTTCCTTCTTTGCAAGGTATCTGTTAGAAATATATTTGGTTTTAATGTGTGGGTGGGGGGGGTAACAGTAAGAACAGCTTATGAGATATTATACAAAGAGAACTTTAGTAAATTGTAATGTATTTAACTACATAATTAATTATTATATTATTGAAAAATAGGGGGAGGGGACAACTTAAAATATGTATTCTTTTCAAGTAAAAAGGTTATTCAAAAAATAAATATCAAACAAAAATTTCTCTAAGAATAAATGAATAAAACCTAAGTAAATACACAAACAAATTTATAATGAGCACTGATTATATAAATGTGTGGAAGATGATGATCTGGACAAACTGATGTATGAGAAAGAGTGGATGGCTGAGGGTGCTTGAAAGCCTGTGTTCAAATTCCCTATATTACTTCTAGAATCCAGATATATAAAATATACTTGTATTTAAAATATTAAAAACAAAATAAATGTAAATACAATGAAATAAAGTGGTAATCAAACAGCATATTATATAGAAGTACATGGCAAATTTGCAGGTGAAGATGCTGTAAAATATCATGAATTCCAGAGTTTGAGTTAATAGCTAGAGTTCAACCTGTTTCACCAAAAACTGAAAAAAATCAAGAGATTACAAAATTGTAACAAATGAGTTCAATGTTAGTGTAATCATGCAATAAATGAATGGTCATAAAAATAAAACCATGATGTATCTTATCTATTGCAGTACCATGTCAGTATATTATTCTGAGTCTGAGTGTGCATGTTTTTGTTGTCAGTGAAATGTAAATTACCTAAAATTCCAATAAATCAATCTTGAGTCATAACTTTAGAAAGTTTCAGTTGATGCAGTAATTCTTTTTGAGACCAAATTAACATAAATCTAGTCAGATGTGGTGTACTACAAATTTAAATCACCATGACTAAAAATGCATTCAACTCAAAGTTTGGAATATTGACACACTTCAGAACTGTTTTCCATTCTACAGCATATTTATTGCTTTCCACACATATTGAAGCAATCATTCTGTAGTCAGAGTGAGCTTCATGCTTTTCTTTCTAAAAACTAACCATCTACAAGGGTTCAAACCCAGAAATATTTAAATTACTAACAATGCTATCATATATATATATATATATATATATATATATATATATATATATATATATATATATACCAGTCCAAGACTGAATAGGTATGTTTGTTTACATAAACGTCAGGTAGTTAGTTCACTATCTCTAACTATAATTCCCTTTCAGATCATGATTTCAAGCTATTTGCTATCGCAGTGAAAGACAGGAATAAAGAAACTAGATCTGAATACAAACTCTGAGCGTTTATGAAACAATTTCTATTCAGCTTGCAAGCGTGAATTTTTTAGACACGTAATGTCTTCAAACTCAGCATAGCAAACCAGATAGCTACATGGGTCTGATCTCAGTTCAGCATCACCACATAGTAGAAAACATACGCTTGATTGGCAGTCTTGGTAGGACGCCATCTGTGGACATAAATACAAGCGTTAGCAAGTTTTTTAACTTGCATTTTTGTTTATCATAAATGTACCTTTGAGGTCTTTCTTGCAATGATATAGATTGCAGAGGCTTCTACTATGTGGTGATGCTGAACTGAGATCAGACCCATGTAGCTATCTGGTTTGCTATGCTGAGTTTGAAGACATTACGTGTCTAAAAATTCACGCTTGCAAGCTGAATAGAAATTGTTTCATAAACGCTCAGAGTTTGTATTCAGATCTAGTTTCTTTATTCCTGTCTTTCACTGACGATAGCAAATAGCTTGAAATCATGATCTGAAAGTGGAATTATAGTTAGAGATAGTGAATACTAACTACTCTGACGTTTATGTAAACAAAACATACGCTTGATTGGCAGTCTTGGTAGGACGCCATCTGTGGACATAAATACAAGCGTTAGCAAGTTTTTTAACTTGCATTTTTGTTTATCATATATATATTACAAACTATTATGATGAATATTTTATAAATATTTAATTCTATTATTTTGATACTTTGAATATTTTAAGCTTGTGAGATTTTTGTTTAAATTTAAAAGAGAATTTGTTTAATCATGTAAAGTTTGTCATTTTTGTAAAAATTATTTGTATTTAATTTCATTTTGTAAATTTAAAAGAAAGAAGATATAATCAAGACGGCAGATTCAAATCAACCCATTGTGAAGTTTTCTTCACTAATTAACTATATTAAATGCTTGATTTTCATTAGTAAAAAGATTGTCTTATCATAGTTTTATTTTTATAATTTAAATACTTTAATTAAAAGTTTTGCTAATGAAAGTGATTTGAACCTTACCTTCTTATATTTTACCTTTAATTGAAATGGACTGTAATTTGATCAGGAATTTAGTAATTGTCTCATCTCCTCTGGTCAAATGAACCAAAGCATTCCTGTAATAGCTTGGGTGGTATAAATAGATTAGATTAGAGATAAGGGAGTTTTAGTCTGAGTTTTACTTAGTCTTAGTCTGAATCTGAGTCTTACAATCTTATGGTCTTGCAGACTGACAGTATTTATTTGTTCTTAGTTTTTACAATTTCCATTGAGTAGATAACCAAACCATATTTTCCTGGATCTCTTGAGCTGCCTCTAGTATGCTGCTGTGAAACTCCTGCCATGGAAGAAGGCTTCCGCTGATGAAAAAGCCATAGTGACCAAGATTGCTGACCACCAAGCTAATCCCTGTAAACTAAAGTTCAAAGAATGAACCACCAGCCATTGTAACATTGCCAAGGTAACAATTCCATGCTTACCTATATCTGTACTAATAATTGTGTTTTTTTGTTATATATTTGTACTTAATCTCTGCTTGAAAGTCCCTATATAATCCTATCAAAAATATATGTAAATGCTTACATCTATTTAAGTTTAAATCTTACATTTTATTTAGTGCGGAAAATTTTATTATTATAATTTTTTGCTTTTTATTTTTATATGTAATTTATATGCTAAATTAATTCAATTCCATGAACCACTCTATTTTTGATTAGTCTTTTAAATCCCCAGTGCTTCAGGGATATTTTAATTACTTTAAATTATTTGTTTTAAAGCCATTGCTCACTGGGTTAAGAAATAGTTAAGTAATATTTCTGTTTATAGGCAGATTAACGTTATCGAAGAACAATATTACTTAAATTTCAGTTAAGATATTATAAACACTAATGACCGATATTTTCTTATGTAATGATCATTTATATGTAGCGCTTTGAGCATTATGAATAGTATTAAATAATGCTTATTGATTTTAAATGCATGTGGGACCTGTTTAATGAAGGGAAATGTAATCGTATGTCATTAAGACATTCATTTAGTTTTAGATTTCAGTTACATAATTTGGTTTAGTATACAAGTCATGCCGTTATGCCTGATTAAAATTTTATATTTATGCCATTTAGTTATTTTGATGTCATTAAAGAAGGCAACATAGTTTTATGGTGTTGCATGCATAGTTCAGCCATCGACATGATTTGCTTTGTCATAATTTGTTTTTAATCAGGAACTCCAAATCCTCCATCTTCAATTATATATGGTTTAGCTGGCATTGGAAGTGCCCTAGGACACCTTCAGAAAGAATAATGGATGCTCAGCATTGATACCCTATGTGGACAATTGCATCTCCCTACCTTCCCTTTTTTCAGGTATGGTCTGTCAGAAGAACAGGTGCTGTCTCATGCTCTCTCCGCAATTCATTATAGTATTTTAGAATCACACCTAAAACTAATCTGTAAGTCGTAACGCTGTGATATAACTAAATCATTTTTATTTACTATTGTATTTACATTTAGAATGTCACAAAAAGCTCGCATTAAGCTATTTTCCTTAGACAAGCAACTCCCACATGCGTAAATGAATTTTCCTGATTTTATTTTAAATCAAGAATTTAAATATAACTTTTGTTATATTGACATTTGTTTTATAACTTTGATGTTTAATATTTAATAAATATAACGGATGTCAGAGACCAATTTACCTGGCATTGCAGTTATACTCATGTAGTTTTCTTGTGTCATCAAAGTGGCATCTGCCATATTTTGTTAAATGCATGATATTAATTTATTCAAAGTCTAAAGTGTCTATCTGGTGAATTCTTTTTTTAGGTCATTATTTAATTAAAATAGCGTTTCTCTTCTTAAACACATTATGTAAGTTTTTTTCTTTTTAAACATTGGCATATAAATAAACCGCACTATATATGTATAAGAATGACATCCCATAATAACTACAGATGTATGCATAATGAAACTATTCTAGTGTGAACTATATAAATAATTTACGTTTAGAACAAACTGTTTTTTATAATATTAAATTAAAGTATCGTTTAATCCAATCCAGAGTTCGAATCTTTATTTTGGTTAGTTTTTAAAATATAAAAAGGTTTATATAATTATGAATTATTCCAGCTTTATTATCTTATATCTCAGTCAGGGATTCATTTTCCACAATCCTAGTTCGAGTCTCATGTCTCTGTATTACTGTGTGATGTCCAGTACAATATATAATCATATATTTCTTATCAAAAAATAAGTAATAAAACACTAATTAAATACTCATGGGTGATGGGAAAATTTAGCCCTGGCATGTATTACTCATAAACATTATTGTTCAGAATTGAATCAGAGTTGTGTTGTGTAAAAGTCCCTAGCATAGATTCGGTTGCTGTGCCTGTTCTCCTTACAGATAACTTCACAAACCCTCTTTTTAACACTGCAGCTTCTAGATCTAAATTATAACTTCAACTCACATTGGGTAAGCTTCTAAAAATATAAATCTTGGAAACATGGGAATTGTTAATGAAGAACTCCATATAAAAATCAGAACTAAAACAAGTGGTGAAAAAATCCATTTAAGCAATAAACATTTTTTACAATTAGTAAATCTAAAAAAAAAATGAGAAAAAAATTTAAATTGCATTTTAGAAAAAAAATCATAGAAATCCAAATTTCATTGTAAAGAAAAAACACATACATTTTTTTAAAGGCAACAAGATGGCTGAAAGAATGATGTTATTCATAAGTATATGCTTTACTGATTTCACAGAAATTCAATTTAAAATCTTATTGGTCAAAATTCTGAAAAGGGAATTAAGGAGTTTATTGGGCTGCACTGCATTTTTTTTTAAAAAATAGGATCAAACTTTATTTGTACAACATGTTTTACAAAGTAAACTTTGATTTACATAGTGTAATATAGAGATTTAAAATGATATACTGTATTTTTTGTCCATAACATTTTTTAAAAATGGATCAATCCATAAATATTCAAAGCATCAGTCCATGAGGTGATTAATTATTAAAAGTAAGCCTAGGTTATAATTAGGAATTATTTGTAAAGTCTAGAGTTCAAATATGAATAGTGTTTTTTTTCTATGATAAAATTTTGAATAGTCTTTTAGGAGTACAATATTGAAAAATGCAATTTGCAGTAAATAAGTTGAGGAATAGGAAAACACTTGAGACAATATAAAATATAGGTTAAATCAATCTGCTGTGCAGTTCTCTGAAATGGTTTCTAATATCCCCAGAAGAGAGAGCAATCCAGTATAATTTTGAAGATTGATGGAGAATAAGAAAAAAAGAGCTTTTATTTTATTTAGTCTCTTTTAGATATTAAGTTTATAGTTGGCCACTACATTAATGGCACTTAGTGGCCAGAGCATTGATGATGATCAGCATGTTTTAAAATCCCATAATTATTGGTTTTATGGTTATATATATTCTGATAAATTAGCACTTAAGTTGGTGCATTTAAATAAGCTTAAATAATTGCCCTAAGCTGGAAATGTCTAAACAGTTACTCTGGTCTACAGTAGAACCATTTTCAATACAGTCACAATGTTTACTTTTGATTTATTTTAATCTTAATTACTCAAAATGATGAGTATTATTTATATTTATTTATAATGATGGTGAATTTGTAATTAATTATGCTTATACTTGATCTCATGCTCATTACTTTACATTACTTTATGTTACTTAAAAATTTTAATATATTTAATATTTTAAATGTTATATTTAACATTGACTTGGAGACAATGGTAATCCATTACCCTAGGTGCACCCCTACCTCCATATTATATATATTGAAGCTGTGCATATATATATATATATATATATATATATATATATATATATATATATATATATGCTGACTTCACCATTCACTGTGGACTAAGACCCTAAGTCCAACCACGGTGAATGTATGTTTCTTTTCAAACTAAATTTATTGTTTTCTCAAATAGTTGCCTAAATTAAAAAAGGAATTGTGTTAAAGAGAAAAAAAGATTTAATAAAATAAAATATAGAAAGTTAAAATTATATTTGCAACTATTTTTAAAATATATTTGGTAGAATTCGATAAGATAAAAATTCTCTTAATTAAATATAATCTATTAAGAAAAGGAATTAATTAATAAAACATTTTTCTGAGTTAGATAAAATAATAGATAACAGGAAAAATTTGAAACAACGGGCATGATTCGCTACTAAATAGCAGATTAAAGACATAATAAAAAAAGGGTATAAATTAAGAACTTTTCTTTTGTTCTTGGTCTTATGCTTGTGGGAAACCTGTGCTGAAGGTCAGAGAGAAATCTTAAGAATTTTGTTGGAAAAAATTTTGCTGAAAGATTGGACAATATAGCAAACTCTTGCTTGCTGTACTTACTTCAAGCTGCACTCTATTCTTTCAGTGTATAAATAAAAAAAATCCAGAAATGTGTTGCTCTGCAAAAATGCAGGGGTAACTTCTTTGCCTTCACTCTCCTGAGCTGTTCTTGAGGCCGAAGTCATAATCATGTAAGCCAGCCAAAGAACTAAAGTATCTGCCCTGTATCCATGAAATCTGCCCTCAAAAACATGGAAAAACAAATTTGAAGAACAGAGAAGACCTGCGGGAAACATCAAATGAACTCATTTTGACCCACCCATCTAGTTATCGGTAACATTCCCATAAATTATTAAAATATCTTTGTAATTTGCAAATTCAATCTATATTTATGCTTATATATATATATATGTTTTTTTTTTTTAATCTATGTATTCGAGTCTTGTGAAATTATATTTCATTAATTGCTTTCTTTTTTTTTAAATACTTTAATGGGTGGTAGGGTTATTACATATAATGGCGGCGATAATTCTTATTAATTTAATTGAAAAATGCTTCATTTAACTTTCCACCATTATACTCCTGTAATTAAGTTATTTATTTTATATAAATATTTATTTAGAAAGAAAAGGAGGCAAATCATAGAAAGTGCAAAACTCTATTTTAAAATCAAGATTTAAATTGCTAGATATTCTACTATAAAACTTTCCAAACTTTAACTTAGTTTATATATATATATATATATATATATATATAAGAAAGATCCTTATCAAATGCCTGTATATTTTAGTCAATGAAGGGTTACAAATTTAAAGTTATATTTTAAAGAGCGTGAAATAAAACGTTCGCATTTATATTGTAGTACTAAGAGAGAGTACATTTTGACAATATGTATTAAAAATTATTAAATAGCATTGACTCTGGGGGGTTGGTTAAACTTCAACTAAATCAATAAAATATCCGCCCTCTTGTTTTAGTGATCTGAATTTTATAAAAGGGAAGTTACTATTTTTCTGCAGATTTTCAGTGATAGTTGAGCTTTCTTAATATATATATTTTGCAGAGGGTTTCTTTTTAAATTTAAAGGTCGTTGACTGTATTTATATGGCATCGTGCCTCGGGTGATCTACTGGGCCGCTCAGCATATATATTAGAGTGCTTCTTATGCCAAGTTTGCTTAGGTTAACATACCTACATTCGGACCTTCTGAAAATAAATAAATTGTTATGGATCTCATGTCGATCTCAGTCCCTTCAATGTATGTAACTGGACATAAGCAACAAAAAATCCGATCCTGAATCCGGATCATGCGTTTAACGAACGGATTCCATTTTTCTCTCTAACCTAGTTTAGAGACGGAGACCTATCCGGTCTTGTGTTAACCTATTGGTAACTGTTATGTCTCGAGACTCACAACCCACTATATGCTCTCACCTTTGTGCATGGTCTTGTATATTTATATTTATTAGGAAATCTTTCTCAAAATCTCATAGAAATGTTTCAATTATGGCTGGAAATTCCTGCTGGGGTCACTTTATCATTCTTCTTAAATCATAAGTAGGGCTGTGATTTAAACATATCCAAAGTGTTTAATTGAGTTTGACCACCTATTTATTTCTATGTTCTCCAACCACAGAGTTAATGAATCATGTCTCTCTCTCTTGAATTTTTATGTAACACTTCCATTGGCTGGGAATATTTTAAAGAAGAAATTGTAACATAAAATTTTGTCTGATCTTATCATTACGATCAATGGAACTTTCATATATGTCTATCCGGTTGCAGTGAAAATAGCTTGCGACACTATTAATAAAGCATTGTGTGAATTATTTTAATGTCAATAATAAAATTTTCTGTTATCTTTCATTCACTATAAATAAAACCACTTAGTATTGTTTTTTTTTTTTGACGTATGTATGTACATCTGATCATTATATATGTAAAAATTCCCTTTCGTGGTTTCTTCTCTCCCTGACCACCGGGCATACATTAAGATTAAATTCTAGTGAGGTTCGAGGAGTAAGTCGCTTAGTAGCAATCTGGAGGAGTAGATGAGGTTCGAACCCCTTCTATCTGCATCTCTAGGTTAGGTTAAAGCAGCTCTACTTTTCTTACCATTACAAGATATATATATATATATATTGTGAGTATTCATCAATTATTCATAGTGAGATTATCATATATCTCAATTTATAATTTACATTTAAAAATAAAAATAGTTGGTAATTGCAAATTAAAATTTAGATTTCACAAATTAAATTTCTATTTGTTCATTAAATTTAGGTTTCTATTAAAGGTACACCCATATATATATATATATATATATATATATGGGTATCCAACTATAAATATATATATATATATATATATATATATATATATAATTAAGTTCCAACCAATAACCACCTAAACATTCACAGTAGAATATAGTAATCAATATTTCTCACTGCTGTCAAAATAAAGTAAAATAAAATTGAGTCAATTTTAAGTTCAATTAAAAGATTAAGCAACTAACCTATTTCAACTATATAAATTTATTTTAAAAGTTATGTTCTAGAAACAAAATTTAATTAAATCTAACTAAAGAGTCAAATTAATGTTTGACAAAATAGTTTATCTTATTACTAAATAAAATTCTTTGAAAACTGTTTTCTTTTATTAGGCATTGTTTCATGTTTGGAAAGATTTTAAATATTTTAAGAATTAAAATAGTTTATTGTTATCTGTAAACTTGTTGATTATAGATCTAAATAATTTTGTAGATATGCATGTTTAAAATAATTAAGCCAATAAACATCACATGATCACCATATCTTATGCTTGCTTATAACTGTTATTAAAACATGTAAAAGTCTTTATATGTATTGCCTCTCAGTGCAAGCCAGAGAAATAAGTGCAGTGCACTCAGATCCAAGGCTCCTCACTGATAAAGACCACAAGCCAGAAAATAGTCTGGGGATATTGGATGAGTAGGAATTAGATAGGGATTTTATGCACAAGCCTTCTAGCATCCATTTATTATTCTGGTTTGCACTGAGTGGCAATGCATATAGAGAGTTTTGCCTCTTAAAATAATTACTGATTTGGTTAATTAAAAAATTGTTTTGCAAAGTTGATAATTATACAAAAGTGCAGACTCAAAAAATAATTGCCTTTGATATTTTGTTGCTGTTTCTATTCACTATTCACCACAACTGATTGTTGACAACATTAAGTACAAGAAATCTTTACTAGCAGTGAATTAATAAAGATTTGCTGCTGTGAAACCACTACAAGAACTTCATTTCTGAAGTATGAACTCCATAACCATGAGGATATAGAACCCTGCTTGCTGAATTAGATCCAGCACTGCATAGATTAAATTGCACTTAAAACAGACACTTTTCAGCAATGAAAGTTTTCTATCAACTCTACAGTGAAATGTAAATTCCAATTATAACCATAAATAAAAAGATTTTACTAGTAGCCATCACAGAACTATCTTAAAAATATATGTGTTTAAATGTAATTCTACCTTTATAAAATTTCTCAACCATATCTTGGACTTAAGATAACAGTTTATTTACTTTATGAATGATTTTATAATTGTTTAAAATGCTAGTAATTAAGCAAGTATAGTTTAGATGTTGGACAATTTATAATTTAATGTATGTAATTTATATATTTACTTTATTTATCTTAAATGTTAAATTAGTTTTAAGATTTATATATTATAATACTTAATTTAGTTTAATGTATTTGATATAAAGACATGCTTTTAAATATTTTTCTTTTAAAGATATAGATGCTATTGAAACCCCTCATTCTTTTTACTAAAGGTCCTTTAATATTTTGCCAAGAATAATATTCTACATCTTTAAATATTTAAGACGAAAAAAAATCAGTTTTATTTCTTAAGTTTATTTCCCTTCTAAAACGTTTGAAATATTGGGTGTGATTTTAATAATCAAGATTTAGTTTAAGTTAAATCAATTGTTATCCTAAAAGAAAAGTTTTAAAAAAGATTTAGTATTTAAATATTTTAAATTTTGTTTAAAAAAGATTTATCTCTGAACCTATTCCAGAAATCATTTAAACAATGCTTTTCAAAGCAATATATGAAAAGGTTATGTGTGTGTCTAATACGATATTCATGTATTATATAAATAATTTAGTAAGTTGATATTTTACTGTGCCTAAAACATTGAGTCGGTTAGTTATTTTGCTTTCTTTGTTTCACATATGAATTAAAAATGAAAGAATAGTAAATATATATTTGTGTATTTTATACAGTAATCCTGTAAATATTTTATCCATCACACTTGAGTTATTTATATGTTTATTGAGTTCACCATGATATATATGATATTCCAACACAGCTTGTTTTATATTAAAATACTCACACACAATTTTAAATTTTATTCCAGGTTTAGAAACAGTTCTCTTGTGTAACATATTTTCCCACATTTGAGTTTTATATTTATAAAGTAGTTTATTCATACTGGGTTGTAAAAGATGTATTTATTATGTTGTTTCACTTTTGATTTTATAATGGTCTGCATGTTGTGAAAATTTTAAGTTAATTCAGGTTTTATTATTGCTTATTCATTTAAATTAATAAAAATAAATATCCACATCTTAATTTAGCTAACACATACCTAACAGAATCAGATAAGCAATTTTTATTTAATGATAGTATTCAGAGATGATACTGAATTATTAATAAAAATGTTATGAAATATTCAAAGGCTGTTAATGTCTCATGTAATAAATGTCAACATTTTAAAGTGGTGATTTCAATTTAAACTTTTACTACATTGAACTGTTAATAAACTTTGTTTTGTATATGGGATTCAAACTCAGACTTTCACACGATCCTCAACTCTCAATGCCATCTCATATTGCTAACTCACCTGTTCACACATATGATGAACTGATAAATCATCACCAATATATGTATTTCATGCTAAAGCAGTAATCATCAGTTGGTCCAGATTACTATCTCCACACTCATATATATATATATATAATTGAAATAATATTTTTAACGGTTTATAAACAATTACAAACAATCTTAAAATCCGCAGAAGTACTTTCGGTTACTTTCTAACCTGCCTCAACTGCCATTAAATTCAAAAACCAAAAGCGGAAGCAAACGTCATCAATTCAAATTCCACGAATCTCGTATTTTAATGTTAGAAGCTTGTCGATTTATTAAATGCATTTTATTCCTGTTTATAAAAATTGCCTCTTTAATTTTTCTTTTACTATGGTTTCTCTCTTCATGAAGAATTTTCACATTTTCAAAATTAAATTTAAATTTATATTTACATGTTTTTTCGTGATCAAAGAAATACTAATAGTATAAATTTGCTTATAGAGGAATTAAATAAGTTGAATGGCTTGAAATGACTATTGAAAAAGAACAGGACAATAAGATTAACTATTTAGATTTAATGATCACAAGAGATAACAGTATATTAAATTATAAACTAATAATTAAGCCACTGCAAAAAAGAGGATATATAAATTGTAAATCAAAAGTACCAATGATGCATAAGATGGCAAGTTTTAAATCTTTTTTGTTTCGGAATAAAAAATTATGTCATTACCAAAGTGATAAACTAAAAAAATATTGAGATATTTGCCAAGGAATTGATTGATGTTGGTTATAAAATGGAACAAATAAACAATGCTTTATGTCAATTTAAAAAAAAATATGATAATTTAAAAAAAATGAAGATTAATAATAAAAAATGGATATCTATTTCATTTATTTCAAATCCACAAGTAAAATTTTTTAAGGATTTATATAAGAATGTGTTTAATGTTTCAGTCTATGTTCCAAACAATATTAATAAATTAGTCAATAATTCTAGGGATGTCATACCTTTCAAGCAAAAAAGTAATGTCATATATCAAATTTTTGTGATTGTATGCTATCATATATAGGTGAATCTAGGTGCAGTATTGAAAAAAGATTGAAGGAACATGAATTATTATATAAGCATGTAAAAAATAAAAATAATGGTGATTTAATATCTTCTTCAATTTTCTTTGATCATGAAAAAACATGTAAATATAAATTTAAATTTAATTTTGAAAATGTGAAAATTCTTCATGAAGAGAGAAACCATAGTAAAAGAAAAATTAAAGAGGCAATTTTTATAAACAGGAATAAAACGCATTTAATAAATCGACAAGCTTCTAACATTAAAATATGAGATTTGTGGAATTTGAATTGATGGCGTTTGCTTCCGCTTTTGGTTTTTGAATTTAATGGCAGTTGAGACAGGTTAGAAAGTAGCTGAAAGTACTTCTGTGGATTTTAAGATTGTTTGTAATTGTTTATAAACCGTTAAAAATATTTCAATTATAATTACAATATTGTTTTTAATTAACAGATATTTTATTTTATATATATATATATATATATATATAAAATAAAATATATATATATATATATATATATATATATATATATTATATATTGTGAGGGGGAAAGCTTAAAATATTGATTACAAAATGCAAATACAGAACACATTAGATAAATTTTTTTTAATAGAATTTTCAATTTTTCAAATTAACTACATAATTACAATTCTGTAATATACATTTCTATAATTTGACTACTTTTACACTATTAATAAATAACATGTCTTTATGTTCACAAAAATAAAGTTAAGTGAGATATTATTAAACATTGATTTTTTAAATTCTAAATAATTTTAAATAAATAATATTACCGTATGAATAAAAAAAACTTTAGTCCAGGCTTTTTTCTTAGTGTAAGAGTTAATAATTTTGTGAAAAAATGCATAAAATTATCAAATGTAAACTCACTCTTTTTTTCTTAGTCCATTTTCAGTATGTTTAACATAGGAAAATAACTTTTTTTAAAAAATCATATTGGAAGAAAAATTTTTTTTAAGTTTACAGCTACATATGCTTTCACTTGAAATATCAAATTTAAAAATGCCTTAAAAATCAATGAATAAGGCCTATAATATATGTTCTATGGAGAAAAATCTAAGAATCAAGTCATTTATTCATTTTAATTTTTTCTCTGGAAATAAGCAGCCATCAGGACTTGGTGTACTACTTAAAAAACTCATGATCATTAAAGAATTTATAAGACAGCAGTAGACCCTTAAAATGAACAATTTACAACTTAGAAAACTATAATAATAAATGCTGAATGGATGGATTGTAAGAA
Organism: Epiperipatus broadwayi; assembly: GCA_028023455.1. Classification (NCBI taxonomy): domain Eukaryota; kingdom Metazoa; phylum Onychophora; class Udeonychophora; order Euonychophora; family Peripatidae; genus Epiperipatus; species Epiperipatus broadwayi. The sequence goes on from JAQFVV010012401.1 coordinate 15,992,627, forward strand.
AGAGCAACTTTAAGCAAAATGTTTTTTTTTTCTTTTTTTAGATATATTTAAGTTGCATTATTTTGTCAACATAGACTGTTTAAGTGAATATCTGGGTGCATGCATGTTGAGTAAACTTCTATATTTAAATTGTGTGGATATGTTTAAAATAAGTGTAATAAACCTGATTTTTTTTCAAGTAAGCATATAAAATTTCTTAAACCTGCTAAACATATTTTCTTTAATTAGATTAATACATATGTTTGAGAAATTTTGGAGGATATAAGTAGTCAAAAAGTCTCTAAAATCTAAATTGAACTATTTCATCTTCACCATATAATTTTTGAGGTCTTAGGGAATGAGATGTCTCACTCAGACTCATTCACTTTATAATTTAAAAACTAGGAAAACTATTTTCAATATTAATATATAACATTAAGCACAAACCAATATATATGCAGGGACCTTATACGTTACCTGCAGTGGGACTTTCCTTTTTCTAAGATCCATTTGAAAAAAAAGCCATGTATTTAAAACAAGTATAAGATTGGATACTTATAACTCTATACTCAATTAATAAAAATATCATAATTATAAAAAGCATGTCACAAAAAAATAATATACTCTTCCAAATTGCATATAAATAACTTTTCATTGATGTTATAAAAATTAATAAATGGTTAGAATATATTGCTAAATAAAAAACAATCAAATTTTCAAGGTGTATTTTCACATAAACATGCATAACAAATACACACACATAATCCCATTATGATAATAAATGATAATGTATTTTTAATATTTCTATTTTATCTTAATTACAAGGTAGATTTATGCAGCAAAATTTTATGTAAAATGTTTTATAAAACAATCTTTCTTGCTTTGGATATTATCTTCACTTTTAAAACTTCTTGAGAGGTAGAAAAAATGTTTCTCTTTTCTATTAATAACAAACACAATATTGCATACAACATTTGGGGATACAAATTAGTATATTTTTTTCTGATTAGTTGCCTCCTTGTGATTAAGATTTCCATTTCAATGTCCAGTTCATGAATATGTTTCTGAACAAAAAATGTGGAATGCGGAAGCTATAAGAAAAATTTCATAAAATAATTTATATTCTTAATAACTTAATGAAAACATAAAAGAAATGAAGCAGTTAATTTGGTAGATCAAATAGTAAAGGTAAAAGTTTATGTTAAAGTTATTTAGAACTCTATAATTAAATTTTAAAATTGAAAGTCTTAAAAATTGGAGGCTATTTTTTTAGATTAATTTATAAATGATATTACTAGTTGTGGAAGGATTCTATTAGATCTATTTTGGTAAAGTGGTGTTTACTTGAATGAAGCTTGATTATTCTTATGCAATACTTTACAGGTATTGAATAAAGTTGAACAAAAAATGGAGGGCATTGTGTCCTCTAATTTGAAATTGTTATCTACTCAAGTATCATTTTGTTTATTTTACAGAAATATAAGCTAATGAAAATTGACTTAGTGATCATCTTCAACAGAAATTGTCATGATTTATCAGCTTTGATTGTGTCAACATAACCAGGCAACAAAGTAACAATCCATAGAATCCTAGAACAAAATCTAATAATAAATTTCAGCAACTGCCTCTTCATTCTAACTATCAATCTAAAAACAAATTTCTAAACACCTTAGAACACTTTTTTTTAAAATTCAAAATAAATAATTTCTAAATAATTATTCTTTGAATTTTCAACTATACTTTTAAATTTGATGTCAAACTATATTTTACATAATCCAAAACTTAACATATTTAAAATATTGCATTCTACTTCCTCTTCCTTTTTTTTTATTCACACAATACTATTGTATATAAAAATAAAATTTTAACTCAATATAAAGCTAAACTTTTAATTATTATTATTATTATTATTTATTATTATTATTATTATTATTATTATTATTATTATTATTATTATTATTATTATTATTATTATTATTATTATTATTATTATTATTATTATTATTATTATTATTATTATTATTATTATTATTATTATTATTATTATTATTATTATTATTATTATTATTATTATTATTATTATTATTAAAATTATTATTATTTTACATTTAAATTACATTCTAAATATTCACTGAACTGTTTGTGTACATCTTTCATTCACATAGTTGCACATGTAAGCAAAAGCCAGAAATAAATATATAATCTAGCATTTTGAAACTTTTTTTTAGCATGGTAAAAATAATGATACATTGTCAAATTAAACAAAATCAATGAGTCAAATCAATATATCTAAAGGATTCTAAAGGATTTAAATTAAGAGTTTAATTTCTTAATTATTTTGGTTTTAAACTAACAATTTATTTTGTTCATATAAATAAATACAGATCATTGGCCTAAGTGTACAATATATAATAATTGAAATAATATTAAATAATCAGGTGTTATTTACATTTTTAAAACATGTTATTTATTGTTAAAAAGAAAATAATCAAACTTACAGTTCACCTAATTCAAATTCAATTCTCCATATTTAACTTAACATTTGAAAAACTACTGTAGTTTTAGGTTTATTCGGAGAGATCTGGCTGTCTGAATTTCATTTCCAATTATTTTAATACATGTTTTTAATTGATTATATACTATATGGTAAGTATAAAAGATGTGGTTAAGTGTAAAAAATGTTTCTGATTTACATGTTAATGTGTTACAAATTGTATATTTTTAAATTAAACAATCCAAAACAAAGCAAAACTCTATATAGTAGTGCCATCTTGTGCTAACAAGAGCAATCAATGGATGCCAGAAGGCTTGAGCATAAAATCCCTATCTAGTGCCTACTCATCCAATATCCCCAGACTAGTTTCTGGCTTGTGGCCTTCATCAGTGAGGAGCCCTTGATCTGAGAGCACTGCACCTAGATCTTAGGATCTAATGCAACCCTCCAGCACCCACCTTTTAACTCTATTTAACTACAAAACTATGAGAATGAAATTGAAAACACTATTAATATTTTCAATCCAAGCTCAATAGCTTATATAGTCATATGGGTCTGAACTCAATTCAGCACCCATATATTTTGGTGTCTTTGGCTCTTTAACAACCATAGCCACCACTATCCTATTAGGCAGGATTGGTGTTAAACCACTAAACATCACATGATCACTATCTCATACTAGCACAATAATTGTTATTAAACAATCCAAAACAAAGCAAAACTCTCCATATAGTAGTGCCATCTTGTGCTAATAAGATCCAGGGCTCCTCACTGATGAAGGACACAAGCCAGAAACTAGTCTGGGGATATTGGATGAGTAGGCACTAGATAGGGATTTTATGCTCAAGCCTTCTGGCATCCATTGATTTCTCTTGTTAGCACAAGATGGCACTACTATATGGAGAGTTTTGCTTTGTTTTGGATTGTTTAATAACAATTATTGTGCTAGTATGAGATAGTGATCATGTGATATTTTTAAATGCTATAAACATAGTTATTAAGATTATTACAACTAGTTGACTTAGACCTTTAACTTTATCCAGCCAAGAAAATAATCTGGATTTAAATATTCATTGTTCCAGAATAGATCACACCTATGAATTACAAATGTTATAGAAATGTTCATTAAATATGACATTCTATATTGCATTATAATTTTATGTTGACTATTAAAATACAGTTAACTCTTGGTATTCTGTAATCAAAGCCTTGAAACATCAAGATTTAATATGAAGTATTTGTCAAATATTAAAGAATACTTATCCAAGTGCAACAATAATGATTAAGATATATGATACTGCTAAAACAATTAACATTGACAATGTTGTATGAAGAATAATTGAATCATTTCAAAATATTTTTACAGAAGTTTTATCAAATCGCTTTTGTGGATTTAAATAAAATTAGAAGAATATTACTGATTGTTTTTACAAATTTTAAAATTTCAGAGAATGTTGCAATGGTTATTCAATAAAAGCAAAATATATGACTAAAGGGAAGTGCTGAAAATGAATAAAGGAATGTTAACTTGATCTTCAAAAAAATAAAAAAATAAAGATTTATATTCATGAATGTAAAAATGTTAAATACTAAAAATAGTTTGATTAGATTATTAATACATCTTGAAACATAATGAATAAAATTATGAATATAATCAAACTTATAATTTTTGATAGAAATATGCTAATGTATTTTTTTTTAAAAAAATTCAATGAATTATATTTTATCAATACTTGATAACTTTAAATTTAAGACAGATACTTTAGAGCACATAGAAAGGGTTGGAGAGATTAACAAAATGGTATTGTATATAAAATACATAGATATAAAAATGACTACATGCTGATGATATCATTGTAAGAATAAAAAGCCAATACAAAGGAAATAGGTTGAATTTACCAATAAAAGTAATAACAATATATTAATTCCTCAAGTTATGAATTGAATCTAAATAGTTTATTAAAAATGTATAGATAAGTACCACATAAGAGGTGTAAGACAAAAATGAACTTTGGAATAATAAAGAGAAGTAAAGCTGGGTGTAGAAATTGAAAAACTTTCATTCTACAAAGAAATGATAAAATTTTAAAATGAAAACAATATAGTTTACAGTTTTTTTTATCATAATCCTACTCATTATTTTCATCAAAGAACCATTAAACAAAAGAGAACATTTTCTGATAAAATATTCACCATGATATCTCTAATACTAATAAGATACTTCTTGGCAACCATTAGCCTCAGTATAATAAAAATGATATCTATAATTAGTTTTATCTTACATATAAGTTTTCACAGATAAAATTGCAAATGTTTTTATCAACTTTTTATTAGTTTACTGTGTTTTTGTTCATCAGGATAAAAACTTGCAATCAATTTTACTTTCTAATTTCGGATCTAATTGAAAAGGAAACTTTGCATTCATATGCATTCTGGTGAATAAACATTTTTTTATAGTTTGTAAATAATTAAAAAAAAAAACGTGCTGAAAAACTTAAATTTTTAATTTTATTGGGTTTCAGTACTTTTGAATAGTATGGCTATTTATATAAAATTAAAATGGAAAAGAACAAATATTAATATTTAGAAATTTAATAATTTAAACAAAAAAAACATTTTAGTTTAAAAAATAAAATTAAAAAGTAGTTTACTAATAGTTTTGATTAAAAATATTTTTATTTTATTTCTTATAATGAATTAAAAATGTTACTTTATTATTTAATATTTACAGAATCTAGAATACAGGAACTGTTATAATATTATTCAAAGTAAAATGTTAACATTATAATAAGTTAAAAAAATCAATAATGAACAGTTGTATATGAAATACTTATATATATAATATTGAATTGAGTATTTTTATGGATTGTTATTAAAATAAAGAATAGGAATGAGGAAATAATATCTATATAAATAGATGTAACTCTTAACCCTTCATGTTACCAGGAAATTATCATTTATTACTAATAGTCAATCCCTGAGGCCAAGCCAGTTTTTTCATTAAAACTATAATAGTAATTCATAATTTTTTGGTGACATCAAAGGCTAAAAGTTATTTCTACTTACACAGATATTATCTCCTCATTCCTATACTTATCTCAATTTTTTAGATGTTAAATATCAAAATATATATGTTGTGAGCAACATCAATCCTGTTAATGTAAAAAATAAAATATTTATATATTCAAAGTTTTTCAATGGCATTATTCAATTTTTTTCTGTTTACAGTTAGTCTATAATTAAATAAATTGCATACGTTAATTATACCAATATATATATATATATATATATATATATATATATATATTATATATATATATATATATATATATGAAAGGTAAAAAGATTACAACTTTTTTTAAACTTTCACAAGTAAAAAAAAATCTATTCACTACAACAGAATTTGTAATTTAAAATCTCATGTTTATAAAAACTAAGAACAGTTTCAACATGCACAAGGTTTACCAAAATAGATTATATATTCTAAATAATATATCTCTCTTTCTTCTCTAAATATTAAATAATAGTGAAAGCCACATTAAAGCATACCAATCATCTTGAATAGCAGTTTACAGTTAATATTTTTTAAAACAAAAATCATGCATTGTTAACATTCCCAGATGAATATTAATCTTTTAATAATGTGTATATATATATATATATATATATATATATATATATATATATATATATATATTCACACAATTATATAGTTTATTTAATAATTCATGTGTTATATTTATGAAATATGATTCTTTATATTTTTTTCTTCAAATTGTTTTCACTTGTAACATAAAATATATTATCTAACTAAAATCTTCCAATACAAAAAACTTTGTTCTGCTAGTACAGATTTAAATCTATCCACAATAAGTCACATTTTATTATTCATAGTTCATGTTCATGAACTCTCTTTTTCAATGCATATTTGGACCCACCAATGCAACTGGATCCATATTGACATGCTACTTTATATATAGTATTACATTTGTTAATTTTTATTAATAACATTATTTCCACTAATAATGATTTATTAGCATTTGTTGATCAAAATTTGATTGCTAGATTTGAAAATCAATCATATATAATGGATGATGTTTGGTCCATGGAATTTTTGGCTTCCACTGTTGTATGCAGTTATATAGCATATTATAAAGAAAATATAGTCAAAGAGTTTTTTAAAATTAGATATTAAAAGCCATTATAGTTATGTTGCATATTTGTTTATTGCTAGATAAACTATCTTAGTATGATATATTTTCAATAACATAAATAAAAATGATGGTTTGAAATAAACTTCTACTTCTGAGGACAGTTTATGTAAAATAAAATATGTCAATTTAACTTTATAGAGACTATAATACAACCAATTATAAAATATTTATAAAATCTTTATTAATTAGATGATTTATACATCCCAAGTTAAATGATCCTCTTATTGAATTGGCTGAATTTAGAATATTTTTATTTAGAAGTAATACTTTGTATACATTTCAAAATAATAAATTATCCAATACTCAAATACATGCTAATAAATTATTGAACATTAGATATAATAGAAAAGAAAATTATATACATTATATAAATTTGCACATAGATTGGGAGAAAAAATACTGAAGAAAAACGTGGATTTCATTAGCATATGTAAATAGTAGAAAGTGTAGGATGATATTGGACCATATTCTGGTAGATTAATTATTGATGGAAAAAATTTTCTGATAAAATAACAAATATAATATAATATACAAAATGGCGTGTCAATGTTGTTTCTGTTAGATCAATGAGTTGAAATGTTCATTAAAAAAGATAATTTATGAGCATGGATTTTTGCGTAATAAATTGTGATATTTTTTAGATAGATTTAAATCTGTATTTGCAGAACATTAACTTTTTTTATAATGGAAATTTTTGTTTTGACAATATCTTTATTTTATTAGTGCAAAGCAATATAAAGAAAAAGGTTAAGATGAATATTTTTTTTAAATATGATAGACAAATTACTATATATAAACAATATAAATGTGTTATTATTAAGGTTTATCACTTTTTTGTATCATTTGTAATATATATATATATATATATATATATATATATATATATATATATACAAATATATTAATACTTACAACAGAAAAGCTAAATGTTTACATTTTTATTTACCATTAACAAACTCATTCTACTCACAACTTTGACACTATCACCTTAGATAAATACAATAATGATTATTTCTAAACTAGAGATTATCTCTAGCACAGATATAACCTTTAAACCTCAATTAAAGATTAATGTATCGGATTTTTTAATTTGAAACATACACACATATGGAGTTATTCACCTTTTTTTTCATGTGTAATATCTTTATAGATATATTAAACAAACTCCATACTTCCCCATTCAAAGCTAAATTTCTATTAAACAATTTTACTCACTGAGTATGCTTTCGATGGTCAGGCTCATAGCACATATAATGTGCAGAAAAGAAATGGAGCATTTAAATGAGATCAAAATTATGCAAATAGCTAATTTTTTATAATGCTGGGAATTTTTTTATTAATAGCATGAAGTTTGTTGAAAATAAACCATGCCTCCTTTAATTTTGTGCCTGCGATCATTACACTTGGAGCATACAATATCATATGATAGATATTTTGGAAAGATAAGAGCAGCCATCTTATCTTTGTATCTAAATTCACTTGTATATGTCATTCTAAAGCATTTTTGAATGAGAGTGTGGTCTTTCTTTAATTACTTTACATCCATTAACTCTGTTTTGTGTATTAACAATCATGAAATCTTTCAATTTACTGCCTGTTAATATTATGAAATATTAGATTTATATATTACAAATAATACAAGGAAAGTGATAAATCCTTGAGAATTACAGTGTTATGGCTTTCCATAAACAATATAAGATGACACTTAAATTATATAAATCAAATGCAGTAAAGTAGTAAAGAATTGGATTCTTAGAGTTATGCATTAAACACAAGATTTTTCCCAATTGTAGTAACATTCTCATAAATCATTCCATTCATCAACATAAAACAATTATTGGTGAGTTTAAAATGAAATTGCTTAAAAAGATAATTTTAGATTGCAATAAGTTACTGAAACACAAATTCCACAAAAAAAGAAAAAAATGATACATATTATTAAGCATTAAATAACATTATAGACAAATGTCAGATAATTTCTCTCTGATTAAATAATAAATATAACAAGAAGATAAATTTTTGGCAAAAAAGGGAATAATACTCATGTCCAGAAGTAAAAAAAAATTTATTAATCTCTCTGACTGTCAATCCTAAATTATGTCAAATCTAACTTTGTAAGTGGGGTGTTGAAAAATCATAATATGGAAGTGAATGCAGATATTGTAGCCAAATTTGAAGATTGTCCTCTATAAGAGACAATCATTGGGAAAATAGCATATGCATTGAACACTGCATCAAATATTCAAAATAATAATGCATAGTCTAATGATATATAAAACAATAAATTTTCACATGGCAATATGATTATGTGTCTGAAAGATAGCAAAGAAAATAAATTAGCCCTATGTAAAAACAGTGATTACCTCCAAAATGTCCACACACAAATTAATAGGTTACAATTTAAATGTGTGGATACATACAATATGAAAAAAATTAAAGAGAAAATTCATCTCATCAATCCTATGAAAGCATTGTTATAAGGCATTTATCAGATCAAAATACTTAAAAATGTATCTGACTTTTGCTGTTCTACCATAATGTTTTGCTAATATTAAATTACATAAATCAAATCATTCTCTGCACTTAATGATGACTTCAGGGAATATAGATTTTGGAAAATATACTACAAAATCATCTTTTGAGTGTGTACAACTAATCAATGCCTTAAAATCCACCTATACTGTTGTAGTATTGTGTACTATGGGGAATCCAGGGCAAATATTCCTAGCAGAAGCATATAATATAAGTATCCATATTACCATGCTGAGAGTAGCACTGGGTACAGGTCTGTATTTGTCAAGTATGAATTTGAATATGGCCATACCTAAATGAAAATATGCTAGTTAAGATGGTGAATATGCCACAAACTAGGTATAGCTATTATTTATTTTATACATTGATATTTTGAGGTGTGATATGTTGGACTATTTTCATAATTTATGAGTGAATGTTTTTAAAAATGTTCTATACATTCAACATTCACTCATAAATTATGGAAATAGTCCAACATATCACATTTTATAACATACCATCATTACAAACCTTCAGACAAATATTGATATTTTGAAAATTGTTGAATTTATTTCAGAGAATTTTTTTATGTAATTGTTAATTCATATTTATTATTAATAAATATCATGACAACCTAATTACAAAAATTAATGAGCTCTTACTAGAAAATAAACATAATGTATCATTTTTCCATTTGCAGATAATTTAAGATTCTTTAACACAAATGAACATATTATTGGCACAATAAATAATATAAAATAAATTCAACCAATATAAATAATTTAAAATGTCATTTAAAAATAAATAATATTTTATTCATTTTACATTGTTAAAAAAACTGACCAATCTCTGCAGAGTATATGTTTCTAACTGAACAGTTCTTGACACTGTGTCTTTGAGAAAAATTAAATCTGAAAGTGATATGTAGCAAATGATAAAATATTGTATAATTTATAGATTGGTCATTGAAGAATTTATGTCGATTTACATGTAATTTTATGTGACCAATTGAGTTTTGATTCAGAATTTAAGAATATGAATTAAAAGTTTTGAAGGCCTAATATATACTTTTTTTAAAGAGCAAACTTACAAAATAATGGCATAAAATAATCGGACACATGTCTTAGAACAGACAGAACAGATTGCACACATTGTATCATAGATTGTTGTTTTTTTTTTTTTGTTTTTTTTTTATTATTTGGTGAAACATAAAATTACACTTTCCTTTAATATAATTAATATTTATACCTATGTTTTTTCATTTTTTACTTTTAGATGAGCATAGATTATCTTTAATAATTTTTCCAAATTTAAGATTTTATTTTTCGATCCCTTTATTATATTGTTTTAGAAAAGAACTATAAATTTGCGAATATTTATACATATAAATATAAAACATGAAAATCATCTATATTTCAAATAAAATCCAGATGTGATAATCTCTACCAATGCAAAATCAGAGAAGCCATTGAGATACTTAAAAGGCCAGATTGTATCAATAAGCGAGATGATACGTGCAAACTTCCTCCTATTTGGAAAGATTTCTTTAAAAAATATTCTTAAATTTAACATTTTTGCTATTGGTGGGATTTTTTAATGTTTTATTCAAACCAGTGATTGTAGCGCCTCTACAACCGTCTTTCTACCTTTTTATAACTCTGTGGATGGCTTGTGTGACCAAGTCGAAACGTCAGTATATTGATATTAAAAGTTTTTAACACGGATGAACCCGCAAAATATGTATTTTATATATTTAACCCGTGCAAATCTTCGTTTTAACATATATATATAAATCAAATGGTATATATATATGTGTGTATGTGTATTTTAAAGTAGAAAATAAAAAATGAATTTAAAAATGTAATATTTTTAACATGTAGTAATTTAAAAAGAAACCTCATAAATGCAATAATAGAAAAAAAAAATCTCAAGTTTCAAAATGAAATCATAAATATAAAAAAATTCAAAAGAATTTTGGTGATTCCAAGTACATAAAGCTTTTAATTTTTAACTTACTTATGAAACATAATAGTGAATGAAATTTCATATTTTATATTTTATATATTATTCATTTACGGTTTTATTATATTTCACAAAATATAATACATTTAAAAAAAGATAAAACTAAATGTAATTCATTGTACTTCCAAATCTAATTTTTACATTTTATGGATTCTTTCTTTTTTTAAGGTTTTTTTTTAAAAATCTTAAAGTAAATATGGTATGTATTTTTTTTTTTTTTACATAAAAACAAATGAATGAAAGAATACATAAAATTTGAGATGTATATACTTTTAAAATGCAATAACTTATAATAAAAATCTTTAATATATTATTGAAAGTGTTATGCTATATGTGCAATCGGTTATACTTATGACAAAATTTAAGTCATAACATAGTCATAGCCACCTCATTAATAATGTAATATGGGTTTGTAAATCAATAATTATCTATTTTTATTTAAAGAATAGAGCATGAAAAATAAACTATAACTTCTCACCTAGCTAGCTTTATAAATATTGTCTTCTACTTCACAGTTTCTCTTTAGACATATAATAGAGTATTTTTCCAAGATGTGACATATTTCAAGTGTGTGTGTATATATATATATATATATATATATATATATATATATATATATATATATATATATATATATATTGGATAATCAAACAATGCACAAATATATGGGAATGGGATAAAATCCCCGGAAAAGAATTATAATTTGTAATATATTTATATATGATTTTTCAACGAATTTTAGATATATCTCTATTAAATAGAATTGTACATTCTACATTGAAATATTAAAAGTTACAATATGGATTTTAGACAGAGAATGTTATTACTTTTTAGAGCCACAAGGTGAGTACCCTATTTCAGGATGACATATTTCGTATTAATGAAATGATTGTTGGTTAACAGTGTACATTATTATGATATTCATTTATTAGTTTAAGTGTAGTTTGATTAATCAATTTATTATATGAACTTAAGTTTGCTTTAACATGCCTTGGATGTATTATTTATATCTGAGTGTTTGTTTTATAATTATATATAAATAAATCTTCAACCATACTGACTTAAAAATGCTGCAGTAAATTTGACAGATGATAGATACTGCTATAGGAAAATACTGAAACTAATTAATAATCTTAAAATTTTAATACTTATATAAGGGTTTTTATATTGATAAAGGAATACCCTCTTTTATCAACCTCTAAAATTCCTTAATCAAATTGAATAGTAACAACTTGCAATTAAGAAGCAAGTTCTATTGCAAAGATACATAATTGTTAATTTAGTTTTATTTTCACAAAGCAGATGATGTATTAAGACATTATTTTTACTAACCTTGATAAAGATCAAATCATTTCAATACTGCCACAGGTAGGTGTGAAAGTTCTGTAGGGCACAAAAGCACTTTAATTGGGATGTCAAATGTGAGTGATAATTAATAAAATTTATATGGAAATGAAAATACATAGATTTACAAATTTATCCAGTGTTGGAAATACATTCTGATTCATAAATATTTAGATTTACAAATCAATTAATTGTTAAAACATGCAAGAGGATCAGTTTTTTTACTTAAATTATTTGAAATATATTATAAATATTATATATTCTATCCTTGAGCTGCATCAAAGAGATGGGTGCCATTTCACTACAATAAATAATAAAATTTATATGTAAATAAAAATCTTTAGAATTCTGAATCATTCCAATGTTAGAAATATGTTCTGATTTTAAATATTTTTTATTTAAATATAAAGGGATTACTTTTTTATTAAATTTCTGATAATTGTTTTAATAAATATTTTATTATCTACAATTGTACTAAACTGAACTGACATGGCATCATTTTGCTGTGATAAGTAATTAAATTTATACGTAAATGTTTATTAATAATTTATTTTAAAATATACTCATTTAAAACATTAGCTCTTAATAATTATGCATAGTAGGTAATTTATTTGCCAGTTATATTTTATAAGTTGTCTGTCATCTATTTGTATGGCAGAAAGGTTAATGTAGATGATCAAGAATCTAAGTATGTGTTTTGGAGGGTTGAATCTATTGAAAATATTTTTTCTAATATGGATATTATCATTTTTTTTCTTTTTAATACTACGAATTTTTTTTAATATTGATATAATTTTTTATGTTTTATTAATCCGCTTTTATTAGATTTGCACTGTAGTAGAATTTGTAATTTAACCATAAAATCTCACATGATGATCAAAATCAAAGGGAAAATGCAACTAGTAACAAACAATTTTTTAAAAAGATATTATTGCAGAATTTCATTCAAATGGTATCATTTTATGTCCCACCATTGAGTGTAAAAACTATACAACTTCACTTGTAACCAGTCAATTGGGAATGTGCCTACAAAATTATTTATCTATTCTAGTGGAAGAAATCAATTTTTTCATTTTTTTACTTATTATTATTTATTATTAAACCAAAAAAGTATAATATATGGTAATTAGGTTGGTTTTAAAAATTTATTAAATAAACAATGGAAATATAAAAATTTCTTTTGTAAATAAATATAATGTAAATCCTTAAATTCCATAGATAGCTGACTATATAGCATGACTAAGTTTTTAAACTGAAATAACAAGCATACAAAAATTATTCTATAATTAAATCAATATTTATTTGTGAATGAAAAGCTAATTTTGTTAATAGAAAACATAAGTTATGCATGAAAAATTTCCAAATGAAACAAAGTAAAACAACAGGAGTTATTTTGAATCAATTAATTTTCAGTCATCTATATGTCTTCAACTCCAGCTACTTATCTTAAATAGCCAAATATGGGGCTGAACAAAATTCAGATACACCATATATTAATAGTCTTAGTAATATAACATCACCAATGCCTTAAAAAAACTATAACAATAAATAAAACCAAGTCATACATCACATGACTTTATGAGCTTGTGTTTACAAATGTAATATCATGAGAATGTTAATATCTCTAAACTAGCTTTTTCAATAAATGATGCAAGAGAAAGCATTTAAAATTTCTATCTAGAAATACAAGATAATTATGTCATATGATGTATGATATAGTTTTCTTTATTATTATAATTTGGCTTTTAACGTTTTGGTGATGTCATATCACTAAGGCTATTAATATATGGTGTATCTGAATTTAGTTCAATCCCATATAGCTATTTAAGTTAGATAGCTGAAATTGAAATACATGTAGATATCTGAAAATTTAAGATTTTCTCCTTAATAGTTAAGCTTGGCCAGAGTTTATATTTTAGATCTAGTGTCTGAATGTTCTAGCATCTCACCGAAGAGAACCATCAGCTCAAAAAACAGTTTGGGGATAGGGTTAATTCCAGATAGAGATTTTAAATGCTTTCTCTTGTGGCATTTATCAAAAAAGCTTCTTTAGAGCTATTAAAATGCTCATTATATTATAGTATTAGTTATAAATGTCTACTATTGTACATTAACATTTTTTGTGAGAAATTATCTTCCACCATCTAAACTTATACAGATTTTTTTATTTTGAAAATGGTCACTTATATCTTTGTGAAAAATGATCTTCCAACAAGTAAACTTTCAACAATTTAAACTTATTAGAAGTGATAACCAAACCAAAAAATAAACATATATTAAACCATGCAATTCTGCCAATATACAAAATGTTGTTTATTTTCATCACTGCTGTAAATTGAACTTTCTTACCTCAAATCATATTCTGTTATGAATGGCTACTCTTTTTCAACAATCCTGAATAAAACACTGCCATCGTTTGGGGCAAAACCAACATCTTGACTAATAACTTTTTCCCCATCGAAACATTATCCAATATTTAATTACAAAATTAATTAATTTCCCTTTTAAAAGATTGTAGTAAACAATAAAGCAAGTCATATATAGCATGACATTGCTTTTATAAGCTTTTCTTGACAAATATGTAATATAGAGAGCATATCAATAGCTCAAACAAACCCTTAATTCATAAGTGCAGTAAGATAAAATATTTAAAACCTCTATCCAGAATGTTCCTATCCCCAAACCAATTTGTTTTGAGCTCATGGGTCACCTCAGTGACGAGCTAGAATATCAAGAAAAAATATTTAAAATCTCTATCTGGAACATTCCTATCCCCAGACCAATTGGTTTTGAGCTTATGGCTCACCTCAATGAGGAGCTAGAACATCCAGACATTGTATCAGAATGTTCTAGCTCCTCACAGAGGTGAACCATAAGCTCAAAAACAATTGGTCTGGGGATGGGAACATTCCATATGGAGATTTTAAATATTTTCTCTTACCATGAATTAAGAGCTTGTTCAAGTTTTTAGAAGATTGTAAATATGTTTAATTTGGTCTTTATATACATATTTATGTGGCAGATTTCATCACCACTGGACTAATATGTAAGTATCATTTTCAAATATGAACTCAAATGCAGATTTAATACAGGTGTTGAGGTTTCCAATGTTTTAACTACTGAAAGTCGTGGCATATTGTTCACCTTGTTTTTTATAAAGAAACATACACATTATATATATATATATATATATATATATATGTATGTTTCTTTATAGGTTACATATAATATATATATATATATATATATATTGTAACCTAGTGTTATTGACACTTGGTTTATTTGGCATTATTTCCACAGGAAAACAATGCAATTTTTTTTTTAGAAAATAAAAAGATAAAATAATAATAATATTAAGTGATTAATAAAGTATGCTATTTACTCACTGTAATGTATTTTAAGCAAATAACTAAAAAATTTGGTAATCCAATGTCATTTTGAAGAAGAGCATGAATAATTTAATTAAAATCTTAACAATAAGAGCAATTTAATATAGTATAAAAGCACATATCATAAACAGTAATTGATTTTGGATGGGTAGAGGGGGAGAGTAGATGAATGTCTTGTCATAAAGCACAATAACTTCTGATAATTTATTTTGTAGAAAATCATATTTAAAAGAAATATACATCACTAATTATTAATTAAGTATATTTATTATTTTTCATTATTTGTCAAATTACTTTGTAATCTATTTAAATCATACGGAAATAATAAGTTTGTTTTTTTCCTTTCTTTTGTTTATGTTATAATTAAATGATTATTTTTCTGTAAGAGGTCGCTAAAACAAGACCGCCAAATTTTGAAGAAAGTTTAGTCTGACATTAGTTTTACAAGGAGGAAGCAGTACTGAAATTCGGTAACAAATTTTTTATTATTTTTTATTGCAGAAATAAATATAAGTCAAGTAAATTTTTAATAATATCATGCGTGGCTAATCCTATTTGATAAGATATTCTGTTTTCTGTTGCCATCTACCTATTTAAAGCTTTTTATACGCAAAAATATACTATCTTCTGCTAAAGTTCAAAATGACCGTATTGACTACAGCAATCACGGAAAGTGTCATTATGTTTAAAATAAATAATATAAGTAATTTCCAGGAAATAATCAATTATTTGTTAACTTTACCTTATTTAATAATCTTTTCATGGTATAAAAGAAAAATTATAATTAAAAAGACATATTAGAAAAGCCAAGGAAAGTTAACTAGAAAATTTCGCGCTCTTTCTAAAAGAAATTGTCTGCTTTTGAAAATAATGTAAGTTCCCCACGTTAAAATATGTTTTATTCACTGAAAATTATCTAGAAATAATATTGATGATAAAGGATATTTACTTATGCACCTGTATATTTAAAAAAAAGAAAATATAAATTTTCTCAAGGCAAACATCGGAAAATTTGTATGTGTGCATTTTACGGAGAATTCCTTATTAAAGAAAAATTACAATTCCTAGAGTAGGAATAAAAACTACAAACATTAGTGATTTAATTATAACCATAAAATAATATGTTATATTATACATCAATTGGAGTCATTAAAACTTCATATCCACGTAAGTCAGCTGCAGTCCTTATAATAATAGTATTTTGGAAAAATTCATGCATTATTTTATTCATAAGCCAGCTAGCTAAAAATGATACGTATCGCCAATAGTAAAAAGAAAAGAATTGTATATGTGATCGTCTATCGTCAAATATTTGTCATGTTAAAATATGTATTGTTTTCTTGGATCCCCAAAATTATAGCAGTTAATTCAAAGAAGAATTAACATCCAATGCTGCTATGTTTTCTTTGCCTAATTTATTAATTGCACCAGAATGGAGGCAACTTTTATATAAATGAAATAATAAAATGTGTTTCTTATTTTAAATTTGGTTCGTGAACTATGAATGGATCAAGTTCTTCATCTAGATAAATTGCCCAATGGAAAAACATTTTTCTAGTGAGATAATAATCACTTGTTAAGTAATGATTTTTTTACTAATTTGTAAAATTATGTGTATTTTTTTTATATCTACAGGTGAAAGGCTGTATAGTCAAGTAATATTTAAATGACCTTGTAATCATAAAGGTATGTTTTCATGTAATTATTCTAGGTTAAATTTATATTTGACATAAAAAAAAAATTTTTTTTTTATAAAATGTGTTTACTTATGAGATGCAATTATGGGTATAAATTTATATGTTAGATGCGTAAAAGAAGAAAAATTCAGATACTTAATAGGTAAAATATCTAGTTAAAATTATCAGAAGTAATTAAAGATAAGTGCTATACAGGATATTACTTATTTAAAGTTTGAAACAAATTTATACTATGTTAATTGAGGAACTTATTCCCAATTATTCTTCATTAACGCATTCACTTAATTTAGTTCAAGATACTATACTACCAATTACTTGTTGAATGTTTCTTTGGCAAAGGTGAAAATTATTATGTTTTATTCTGTGTTATCCATTGATTTCAGACGTTGATCTAAGTATACCCCAGAACATAAATTTAGTGTAATTAGTGTATTTGCTTGTCTTGCCCCGATATAGCATTGGTATATGCTTAAGATTCGCATAAGTAATAACTGTAATGTCTTTATTTTGTGGGATGGAAATTGATCTCCCCAAAAGCTTTATTTTCCATGAGGGGAATAGATAAATCTAGTATTCGGGTATGTTTATAACCCAAGTGATCGCTTCTCAGAGTTAGGACGATCAGTAATTTATATCGTATTTAGTGTATTTCATTCATTAAAATCCCAGGAGAGGATTATAATTGGTGTGTGTTCCTATTATGCCCAAGTAAGAGGCAAGGACCCACCAAACTATTTTAATGTAGTAGTTAACTCTACAGACCTTCGGTGTTATTCCATATTCCTCATGAGAAAATAGAGATAATTCCACCACGGAAGGTGTTGAATATTGTGTTTTGTTTAGAAAGTTATGGCAAGATAACGGGTATATTGGAGGTTAATTCCTTACGATCCATTTAGTATAAATAGCGTGCTAGTATATATGATCAATGTCTGGATTGTGCGGCGGAATAGTGCTGGTAATCCACACGTAAGTCAATGGAGAGAGTAAGTTTAAAATTGCGTGATTTAGAAATTTTTATTTGCCAATGGAGGATTCAAATACTAGGTTTAATTCGGGTTAATGATTAAGTAGCACTCACAATATAACTTATACTGAGGAATACAATGTGTATAACAACTTCAGTTGTTATTAAGGTAAATATTAAAATAATAAGTGTAACTTCTGATAAATAACCCATAAATTATAATAAGTTATCTAAATAAAAACTATCATTTAATTAAAGATATGATAATAAAAATCGTTTGTACGCATTGCCTAGAATCAGATTATTTTTATTTTAAAACAAATAGTTAGTTAATAAAGTTAAGTAACCGTTCATATAAGATACACTAAACGGATGAGTTGATGTATCGATAATAATATTTATTTTGTTATATTCAATTTGCATAAATGTAAAAAGAAGATGAAGAAGTAGTTCGAATCCAGGTCTAAAAGTATAGACGAATTAATGTTAGTTATATTTTGTTTTATCCATATGGGATCGAATAAATTGTATATGTTTGTTTATTATGTTAATCATAAAGGATAGTTTTGTTAAACTGTAATAATAAATTAGAATCTTGTTAAAATTTAATAATAAATTATAGTCTTGTTACAAGTTGTTTTGAGTCATTTTTCTTGTGTGCTAAATAAAAGTGTATTTGCATAATACTTGCAATACGTTCTTGAGTCCAAAATCATTTATGAAATCTTAAATTCAATACACCAGATAGACAATTGTAAGCAGATTAGAATATTTCACTATATTTTAATTTAATAAGAATCATTTATGGAATTGAAAACTTCAGACCAAAACATTTTATTTTATGTGTGTGTAAAATCACTTTATTCCCAAACTACCAGTTTTGGTTGCACATCGTTTTGTACACAGTTAAGTGAAGTGTCTAAGTAATAAATCTTAGTTAAATTATTGTGTTGTCATGGATAATGGAAGGACACAAAAGCACCCTTGTCTTTTCATCATTCCGACTGAGATTCTGGATTAAAAGGGCTGTATTATTCAAAATTATGCGTTGTTATTGAATATAGTTATCATCTCGTTAAATATTATAATAGTTGATATGTGGATGAAGACACCTGGAATTTAAGTAAAGTAAATGTTTCCTATAGCCGACCAGAATGTCAGTCATATGCGACAACACAATACTGCTGAGCATTTTTCTTTAAAAATAACAGAGAACCCTGAGATTAGTGTCATTATTATAAGTGCTCTTAAATTAAGAATTGATTAATTATGATCAACATTACAAGCGTGGCATGGCTTAAGAGATTGAAACTTCTAATTGTATAATAATAAAATATTGAGAGCATATTGGCAAATTAATAAATGTTTTGTTTTAGTCAGTAATATTAACAATGACATGAAATCATCATCATCATTGTCGAACAGTGCAAGTACTTACAGCTCAGAGAATGTGTTTTGGATAGAGAAAGAATGTTAATTTATTTTTTTTTAAATTTATTTTATTAATGATAATTTTTTTTAATTCTATCTCTGTCTGAACTGCATATCGCTGTAGCTGAATTATTATAACTAACCTAACGTCGAGATATTAGGTAATATAGGGTTTGCTACCCGAATCATAGACGGAAGCGATTATGATTTCCGAATTGATTTAATAAAAAATAAAGTCGTTGAAATATAGGTTATATATTGTGCCCTTTTGTAGGGGTCTCCATAAATTGTTATATCAATCTATTAAAAAAATTTTAAATTTAAGATATATTTAGCTATATGATGTTAATTTTGTTTATAACAATCTTTCAAAAAGTGTAATTAAAGTAATTCATGAGTGTTTGATATGTAAAAATTGTGCTGATGTTTGAGAGAGACGTTTCAATGGGGATGATAATAGTATATGGTTGGGAAAACTGGCCATAATCAATACTGCATTAATAAATTTAATAAATAAATGTTTAAAGTTAAAGTTTTAAAAAAAGGTAAGTTAAAATTAAATGCATATATTTATTGTTGATAAAGATTAATATTTAATAAATGAATATAAATATTTTAATTATTAGTAGTACATAATAAAAGATTAATATTTGATTTTAATAATATCGAAGTATTATTTTAAAAGTTGTTATAAGATATTATTTATTTTAAAAATATTTATTTTAAAAATGAAATTGTTAGTTTATTTTTAGATTATTACAAGCGTTTGTAGCTTTGTTGTAAAACAGATGTTAGTTAAACACATACTCACATGCTTATGAGTTTTTTTTTGTAAAGTTGCAAAACTATTTTAAAATTCTGTTATAAAAATTTATAAGTATTATATGGGCTATCATGAGATAAAAATAAAGATAATTAATGTGAAATATTGAATCTGATTTTTAAAATACTGCTTAAAAACATAACGAATAAAAATAGACTTAATTTATTTATAAAAATAATCTTATAAAAGTTAACCCTTTTCCCGCGTCCGACGAGGCTCCTCGTAGACATCTGAAATCACTCTAACTCAGCCCGTTTTCATACGAAAATTTTCGTTAAATACGTATTGAATTCGTTTTTAAAAGTTCTGTACGATGATGAGATCTTCCGATTTATTTTAGAAGTAAAAAATAGAAAAAAAACATATTTAAACCTAAACAAAGAAGGAACATTATTTGTGATTGGTTCTTAGCATGCTCTCAGCCGAAAAAGACATTCTGATTGGCTGAAAAGAACAAAGAAACTGCCTGATCAAAGAAAATAAAGAAAAACGCTGAGATTTTCATTTCGAATACGATTTAAATTATTATTAAATAATATTTATGGAAATTAAACATAATTTTCAGAGAGAATAATAAAAAAACAAAATTATTTTCGAAAAATATTGAAGATTTTAGTACAAATATTGAAGTTGTAATAAAAAGAAATATTTACTTTTCTATAATGTAAAAGTCGATCTTTTTGTTTACATTATAACTTTTATGTTGCCGATATTGAATATCTTAGAATAAATAAATAGCAATTTATTTTTGAAAGAACTTTCATTGTCTTCACAACCTGAAAAATTAATTATATACTTTTTATAAACGTATCTGAGTTGAATTTAATATTATAGGCGAATATGTTTTAACAATAGGCTTTGTCTTCAGTTTGTGAGTTGGCCAATTAAAAGATTTGATTTTTATCTGATACAACCAATGATAAAATTAGCGGTTTAAGGGTTAAAAGTGAAATAAAGTAAGAAAGAATATTTTAAAAAATGTTTAATAGATTTAAATAAACGATAAAGATTAATTTAAGAATTTAATAATGTGATAAATAATAAATATTAAATAAGTCATTATTTATTTTTAATTCTGTCTTGTTGGTAAAATATGTAAATAAGCTAGCAAGTTGATTGTTTAATTTACCAATTAAGTGGGGAGTTTCTTCGGGTATAAAACCAAGGTTCAATTGTTCGGAGGGGGATTGTGATTGTAATTTTTAAAGTAAAATGTGCTATTAGAGATAGCTAAGTAAAATAATAGACACTCTCATAATAGTTTTTTTTTTTTAAAATAATTTATAAAAGTTTACCGATAAATATGCAGTGCTAATTTTAATTATAATTTCCTATTGATCGTTTCGATCGAAGCTCAATTTACTATCAAATAGTCATGAAAACGTCATATAAGGATAGAATGTATTGGAGACTTTATACTAAAAATTTAACAAACGCTGGATTAACTAGGAGAGTTATTAGATGCATAAAAGTAATATGTTGGACCTTATATAAATTTAAAAGCTGATGGTAATTAATTTTTATAAACAGATATTTAAAAGAATGAGAAATACTTCTTTATGAAGAAAGTATCTGTAAATTATAAATTTAAGTATATATATCTTGATAAAGATATGATAATTAACAGTAATTATATAAATACTTGCCTTGTTAAGTCTTTATGGTTTAAAAGACTAAATTCTGACAGTTTTAAAAGGCAAATAAATTGGAAATTTAATGGGTAAAGAAATACCTATAAAAAATTATTATATTAGTAAAGTCTGAATGCTGGTCGTACAGAAGAATCTAAAAGTAATCTTACCTAAATATTTGTTAAGGAATGCGCAAATCAAATATACGTGGATATCCAAGTCAATTTAAAATAATTAAATAGGAACTTTATAAACTATAGACTAATTTTAAAAATAATAACTTTTAAATAATATTTTTTTTCTTAAAAGAAATGAATCCAGATTCCATAAACTATTTTAATTATTATTTTATTCTTATGGTGGAACTGACTTTTTCTTTATTTTTTAAAAAAAGAACGTTTTCATTTATTTCATAAAAACTTTTAAAAACACGTGATGTACCGGAAAAGGAAGTAATGTTTGGTGAAAATTTGTGCCTAGGAAAAGAACAATTATGGGTGAAAGAAGACACCGTTGGATTTTATGTAATATGTTTTTTTATTTATTAACTAACATAAATATTTAATTAATTATTGATTTATTAAAGATAGGAAAGGTACATTTACATTTTTTTTTTAAAAAAATAATAACTAAATATTAATATAACTTTTCATTGCATAAAGTTTATTTTATAATTATACAACACGTAATATTTTAAAGAATAATTGTTGAGTGTAAATGTGAAATTATTTTGAAACTGTAATCCTGGAGGACATCGTGTGACGGACTGTACATTAAAGTATCATTTATGGTAAAAAATTATGTGATAATAATAATTTGATGTATTTACTATGTTTTCTTTAGATCAACCAAATGTTATTTGATTGTTGAATGAATGTATTAATATTTAAATAATATACACGCATAAGATTAATAATAGCAGTTTTATTTTAATATGCATAATTTAAATTGATGATGTAAATTTAGTACAACATAATATGAGAACCTAGAAATAATTATATGATTCTTTCGTGAATAAATTTTAATGTTTCTGTTACAATAGTAGGAATTAGATTTATTATATTAGTGTAAGTTATTTATTTTTCTTTTCAAGTTAGTAAGAGGTATATAAAATCTATATTTTATTTTATTTTATTAGATAAGTTAAGTTAATTTTACATAGAAATTTATATTTTGATTGAAGGCTTATCGTATATAGATGATGAGGTATAAGAGATTTTGGATAAATATTATTTTTTTTTTAAATTGGTCATCTGTTTTTCTGAAGTTGAATAAGGTTAAAATGATATTTGTAGATAGAAGTTTTAAGAAGGAATAAGAGTAACAAGTAAAAAAAAAAGTAATAGTTTAAATAAAAAAGAATCATAGAATTTTATTTAACATAATACTTTATAAACTTTGGAATTGTTGAATAATTTAAAATATTATTTAAAAAGAACATATACGTATTGCATATTTTGATAAGACATGTAGTATGACATTATATCGGAATGAAATAAATAATTATAATCAATAATTGTTATTATATTACAAAGTTATATCAGTTTATACATTAATTAATATTTGAGTAATACTAATAGTAAATGTAATACATACTAGTACATTATAATCTAAATAGCAGTAAGACTTAAGTGAATTAGCATTTAATTATTAAAGTCTGTTTATTTACATATATGCTACGTGAATGATATCTCACATAAAACCTTTTCTTGTATTAATTGATGACAAATGATGTTTATTAAAATTAAAGTCATAAACTTAATTAAATGTTATTGATAGAACATTTTAAGAAATGTATAAATTATCTATTTATGATTATGGAAATAGTAACAGTGTAAAAATCTTGTATTATTATTTTTCTTATTTTTGTTTTATTTTCTTTAGTTCCATTTGTAATGTAAATAGTGTAAATAAGTTATTTGTTAAAGTTGATGTGAATAAATTTGTTAAGTTGTTTTTTTTAAAAAATGTGTCGAATTCATTATTTTACACCATAGCATTTGACAACAGATAATTTGAATGAACATAATATTTGCACAATATGAATTTATTATTATTATTATTTTTTAGAAAGAAACACAATATTTTCTTAATATAATTTATAGAAATTGATTGACATTAACATATAATATTACAACGGTCACAAAGTAATTATAATGTACAATATAAGAGTATAATATTATTTATTGCCACAAATTGTTAAATTATAAGATTTTGGTCTATTTTAAAATTAAGATACTATATGGAAATGAAAGACATGTATATGATTTACTTATTTTCTTAATGATTAATGGTATAATCAAATAGATAAGATTAAGCTATACACTAAAGATTATTATTGTTAGTTATTGTTATTAGAATAAGTTAGGTGTATTTAGGTTTGATATTAAATCCCTTATCATTCCTATCTGCACGAATTATTATTACTTTAAGATAATTAGAAGAACCTGAGATCGTTTAATTATATTTCCTTAACAAAAGATTGAGATTTATTTATCTATTATTATTAAAGATAGTTCATTTATAAAAGTCATAAGAGTGCTGTAGAGTTAGTAATGAGATAATAAAGAAGTAATAGTATTCTTATGCCATTGAGACAGTGTCTTGGAAAGACATTGGCTCAATGTAAATTCAATTACCAATTGTAACTTCACTTCACAGTCTCATGATTTTAGTAAATACTTATTTAATTAGTACATGATATTGAACTATATTAATTTTTGATAAGTTATAATAAATCTAATAAGATATAGTATTATAAAAATATATTAAAGATAGTTATACATATTTTAGCTGAGCATAATGATTTAATTGAGCTAGTCATATTTTAAATTATATTATATATCGAGAAGTGAGGGTACATATATATATATATATATATATATATATATATATATATATATATATATATATATATATATATATATATATATATATATATATATATATATATATATATATATATATATATATATATTGTAATGTTTCACATATATTGAACTAAAATTTGTTCTTAATATTTTGTTACCTATTTTTTTTCCTTGTAGTATAAATTATAGATTATAGTTTTATCTATTCATTAAAAAAAAATAAAAAATCGTTTCCTTTCAAAAATGCAACTGTTTTAAAAGTATAAACTAGTCTTAATCTTTTTTTAAATCTTCTTATTTTTCCTCTTTATTAAACCTTTCAAAAATGTAAATGTATAAAAATATATATGAAACAATCTTAATCTTTTTAATCTCCTTGTTTTTTTCCTATTAAATCAAAAATATAGTAACTTTATTATTACCTTTTTTATGTAGTTTCTATTTAATCTTCCTAATGTACTTATATTTTTTTAAGTAATGCAACATTTTTGTCATTCAATCTGCATTCATTCCCATAATTATGTATTTATATATCTACATTATTTTTCAACTATTAATAATAATTTTTACACTACTTCACAACTAATAGAAACCAAACTTCATGTATGTAGGACCACAAGACAACTTAAATAAGCATGAAATATTTATTTTACTATTTAATATATTATGATAGATGATTAATATATCCGAATTGATTATAAACTTAGTTATTTGTAGTTCAAAGAACAATTTTTGTATTATAAATATGTTATTAAATAAATCCATATAGTATTAGTTTTGTCTTTATGTGCAAATTCATTTTTTATCTTGACTTTATTGGCTTTTATTGGGATCTCTATTTGACCTGAGACCGCAGATCTTTGTAAGACCGTTTTATTTCTGACTCCCTCATAAGCAAAAGCATTATCAGTAATATTTCTTTGCAATTATAAAGGGACCATCATACAATGAAATTTTTGCATTATTAATTAGTGTGTTTGCTGATATTAGATGTTCACATGAAATAATTCTATGTAGTAAAAATTCTTTTTGTCTTTATAATTAGAGAACATGTAATTATAAGTATTATTTTTTTTTAATAATTTAAACTGATTTTCGGTTAAGAATTAGTAAAATTTTAAATAGATTAAATCAAAAGGTTTAAGGTAATTCGTTTTTTTTATTTATTGTTTAATATATTGTCTTTTATTCATACTTTTGGGTTATAATTATTATTAGCATTGGATAATTGTGGTTTATATTTAGATGTGTTATTTTCCATATTTTTTAAAGTATAAAATAATATTTCAAAAAGTCTATTCTTTCTATCTTTACCGATTGTTTTTTATTTTTGATATATATATATTGACGAATAATACAGAACAGATGTGTGTATATGCGTATTTTTTTGAAAAGTCGAGTATATGTGCAAGATTTCATAGACGGTAAACATAGTTTTATTTAATATATTAAAAGAATCATAATTTCACAGCACTCCCTCTAATTTTTGCTTTTGAGAATTAATGACAACCCTAATGGATAGTTTTATAAAAAGACTTGGGGAAATTCCACAATCACTTTCATAACAAATATTTTTAATGAATTTATTGATATATGAGTATGATTAAAAAAAAAAAGAAATAGAGATGTGGATGAATATTGGAGGAAATGAGGCTGCAATGAAAAACAATTTAAATAGGGGGATATCCATAAACTAAATAATGGAGATTATATTTCAACAGTTGAATCAAATGGAGGATACAATGGATAATAACATGGTCGTATAAAAACAATTAGGATAGAAGTCAATAAGTTGGGCAATTAAAACATAGCTGAGATTAATAAAAAATAGATATAGTATAAAAACAATATGAGATAAGAAAAAAAACAAAATAGTCCAGAACATTTAGAATACTAATTAATTACCTTATGAGGTAAATTACATGGATGAAACATTTAAAAAAGGACTAAAACAAATGAAAATTCTAAAATAGGAAAGGAATTTAAAATGCGCATTTGGAATTGACGTAGACATCCAATTATTCAAAGATTCAGATTTCTAACACTAAATAGGAAATAAAAACTGTTATAAAAAAAGAATAAGACAATTATGGAAAACTGGAAAAGTACCAAAACAAAGTACTAAAGTAATTATAATTAATTAGGGAATAGGCTAGTTAATTTGAGAGTTCCTATTTTTGAAAAATACTACTATACAAGAATGGACTCGGAATCAATTGTTTGAATAAAAAAATCAATTAAGGAGAGAACAAAGAACAATTAAGTATTTAAAGTTTGATAAAAGTAAAAATGGCTATATAAATTATATAAAAGGCTGATTGAGAGAGAGAGAGAGAGAGAGAGAGGTCTAAAAAACATATAGACATTAAATTTAAATAATGGAGAAACATAAATGAATGAGGATTATTTGATGAAGATCAAATCTAGGTGAAAAACATCAATTATGAAAAACTTTTTGTTCCTGATAAATTGTTATAAGATTATAAGAGATGAAGAAATAGAATAAGAATTATGATATAAATTAACAATAAAAAGAGATAAAAAAAGAGGAGCATTGTTTCAAGTCAATGTACGACATTAAAGAAAAAACTAAAAAATAATTTTATAAAAATAAAAGAATTTTGTTTTGTCAAAAAAAAAGAAAAGGCATAAAACAAAATAGAAAAAAAGAATCAGAGAAAAAAAGAAGTAAGATATTAAGGGACTATAAACTAGACCACATAAAAGAATCACATGATTACCAAACACCTAAAACCTAAATACAATATTTTATAGGAAAGGGACAAAGACAATATGTACTTAGCATTCTTACATTACCACATAATTATTAAATTTCAGTAAACTATCTAATTAAATATTACTTTATCCCTGTTCAAATAATAATTTTTTCAACCCGCTAATCCACCAAGCACAACTTTTATTATGTTTGAACCCAAAATAAGCAAGCATATAAGTTTGCTCTATCATTTCTAACCAACATTGATATTGATCCTGTCTAATTTCATTCGTTAATATATAATAATATTTCTATAATCGAAAGCTGATATTTTAACAATACTATTTATATAATTACAGCAATAAATAAATAAAAAAATTACTATTTAGAATAAAGAAACCATTTTCTCTCCTCCACAAACTTTATCTACTAAATTGTATTTTCTTTTCAAAAACAATTTTGTATTCATTAAGTACTCAACATGATCTGCCAGTCCAGAAAGAATGTTAAGTTCTAATTTTAAATAAATACTAATATTTTGATTAAATAAAATATTTATTTAAAAGTATATACTTAATAAATATAATAACAATTAAACATTATGTTGATATCCAACAATATAACACACACATTCATATATATAAATTAATTATTTTCCATGGATTTTTATTTTAATAAAGAACAGAAATAAGAAATTATAAGCATGTAAGTGAGCATTATCTTTGCCTTTGATGTTGGAAAAAAACTATCAATTGACAGTCTTCCTGAGAATAAATAAGTTTTCTACATTAACATGTTATGGCTCTTTTCTTGAAGTTTACTGCTGAAGTAAAAGTTCCGACAAAAGAACCATAACAGGTTACTGAAAAAAAAACTTAATTATTCTCATGGAAATTGTCAATTAGTAGTAATTGATATTTTCTTGCCAACATAAAAGGCAAAGGCTATCTCCATTTACATAGATTATATATATATATATATATATATATATATATATATATATATATATAATCTCAAAACACTGTATATATATATATATATATATATATATATAGTAACAGTGTTTTGAGTTATATAGATTTTCCTGGATGACAAAATCTGCTTGGAAAGCCTTTTTTTCACAAAAAAGCTTTACAAAATTATATTTTCTTTTAAGCATTAGTATGCAAGACTTTTAAACATCATATTGATTATATTTTATGCTATAAAATCAATGACAGCAATGAATATATTTGCTTAACTATAAAAATTAATGCTAATAATTTTTTTATAGTTTTTTAAATATATTAGTCAATTTACAGAAGCATCTGTAAGGTTCCAAATTATTTCTTTTCCCAGAAAAAAATTTCTTGGTTAAAATAACAAAATTACTAATATTTAATCTTAAATTTAGAATTACTATTATCATAACAAATTTTTTAAGTTGGGGATGATGGTACCAAAAGAAAATAGCTTTTAAAAGTTATTAAAGAGATAAAAGGAATTACAGATGCTATAATATAAATATCATGTTTTCTATTCATCAAAAGATCAGCAATATAATAACCAAGCCTAAGAATTTAATCTGTCTTGAATTTCATGATGTTTATCAAATCTCATGCGAAAATTGTAAAGCTTCTTACATAGGTACAGAGTTAGGAGATATGGACATGCTAATGCAGTTAAACAACAATCATCATCATCAACACTCTCACTCCATACTATAGATTCAGGTCACAAAATTTATTTTTCTAGTACCAGGATCATGTCCAGATGTTATTATCTCTACCAGTGCAAAATTAGAAAAGCCATTGAGATACTTAAATGGTGAGATTGTATCAATAAGTGAGATGATGCATGCAAAATTATCTTCTATTTGGAAAGGGTTTTTTTAAAAAAACATTATTAATTTGACATTTTTGCTATTAGTGGAACTTTAAAGATTTTTTTACAAATCAGTGATTGTAGTACCTCTACAACCATCTTTCTATCTTTTATCACTCAGTAGATGACTTGTGTGATCAAGTCGAAACTTCGGTATATCAATATTTAAAATATTTTAACATGGATAAACCTGCACAATATATATATATCATTTCTCTTTGATTTATTATTATCAAACTTTCTGTATTTACAGCTTTGATATCTAATACCAGAAAATACAATACAGATTTTTGTTAATCATTTATTAAAATATAGATTAATTCTGGCCTAGAATAAGCTTTAAATTACATGTAGATATTAATATATATATATATATATATATATATATATATATATATAATATATATATATATATATATATATATATATATATATATATATATATATATATATATATATATAATGTTTTCACGGTTATATGATGTAGATAAATTATAACTTTTTGGGCTGTACCATGTATTGTTTTCCATTAAACACCAATATTTCGACGGACTAGCAACTGCCATTATCAAGGTTAACTTTTGAAAGAAAATCCATTAGATCTTAAAAAATAACATGACTGTGTGTGAGATGAGAAATGAGATTTAAGTTCAGCATTCACAATATGAGGCTTATCAAAATGTTTATTTCCCTCAGTATTTTTATCTATTAATTTTAAGTTAATATTAGATAAAATGAGAGGTTTCCACATAGCTGGTATACGTTGTGCTTCATCAGCCCTACTTAAACCAGTAGGCTCTTTAATATTTCAATTGACTATCTCATGGTTCTTAAATCATACCTTTCCAAATTAACAAGTATTTTTGTATTGTCAAAATTAGGTTTGTGACCAGTTTCTAAATAATGGGAAGTAAAAAGTGCTAATTTTTTGATGAAAAGCATTTCTATGTTCTTTAATTCTGACATTAATTTATCTATTAGACTGACCCACATAGCTTCTTGAGCACTGAAAACACAGAATTTCATAAACTCCTTGGTGTATATTCTGTCTTTAGGTTTATACAAAAAATCACCAATTTTTTTTTACCAGTAGAAAAAAGTAGTCTTTATATTAAAACAAGATAGTTATCTACTGATTTTATCAGTAACCCCCCTAATGTAAGGCAAAATTACTCTATTAAAAGAGGAATTGTCAATTCTATCCTTTTTTTTTTTTAGTATTAATTTTATATAAAGCCCTACATATGATGTTTTTATTATAATTATTAGAGAGGAGAATACTTTTTGTAAGTTCTATTTCTTGAGAAAGATATTCTTTATCAGATAAATTATAAGCACTAGTGAAAAGATTTTTAGTTACAGAAAAAAATTGTGCAGGATGATGATGAGAATTAAAATTAAGATATCTGTTTGTATGAGTGGATTTTTTGTAAACTGATACTGACAATGTTTCATCACATTTTCTTGCAATTAAAACATCTAGAAAAGAAAGTGATCGGCTATTTTCCACTTCCATAGTAAATTTAATATTTGGACGCCAATTATTTATAAAAGCAAGAAAAGAATTTAAAGAATCAATTACATGAGGCTATATGACAAAAGTATCATCCACTTATCTAAGCCAAATAGAAGGTGTTTTAGTAGCTGCACTTAATATTTGACTTTCAAAATTGTCCATGAAAAGATCAGCAATGACAGGTGACAGTGGGGATCCCATAGAAAGTCCTTTAATTTGTTTAAACATTTGAGAATTATAAACAAAAAATGTATTTTCAAGGCAATGCTTTGCTAATGGAATAATAAAATCAGATAAATCATTGTACTGAGCTATTATATTTAATGCTTCTTCAACAGGAATATTAGTAAACATAGAAGAAACATCAAAACTAACCAATAAATCAGTTCCAGTTAGTTTTAAGTTTTTAATTATTGAAATAAAATGGCTTGAATTTTTAATTCTTGATGGAATCTTATCTGTCAATGGCTGTAAGCATTGGGCTAAATATCAAGCCAAAGCATGTGTGGGAGAGCCTATAGGACACACAATAATTCACAATGGTATCTCAGGTTTATGAATTTTAGGCAAACCATAAAATTTAGGATATAATGAAGAAGCTTCTCTTGGAGAAATTTTAATCTTCATATATTCATCTATACTAGAACGTTTGATATGACATTTTGACTTTTTCTCTAAATATGTCAGAGGATCTCTAATAATCTTTTTATAAGTTCCATCATTTAATAAATCTACAATTTTATTATTATAATTCAAATGATCAAGAACAACAGTAGAATTACCCTTATCAGTTGGAATTAGTAATTTTGCCTTACATAAGGGGGTTACTGATAAAATCAGTAGAAGACTACCTTGTTGTAATATAAAGACTACTTTTTCTACTGGCAAAAAAATTGGTGATTTTTTTGTATAAACCTAAAGACAGAATATTTTTGGAACACCAAGGAGTTTATGAAATTCCATGTTTTCAGTGCTCAAGAGGCTATGTAGGTCAATCTAATAGAAGAATTATTATAAGAATTAAACAACATAGAAATGCTTTTTATCAAAAAATTAGCACATCAGTTTTTACTTCCCATTATTTAAAAACTGGTCACAAACCCAATTTTGACAATGCAAAAATACTTGCTAATTTGAAAAGATATGATTTAAAAACCATGAGAGAGCCAATTGAAAAATTAAAGAGACTTACTGATTTAAATAGGGCTGATGAAGCACAATGTATTCCAGCTATGTGGAAACCTCTCATTTTATCTAATATTAACTTAAAATTAATAGATAAAAATACTGAGGGAAATAAACATTTTCATAAGCCTCATATTGTGAATGCTGAACTTAAATCTCATTTCTCATCTCACACACAGTCACATTACTTTTTAAGATCTAACGGATTTTCTTTCAAAAGTTAACCTTGATAATGGTGGTTGCTAGTCAATCAAAATATCTGTGTTTAATGGAAAACCATACATAGTACAGCACAAAAAGTTATAATCTATCTATCTATCTATCTATCTATCTATCTATCTATCTATCTATCTATCTATCTATCTATCTATCTATCTATCTATCTATCTATCTATCTATCTATCTATCTATCTATCTATCTATCTATCTATCTATCTATCTACCTACCTACCTACCTACCTACCTACCTACCTACCTACCTACCTACCTACCTATCTATCTATCTATCTATCTATCTATCTATCTATCTATCTATCTATCTATCTATCTATCTATCTATCTATCTATCTATCTATCTATCTATCTATCTATCTATCTATCTATCTATCTATCTATCTATCTATCTATCTATCTATCTATCTATCTATCTATTTATCTATCTATCTATCTATCTATCTATCTATCTATCTATCTATCTATCTATCTATCTATCTATCTTTATGATTTTTTGTTTATTTAAATAATTGGTACCAATTCTAAAATACAGTACAACTAAACATTACTAAACAGTTTTTGCAGAAGTGTCATAATTTCACAGCTATATCTTAGCATTATAAAAATAAGTTATATTATAAAATATTTTAGTTTAAATATTGTTAAATTTGTCCCAGGGAAAATTTTGCATTGAACTTTTATTCAATTGATCAAAACAATTTTTTTTAGTTTAATCTGCAAGAATTGTCAAAAATCTTTGGTGTTCAATTCACCATTGTAACATTGCATTACTAAAATTACATATTTTATCATCATTATCATTGGTATCCACAGTATATTGTAATTTAAAAAAAAAAAAAAACAAAGATAAAAAGACAAAAATTAAAAAAGTTAAAGATGAAATTTGTAATGATAATACAAATAAATCCTAAAGATCACAAATACCTATACATTACCACACAGTTATTTTGGGGTTATTTGACATCTTACAATAATTTCATTTAAATTCTTCTGCAGCATTACTTTTTAAATAGCATAACACTTCCCTAAATTTTTGCTCTTTGTTGTTTTCTAAACTTATATATTTCCAATAAATGTAATCAATATCACACTTTTTAAAGAATCTTTAACATAATGTTTCCAGCATAAACAAAGTCTGTTTCATGCAATTCTTACTAAAGTTCTCCATTAAATCCTTCTTTAGAATGTCTATTGCCAAGAATTTGTTTCACATTAACACTTGTGCATGTAATATAATAGATTATTTAGCATCATATCCACCAAGTTGAAACACTACTAAATAACCTTGCTTTTGATTTTCAAAATTTTGCAGAAAATCTTTAAGTAAAATATTCTATATTAATAGTGATTTATATCTTTTTTCATATAATAAATTAGAAAAAATAAAATTGCTGAATTATATTTAAATTTTAACAGTTATAATATTATGATAAAATATATTATTTACTGAAGCAGCATCCTGAAATCCATGTTGTAGGTTAATTTGTATACTTAAAACTGTCCATGATAACTTGAGATTTTTTTTATATTAAATCCAATTTTTTATAAGTTGAATTCAAAAATTAAAACGTTATATTGATTATTAGTTGAACTTTCAAAATATTTATTTAATACAATTTTTGAAAATATTTCAAAGGTCTACATACTTTTAAAAAAAATCATCGGCTAAGATGCTAACATATTACTATCATAATTCTAGAAGCCAAAAAAGTGAAGTTATCCTTTTGTGATTTTAAATAATTTAAATTAAAGCATTTACATAATCATCAAACTCTTATATAATGAAGCAGAGACAATTGTAGACATGGAAAACAATATTAAATCTTGGATACATTAATGTTTAGCATTAATTTTTATTTCAAATATTTTAGATTTTTTTAAACAATCATAATAATACTTCCCATAATATGTTATACAAGCAATATATTATGAATATCTTAGATATTCATACACTTTTCAACATTGAAACTATTTTTTTTAATTAAATAAGATATCTTTTCTCCAATTAATAAAAGTAAAAATCAATACAACTTTTTTTTTTTACTAGTTTTTTTTTTTTTGTATTTTTTTTTTTTTTGATTAGGGAAACAAAGTATTTGTTTCCCTAAACCTGCATTGTATTTCCAGTTATTAAATAGGTAATCAATTATTGGAAGCAACTCTTAAATAAAATCCTTAAAAGTAACTTTTACAGTGGTGAATAATAATTATATTTTATGATAATTGTTTGAATTTTTCTCCCTTTTTTATTTTTAAAAACATAAATGATCAAATCCCCTGATTACCATTTCTTGTGCTTATACAAGCTGTTAATAGAGTAGCTAATACTCTATACAGTTGTGCCACCCAGTGGAAGCTTTAGTAATCAATGAATGCAAGAAGGTTTATGCATAAAATCCCTATCAATACTCTCCAACTAGTTTCTAAGTCTTGTACTGAGTGGCTCTACTGCATTTTGTCAGAGTTTGCACTGGTATCTTTAAAAAACAGGATTTTTATGTTTCTAAAAAATGTCAGGGTTTTTATGTTTCTAAAAAATGTCACTCACTTTAAAGTAAAATGTCACTATTATATTTAAAATCTTTTTTAGCTATCTCATCAGGGTATGCAGCTTTTCCACTTTTAAAGTTGCAAGAACTGTAAGAACTTTATTAAACTAAATAAATTTATTCAAATGTGAGTATGTAAAATAAATTTATCATTTAAAACTCTTCTCAGTTATTTTATTATTCAAAAATATATCATCATCAGTATAGATTGTTATCTAAATACTTAATAAGATCACATAAAATTTTTCATTTCCGTATGTTACATTTAAAGTATTGAAAATGAAAATCATTAGTACATCATTTAATGTTTGTAATTTGTTCAATTTTTGCCTTTAAATCCCCTAATATTGCTAATAAAGCTTAGCATTAAATTTATTAATGGCAGATTTTAGAGAATGATTATCATATTTTGTACCACCTATTTTTATGAGATTATCTTTTTAACATTGAGTAAATTAGTCAATTATATACAAGACAATCTAAATTTGTAACTCTTATATAATATGAACTTATTTTACACTTTGATGCTAACTATAATATAATTCATTTATTAAATGCAAATGCATTCAGATTCTTTTTAGCAAGTTTTTCATAACTATTAAATCAATAATGAATAAGTCTAGGTTTGTGTAAAAATTCAGTTGCAGATCACTTGAATTCACTAACTCTATTATGTTGATTGAATAAACTATCCAATCAAGTCCTTTCACCTCTCTGAATTAAAATGAATATAGGTATCATGTTGTTAAAATGTTTTAATATTATTAGTTTTTATAATAAGATAATCCCTAGTAAGTGTCAAGTCATTATCATCATAATCAACTATTATCAATCCATTGTAGCATAATGGTCTTACAAAGTTGAAACAATTTTCTCCAATCTCTAGTCTCTCTTCTCCACATTACCCCTATACATTTTCTTATTTCATTTATCCACCTCACATGTGGTTCTTTCTGGGTCTTTTATAATCTCTTGAAATTGAGTTTAAGATTTTGATTGTCTATCTATTATCATCTCTTTTAGAAATATGTCCAATCCAATTTTACTTCAAACTAATAATTTTTTCAAAGATGTCAATAATACCTGTTGTTTTTTTTTTACCCATGTATTGCATTTCAATATCTTTTTATTACTTCTAACATGCATCTCTATACACTTCTTTGAGGGGTCTGAAGTTTTTGTATTGCTCTTCTATTAAATGCCCAAATCTCAGATTTATAAGTAGAACTGGTAAAACACATTTATTAAAAATCTTCCTTTTCAAACAAATAGGTATATTTTTTTTAATATTAAGTTATTTCTATCAAAAGTACTCCAACCACATTTAATTCTATGATTAATTTTATCCATTATGTTTCTATATATAGTAATAATCTGACCAAGGTATTTGTAGTTGTTAACTTCTTCTAACTCATCATAATCACCTTTATTTTTCTCTTTTGAGAAAATTCTTTGAACATTACTTTAATGTTTTTAACATATACCTTTAATCCTTTTTTTTTTTTTTTACATTCATCTGATATCTCTTGTAATATTTTCTGAAACCAAGTATATTTCTTTTAACAATTATGTCACACTTCAAAAATAAAATCTCTATAGTGGGTTTGATATAAGATGTCTTTGCTTTATAAAAATAAAAACAATTTTTTTTAAAAAATTCATGATAAAATAATAAAAAAGATCCAAATTAGAAATTCAACTATTGTGGAGTTTCCTTTCATTCGTGTGCTACATGTCCATGAAATATCACAGTAATCAATTTTTATATTTAATGTATATATTCTCAAGCAATAAAACCATTTAATTTATTATTAAGAATTATATTATCTATCATAAAATGATGTTGAGAAAAGTATAAAGCCAGCAAGAGTGTAAATCAGAAAAACCGTGGATGTAGACAGTTGTAAAAAGACTAACGTTTTAACAATAAGATGAAAACGTTCAAATCCGCAAGATTAAAGTGTAATTAAAAATGGTTTATTGATTACTATCAAAAAATATATTTCTTAAAATTAGACTGTAGGTGCTAAAAATAGCAAGTGAAATACTAAAAATAGTGAAAAAAGAAGGAACTGAGAAGTGGACGTTGTTATGAATTTAATTTAAATTATAATTAAGCAAAATATTTGAATACAAAATTTAATTTATAATATGTAAAATAATTTAAACTTTTCATTGTTTTTTTTTCTATTAAGAATTTGTTATGTTTTTATTATTAGTTGCATTATATATTTTTAACAGAAATGTATCTGACTTATGGAAAGGTTCTTGCTTTTGTAATAGTTTTTTAATTGGTTGCTTTAATTTAACATTTTTTTTTGCTTTTCAGAAT
Source organism: Epiperipatus broadwayi (assembly GCA_028023455.1). NCBI lineage: Eukaryota > Metazoa > Onychophora > Udeonychophora > Euonychophora > Peripatidae > Epiperipatus > Epiperipatus broadwayi. The sequence goes on from JAQFVV010012401.1 coordinate 16,030,394, forward strand.
TACTTGCTAACAAATGTACCTGGCCTATGGAAGGTGCTGTTTTGCTTTAACATTTTTTTTTTGCTTTGTGGAATTATTTGCTGACAAATGTACCTGGTTTATGGAAAGACCATTGTTTATGAATTGTTTTTTTAATCAGTTGCTTTAACATTTTTTCTTGCTTTGTTGCTTTGAATAAAATGTTTGTAATCAAATTAAGTCTCTTAAATATAAGGAAGAAATTATTTCCTATGCATAAAAAAGGTTCGTAAAAAAATATAGTTAATTAATGGTGAAACAAATAATTATTATTTTTTCCTTGAAAAATACCTCCTCTAGTAAAAAAAAACTTAACTTGAATATCACACTATAGTGTTACAAACAAACACTTAGGGATTTTATATCTAAGATATATTTTTTATAAGACAATAAACCATTAAAATTTTTACTTTATGAAAATATCTCTTAAAGTGCTGGTACTCAATTAACAAGTAATTTCATGCATTAATATACATGTATATCTTTGAAGAAAAGGGGATTAAATAAGGTTTTAATGGGGAATAGATACTCTATCCAAGAGTAACATGATCTACTATATATTAGATATTTGTAAATAAGACTACTATATGTGTGTTTGTATGTGTATTATGTAAAGTTAGTTTATGTTCCAATACAACATGATTTTTGTAAACACACATTTCATTATCATTTGCATAAGTTGCTAAATTATTATTTCAAAATCACACATTATATCTCTTTTTTATTCTATTATAAATATGGATTCTTTAGCATGTTGTTTATTTATATGTATGTGCATGGATCAGTCAATGTACAGAAAATGATTCAAAATGTTTTCAAATTGTTTGATGTGCATAATTTAGTTGATAAAAAACAATATTTAAGGAATAATAAGGATAGACATAATCAGTCTGACAAGTCCAGAGGATAAGAGCTGAAAGTATAAAAGTATTACTTCATAGTCATTTTAGATCAGAGATGCCCAATCCATAGTTCATGAGTCACTCGTGGCTCACCAGTCTTTTATTGTTGTTTGTTTTGTGAATGATGCAAACTCAATGTCATAGTGGCTTCAAGAATCTCTCCTTTCCTACCATAGATCATGACATGGACTTTTAGTTACCGATATAGTAGTCACTTGAGTCAGTTTACAATACTTCTTTACACAAAATGATTTTTAGGAGATGTACAGCAACTGACAGGTGGTTTCATCCAAGTATAAACATATATGCTTGTTCTATGTATGTTAATCGTTAATATACTAATAATTAATTTCTAATTTATATCTGCATATGAGCCAGAGGAAAAGAAAGAATGTATATATAACGACCACTTTCATGAGTAATGTGAAGAGAAATATTTTTATTTATTTTAAGAACAAATGTAATTGTCTGATTTGTGGTTTAACAGCTGTTGTGGAGAAGAAAAAACGCAACACAGAACATTTTACAACAGTTTATAAAAAATATGATAATAAATATTTTTCTAACAACAATTTAAAAAATCTAAAGTGAAAGAATTGAAAACTATACACACTATCGATGTTTACCATGACTGATACTGTTACAATTGCATCACTTAAGATTGCATACATCAATACAAAAATAAACATTTTAAGGACAACAAAATAATTTAAAAAGCAAACTTCTCATCAATAATATTATTTCAAGAATTTAAAAATAAAAATAAAATTATGTCAGCTATCCAAGAAGTTTAATTATCCAGAAATTTAGTCACTCTTAGAGTAATAGAAGCAATCTTTGAAAATATCAGAGCACTACTTAAAAATGGTTTATAATAATCTGTGATGAGATAAATCAGCAGATATTTGAAATATAGCTGAAATAAATATTTAATAAGAACGATCTAAGATATACTGCCAGTTTTGATATTAAAAGGAAATAAATTTGGAGAGAACTTACATCATAAGAGAACATACACAACTTATTAAAAACAACATTAAATAAATTAATCTCACATTTTAAAAACCTGTCACAATAATGATAAACAACAAATCATGACACAATTGTTTTTAATGTTGATTTCATCACATTGTTCAAGAATGATGCTGAGTTTCCAAACTTTATTCACTATCATCCATCATATATGAACAAGTATTATGTATAAAACTGCTACATTATAAACACATTACAGGAGTTTTTAAAAATTTATAAATTCTATTTATGCCAGACTATTTGAGAGCAAATTATTCAAAATACTGACTGATGAACTTGAATGATGAGTAAAAAAAATTACCGTTACACTGAAGTTTGATGGCTTAGTAAGAAAAAAATCCTACATCAATTTTTGGAGCTTGTTTCAAATTTAGTAAATCATAAATGGTTATCCTATTTACTTTTTTACAGACATAACAACAAAAATAATACTCAATATTGAACTTTAGAAGAAATAAGAAACTATTACTGAATTAATAGACAGTGTAAAAACATTTAAATCAAGGTTATATTTAATTAGAAGGGATTTGAACGCAGACCTTCAAGTTCTCTATAATTATTCACTCCATCTTATACAGCTGATACACATGACCATGTATATGTGAAAAAAAAAATCTCCAGTATATGTATTTCATGCTGAAGCATTACTCATCAGTTGACTCAGATGACCATTGCCCATGTATATTGAAAATCATCTTTTTTTTTCACATGTATGTGGTCATGTATATTGATTGTATAAGATGGAGTGGATTGTTGTAGGGAGCTTAAAATTCCTGAATTCAAATATCTTCTAATTAAATCATGTTCAGTACATACAATATACTTGTATTTAAATTTTACAAAATTATATTTGTAGATATCTTAAATAAAAGAATATAACTTTAGTCACTTTCCAAATTTAGCAAAATACATTAAATCTGAGCACTTATTACATATATATATATATATATATTGTAACAAAACATTTTGTTACGCTCTTAAATTTTATGAGATTGCAATGTACGGTGGCCATTCGAGGGCACCACCAAGCATTTCTGCCTAGATAATATTATAAATTTTCTATAATAACGGTTAATTTATTTATGAATGGAAATCACCAATTGCAAACCTTAAAATAATTTTCTTTAATGAACCAAAAGATTACAAAATGAAATATAAGAATTAATTATAATAAATAAAAAAAAAACAGATCGATGCTTAAATATTGTTGAAAGAATTATTACATCTTTATTCTATTTGTTGTATATTCCCTTCCCTCACATTTGTCAAATCAAACCCTCCCGATCCTTTTTCTATCCTTATTAAGAATTAACATGAATCCTTCTCGAAGGATCATGCGCTGTCATTTTTTTTATTATACAATATTTTCATAAAAAATGGTATATAACTATGAGTGAACTCTAAAGCGACTTACTATAAGAGTGTTTTTGGCTAAAAACAAACCCACTCAAACCTCCTCCTTCTAATGTTAAATCTTATCATCATACATTTTACCTGCCCTTAGATCGAGTATACAATTTTGCTTATTCATCTCTTTGCATTATAAGAACAACAATCACAAAAACTAAAGGTAAGTTTAATTAATAAAACATAACACAAAAATAATAATATAATGTGGATTAATTTGAATTAGTAAATATATCTACTTAAAGACTACATATCCCCTCTTTTCCCATTCCTGAAACTTTGAGATATTTGAAGTGAAGGTTTTTTTTTTTATTCTACTACACAAATGTCTTTTGAAATTATAATAATAAAAAAAAATCAATTTACCCTGATCGATCAGTGTAGGTCCTGTATGAATGGAATATTTCACTCTATATTCGTCATGGTGGTCCGTGATCTTCTTCCACTCCGTTCTCCTCGGCTAGCTCTCTATATCCAGCATTTACAAGGCAGCTCCAGGTGGCAATATGAAGAGGTTTCCAAAAGGGAAAGTTCTGTTACCTTTAGCCACTCAATATTTCCTCCTTGAGCATTGAAACTTATAGCTTAGGTATTCACCTTAGCAGAAATCCAATTAAATTAGAACAAAAGAAAAGTTCGTAATTTATAGTTTTTTTGTTAAAGTCTCAGTTCACACCTTTAATATTCTCTTCTTTTATTTCATAATTTATTTTAAAACCCCAAAAAAACATTTCAATCGATCAGCATAACAGATAGCATAAAAATACCTTCACTATCAAAGCCCAAGCAATAGAACTAATTGCTTTCTTTTCTTTTCTATCTTTAAGAATTTTTTTTAAAGACTAACAAAAGACAAACTTTTATCAAAAAACAAAATCTTGATCTAATTTATTTTAACTTCTTAAAACTCCATTTTGATATTAAGTGTTAATTTATTTTTTTTAAATTATGTATTATAAAATGATATTTATATTTTAACAAAATATATATGTGCGTATATATATATATATATATATATGGGCTGATAGAAAAGTATTTATATCTATATGGGCTGATAGAAAAGTATGTGTTTATTTATTTCTAATAAAATAAGTTTATTACAATGTATATATTTTATTTTTACAAAATATGTGTGTATATATATGTATGATTATGAACTGGCAGAAAAATACCAGCTCATTGCACCCTTTTCCAAAAATAAAATAAAAAAAAACAAAAAAAAAAAACTTTAATCATGCCGAGGGGTTTTCTTTTTCCTCCTTTTCTTTAAAATGTTTTAGGTTTTTTGCATTATAAGTGCACTTTTTATTTCTTTTATCTTGTATTATAAATGCATTAGGTCTGCATTTTTGAATGATCCTGTATGGGCCTTCAAATAGAGGGAAAAACTTTTTATATTGTTTAGCACTTAATTTGCTAACTCACTGAGTTTTAACATAAACCCAGTCACCTACTGTAAATTGTATTGGGCAAGCATTCCCTTTCTTTAGTCTCTGTTCAGCTTTCTTCTTTAATCTGTCTCTAGCAAAGCTCTGATCTTCCATTACATTTATCATTTCAGTCACAGTAAGAATGGGACACTTGAGGAGAGTAGGCTCAACTCGACTGTAATGCAAGCATTCTGGAGTTACCCTTTAGATTTGTGGTATGTATAATTAATTATTTTAACCATTTGTGGCAATACTTTAAACCACTGTTGATGGTTACCTTTCAAATGTACGTGAAATAAATTCCCCAATTCTCTCATAACCCGTTCGCAAGGATTAGATTGAGGGTTACGAATAGACATGAGAACGTGATGTATCTGTTCTTGCTGAAGCCAATTCTTCCATTTCCTCGATAATAAAGAAGTTCCATGATCACTCAAAATCATCTAAGGTTTGCCAACTTGAACAAATTGTTTTTCTTTTAGCACAGTTATGGATGATCCAGCGTCAGCCTTTCATAGGGGATAGGGCTGTACTAATTTTGAGAAAACATCAAAGGCCACCAATATATATTTATATCTATGAAATGACGGTAGTGGACTGTAAAAATTTATGGCTAGAAATTCGTTCGAGTTCTTAGCTATTATTGGTGCTGGGGTCCCAGCATAATTTTTATTAGCTGGTTTACTTTTCCGACACTCATGACACCTCTGTAATGTAGTAACCACTAACCTATACAAACTTGGACAATAATACCATCTCTGTATAAGTTTACTTGTTTTAAGAGATCCATAATGTCCACATATACCATGCACATACTTTATTAGCCTTTCCCTTAGATTTTGCGGTATAAATACTCTCCAACAATCTACTCCATTTCTAACCTGAAATATTAACAACCCATTTATTATTTTATACCGATATAATTTGTTTTTTTTTTTTGCATGAAATTTTTTTGTTGTCTGTCATTTGCTTCTTTACAACCTTGTATCAACTTCCTGCATGTAGTGTCCGAGTTTTGTAAAAAATGGAGTCTTTTCAAATCTTTCTCTATCGATACTGCAGGATCTGCTTTAAGAGATATTAATCAAGCTCCCTCCAGTGTTAAATTTTGACTGTGATCCATAAGCAAATTTCTGCTTAATATATCTGGTACTATATTTTCTTTCCTGGAGCAATGAATTACCCTTTAATTAAACTTTTGTAAGTATAATGCCCATCTTATAAACCTATCATTAGTTAAGTAACACCTATTTATAAACTCCAAGCTTTTATGATCAGTGATAATAATAACCTCAGCCCCTAAAACTAAATACTTAAGTTTATTTAATGCCCAAACAATATAATTTCTTTCCACTGGATTTAATGTCTTACTTAAAAAATACAAAACCTGAGGTATCTTCTCTTCATTCTCTTGAAACAGTACCACTCCCAATCCTACACTACTACTATCAGTTTGTAACTTAAAAGGTTTGGCAAAATCCGGAAAGGCGAGTGTTACAGTATCTACAAAATTTTCTTTGATCTGTTTAAATGCTTGCTCTTGTTTTTCCATCCATTCCCACTTGCTTTCTTTTTTCTCAGTAAATGCACAAGTGCTTCCATATCTGTAGAAAAATTCTTGTAGAACCTTTGATAGAAATTGCATATACCAAGGAATGATCTAATCTGTTTTCTATTCTTTGGTTGGGGGAATTTAATGATCGCTTTTATCTTGTCAGGATGGGGTTTCACCCATTTAGGACATATGAGATGACTGACAAATATAATTTCTTTCTGAAATATATTACTTTTCTTCAGATTTACTGTAATATTATTTTCATGACATTCACAAAAGAACACAACATAATTTTTCTAAGTGTTCCTGAGGGGATTGTGATGCAATCACGACATCATCCATATAATAGAGCATAAATTCTTTTACCCTCGAGAAAGTACCTGTTCTAAACATCGTAATGGCCCTGATCCACTGTTGATTAGTCCAAACGGAACTTGTTGAAACACATATGTAAAGCTTTCATAACGGAATGCCATGTATTTTTGATCCTCAGTGTGAAGCGCCATCTGCCGGTAACTTGATGTCAAATCGAATGACGAAAAATATTTTTTTCCTTAAATTTCAACAGCAACTCTGTAATTCGAGGTGGCACATCTCGATCAGGTATAGTAATAGTGTTTAACTGACGAGCATCTAAGCACACTCTCATAGAGCCATCTTTTTTTTACAATTACTAAAGGGTTTATATATTGGTGACTGTTGTTTTTTTACAATACCCCATTGTTCCATTTGTTGTATTTGTTTATCAACTTCCTCTTTATATTTGCCAGGGACTGGGTACTACCTACCCTGAAAATGAGTTTCTTCTTTCACCTTTATCCGATGAACCTATCCCTTTATAATTCCAGGTTTAATGGTGAATATTTCTTCATTTTTCAAAAGTGCCTCTTTAAGTTGACTTTTCCAGCCCCTATTATTATTACCAAACTCAGTTATTTTACATTCTATTTCTTGATATATGTCACTAATTACCATGTAAGCTACTTGTTATCACTCTGTCTGCTATATCCACTAAATGGCACTTTTTCATTTCCTATCATCATATTCTTTTCGCTATAATTAATTTTCGTCCCGGTTCGGTGCATAAAATCTGACCCCAATATAAGATCTTCTACCAACTCTGACATTGATAATAATGTATGTTGTATTTTTTTACTTCCCACTTGTACTTCCCCATATATTTGTATAGGGTCTAACTTAACTCTTTTTCCATCAGCCATAGTTATTTCAGACTTGCTTAATGGTAACAACTGTATTTCCCTCTTCTGATCTCTGATTTGATTTAATATTCTATTTGAGATTATCGAGACTTGACTCCCCATGTCTAGTAGGGCCTGTATCTCTATTCCCTGTATTTTTATCGTTATCATAGAGCAAGTTTGTTCTGCCATCATTTGTATTTTCTCTTCTTTTTCAATTACTACATTTAACAGCTTAGGAAGTTGTTCTAGTTTCTCTTCTTCCTGTACATTTTCTTCCTCTCTAAGAACTTCCAATATGTCTTCCACACCTTTGCATTTACAGACAGCTAATTTCTCTCGTATATTTTGCGGCAAATTTTTTTTATAATACTTATCATTTGCCGTTCAGCAATAGGATATTCTATCATCCTTCTCAATTTTATCATTTGCTTTAAAAAACTGTCTATATCCTATCCCTTCTTCTTTTTTATACCTTTCTAATTCTACCACTCTTCATAACTTTTCTTGTCTCTTTACGTTCCAAAATGTATGTATTAATTTATTTTTGTACTGTTTGAAATCATCTGGTCTTTTCTGTATCGTTCTCCACAAATCTCGTGCCCACCAAATAATTACTTGCTATTATTATTTTTTCTTCTTCCCTTGCCTCGTACATACAAAAACACTCTTCTAAACATTCCAAGTGTTCAAATAGAGTCTCTTCTTTGTCTCCTTTGAAGATTTTTATCTTAATTCTATCCTGCAATTTATCTACAATATTTTAAATTTACTCCCGACACTCAAAATCCTCCTTTTTTGGAACACTAACTCCTCGCTCTAACCACCCAAATCTGCCTTACCCCACTTTTACCCTAATTTCAAGCTGTTTATTTAGTTAATGAGCCCTACATGTTGAGACACCATTTTCTTTAATTTTACCCATTCCTACCCACTGTAACAAAACATTTTGTTACACTTTTACATTTTACGAGATTGCAATGTATGGTGGTCATTTGAGGGTGCCACCAAGCATTTCTGCCTAGACCTTATTATAAATTTTTTATAATGGTTAATTTATTTATGAATGGCAATCACCAATTGCAAACCATAAAATAATTTTTTTTTTATGAACCAAAAGATTACAAAATGAAATATAAGAATTAATTATAATAAATAAAAAAAAAAACAGATCGACGCTTAAATATTGTTGAAAGATTTATTACACCTTTATTCTATTTGTTGTCTATTTTCTTCCCTCACATTTGTTGAATACTTTTCTTATCAAGAATTAACATGAATCGTTCTTGAAGGATCATGCGCCATCACTTTTTTTTATTATACAATGTTTTCATAAAAAATGATACATAACTATGAGTGAACTCTAGGGTGACTTACTACAAGAGTGTTTTTAGTTAAAAACAAACCCAATCAAACCTCCTCTTTCTCATGTTAAATCTTATCATCGTAAATTTTACCTGCCCTTAGATCGAGTATACAATTTTGCCTATTCATCTCTTTGCATTATAAAAACAACAATCACAGAAACGAAAGGTAAGTTTAATTAATAAAACATAACACAAAAATAATAATATAATGTGGATTAATTTGAATTAGTAAATATGTCTATTTAAAGACTACATATCCCCCTTTTTTCCATTGCTGAAACTTTGAGATATTTGAAGTGAAGGCTTTTTTTATTCTATTACGCAAATGTCTCTTCAAATTATAATAATAAAAAAGTCAATTTATCCTGATCAATCAGTGTAGGTCCTGTATGAATGAAATATTTCACTCTATATTCATCATGGTTAGTCTGTGATTTTTTTCCACTCCATTCTCCTCAGCTAGCTCCTTATATCCAGCATTTACAAGACAGCTCCAGGTGGCAATATGAAGAGGTTTCCAAAAGGAAAAGTTCTGTTAGCTTTAGCTGCTCAACATTTTCTGCTTGCACACTGAAACTTATAGCTTAGGTATTCACCTAAGCAGAAATCCAATTATATTAGAGCAAAAGAAAAGTCCATAATTTATAGTTTTTTTTTAAAGTCTCAGTTCACACCTTTAATATTCTCTTCTTTTATTTCATATTTTATTTTAAAATCCCAAAGAAACATTCCAATCGATCAGTGTAACAGATAGCATAAAAATACCTTCATGATCAGAGCCCCAACAATAGAACTAATTGCTTTCTTTTCCTTTCTATCTTTAAGAATTTTTTTAAAGACTAACAAAAGACAAACTTTTATCAAAAAACAAGATCTAGATCTAATTTATTTTAACTTCTTAAAACTCCATTTTAAAATTAAGTGTTAATTTATTTTTTTAAAATTATGTATTATAAAATGATATTTATATTTTAACAAAATATATATGTGCGTATATATATATATATATATATGGGCTGATAGAAAAGTATGTGTTTATTTATTTCTAATAAAATAAGTTTATTACAATGTATATATTTTATTTTTACAAAATAGGTGTGTATATATATATATATATATATATATGTATGATTATGAGCTGGCAGAAAAATACCAGCTCATTATATATATGTGTGTGTGTGTATATATATATATATATATATATATATATATATATATATATGTGTGTGTAGATATGATAATCTGGACCAACTGACAGGTGCTGGATTAGCATGAAATACATATATTGGTGATTATTTCTCTTTTGGACATAATATTTGGTGAACTGTATCTGTAGTATGAGATAGTGTGGAGAGTTGAGGGTCATGTGAAAGTCTGAGCTCAAAATACCTACATTGTTTACATATATATACTGTATGCTAGATATTATAAAGTATATTAAGTAATATAAAAAAATTGAAACATAAAAATATTCAGAAAATCTCATTGAACTTAAAAATAATTCCAAAATTAGATTTTCTGATTTTCATAAAATTCAATTATTTTTCACATTCATTTAAAATTCATTTGTTGATACTAATATTTATGAAATATCACTGATTGCAATTATGATAAATAAAGCTGCCGTTGATTGAGAAATGGAGATAATTGATTTTCAATCTGATATATAATTAAAAGCAAAAGTGTTTCAAACTTGGACTCTTATAAATGTGAAAAAATATTTACTCTTAAAAAAAATTTTAACAGTTAAACTCCTGCTTTGGGTCAATTTATCTTTGTGAAAGTAGATTTTTAACAACAGACTTTTTAAAATCCAAAGTTCAGATACAGGATAACGAATGAACATTTGAATGCATGTCTTTAACTATAACATCATATGTGCCAGAGTACAATAAACTAGTGAAAGATATATAAGATCAGGTTTTACATTAAAATATTAATCCTCTATTTAATTTGTATTTAAATCCATATCAAATAGGAGTACAAGAGTATATAATTACATTTTTTATCATATTACAATTTTTTTATTATGTATGCATCAAATACATTTAAAATAAAATTAAATGTGCAAAATGTATTTGTGTCTCACCTAAAATTTTTATACACAAAAGTGGTTCAAGATAAGTTAAAAGTTGGGCATCACTGATTTAAATGAATGAAAACTGATGGTGAAGAGTGATTCTAGCAACAATTCAGTTATATTATTGTTCTGCATGAATTTAATGTTTCTATTATGCGTAAATAGAAAAACATCATCATAATTGATCATCAGCTTCCCAAGCAGATGTATTACAGCATATTAACATACTGAAGAGTTTTAAATAACATATGATCAATATTGATAAACATTTTGGATATAAGAACATAGTGACAGCCCAAGGAGTTGTATAAGCATAATACAGTTGCATCATAATTTGTAATGTAATACTGGAAATATAATGGTTGTATTATTTAAAAGATTAAAAATTTATAAATAATGAATCAAAAAAGTAAATTTAAATAATAAATAATAGATTAGTTGTGTGTTGTAGTTTTTGTAAATGGCTAAAACTAATTTTAGAACTAATGAAACACATTTAATGAAAAATAAACGTTTTAATTTGTTTAAGATGTGATCATTTAAAAAGATATATATATATAGTTGACTCTTTATTTTTTTTAATTTGAATATTTTTATGGCAGTCGTTGAAAATATCTATACATAAATATTAAATTACATAATGTACGTAATTATTGTAGTGTTAAAGTTCTTATAACACCTATATTAAAATAATGGTGTTTAATATCAAAGCACTTTTCAGGTAAAAATGAATTCGCTTTTATCTGTTATTCTAAATTAAATAGACTAATCAATATTATTTCTAGGATGAATGATAATTTGATAACTGGTATTGCAATGAATATAAATGCATGTGCAAGTTTGCAGATTTGCTCTTTTATCCAGATGATAGAAAGTACTCAATATAAATATTTTTTCTCCCTGGTTATGTGTCTATGGTTAACAAAATGCATTTAATTTTTGCTAGTATATATACATACCCATAATTGGAGTAACTTTGATTTTATTGCGATCGATTCAGTGATCAAAAAAGATTTATCATATATAATCATCAGTATCAACATTTATAACCTTATGTTAGTGACACGTGTTTGGAAACAAAATGAGAATCATGATTGATATATATTATTGCTACATATAGCAATAATAGACTTCAATTTCAATTCGATTTTTTAAAAAATGTATTAAATCTATTAACGGACCTATTCTTCTCTTAAGTGTTATTTCCTAAATAAATCTTGAAATTACCAAACTGCTTTAAAAATAGAATAAAATAAATATAATGTGAGTGTAAAATAATACTGCAATTCAAAAATTAGGTTAGATCACAATCAATATTAACAATAATTTTATTTAAAAACTTGCGCTGCTTTGAATTTTATATTCAAACTTTTTTATATTGAAGTTACAAACTGAAGATTTGAATGATTTTTATTCTATATAGTTACTCAAAAGTTTTACTTCATTAGAAATTGTATAATAAAATCGATTGTGTTTTCTTCAACCCTATTAATCTTTATTCAATCCGTAACTCATAATGAACTGACAAAGGTCAATAATTTTGACATTGTTCATCTTTAGCGTTTCAAAGGTTATAAAATATTGATTGTTTATTCGTCTCTCCTCTATTATATATATATTATCAAAGTTTATCTCAATTTAAAAGATCAACTATTAGAATAAGATTTCAAAAAATTGCATATAGCAATATGTGCTTTATAAAAAAAAATGCAGGTGCAGTTAATATATATATATATATAATCAAGTGTTGTCACTCACTCATACTCCCCTATTATATATGCATCACTTTCACTTGTGCTTGAACCAATAATTACTTATGTGTCATTATCAATTGATCTAAAATATTGGTATGTTTTAAATTTTTTATTTTCTAGTTCTGATTTTAAAACTACACACCTTATTTAATTTCTTCTATTCTTTCTTTTATGTTTTATAAGTTCAATAAAAATACTTTTTCAAAGTTGTTCAGCAGCTGTATTCATTTATCTTTTTTGCTTGAATTTTACTTATCAAAATATTTTTATTTCTTAAAAAACATGTTTTCTTTATCTCTAATCATTTTCTTTTTTCTTTATAATAATTCTTAAAAGAATAATGATTTTCTCTATATATAATATTGCCATCTAGTGAAAACCTCGATAGTCAGTGAATTCTACAAGTTTTGTGCATCCAAAATTCCTATCTCGTACCTGCTCATTCAATATTCCTAGATTAATTTCTACCTTATGGTTTTCATCAGTAAGAAGCCCTGAATCTGAGAGCAATATATCTAGATCATTGGATGTAATGCACCTCTCCAGAAACCATATTATACTATTTTAGCAAACTATACAGTTATGAGCTCAAAGTTTCAATTCAAATCAATTTGTTTTATAGTCATACAGATATAAATTCAGTTCAGTATTAATATATCTTGATATCTTTTTTTGTTAATAACCATAGTCACCAAAAACTTTTAATTGTTATTAAACAACCAAAATATCACATGTCCATCATTTCATATGCTTCAGCAATTTGTTAAAATAGATTATATCTTCATATCTATTTTTTTAATAACCATAGTCACCAACAATTTTTAATTGTTGTTAAACAACTAAAATATCACATGTCCATCATTTCATATGCTTCAGCAATTTGTTAAAATAGATTGTGTAAGCATAGGAAATGGTGGTCAGGTGATATAATAATCTTTTTTCTCTCTCTTTCTCTCCAATTAAAGCCTCATTCTAAATTATTTATTTAGTAAATTTATTCATTTATTTATTTCAATTATGATTTTTTTTTTTTAAATCTCATCATTTAATCGTTTTTTAATGTTTAAAAGGTATAAACTACTTAGCAGATGTTTTTTTTTTTTTTTTCAAAACTACATTTATTTTATTTTATACACGAACAAATCTTTTCCTTTGTTACTTATAGCTTTTAATTCAGTTTTATAGCTTTACTTTTATTTTATCTGAAGTTAAATACAAATAGGAATTTCACCAAATTTATTCACTATTTTGTTTATTTCGAACTATTTAAGTGTGAAAAGTCATTGCATGAGCAAATTTTAAAATACTGAAATCTGTTTTGTTTTTAATAATTCATTTTTTTCTTTTTTTCCTTTATTAATTTTAAATAAAATTAAATATAAACACCTCTGTCTTATAATTTTTATTCACTTTTATTCATTCATCTGTAAAAGCTATCTATTGTAAATTTAAATAATCACTGTAAAAGAGATGTAATTTATTAAATACCCATCTTATATATAATTTCTTCTTTTATTCCTATAATTGATTTTTAAAAAATCGATTTAGATATGATTTATGGGATCAATAGGAACTGTGATTTGAACTGGAATTAATGCTCTTATAAATCAGCAGCCATCGTCAATTTCTTTATACAACAAATTAATAGTCTAAAATTTAAGGAACCCTTTGTTTTGACCTCAAATGAACTTGCTCTAAAAATGTACACAGAATAGCATATCATCCATTCATTACTAAAATTTACAGTATATAACTAATAGAAATGAGCAGCTTTTGGATGCAGTTAAGTGTTAATAGAGTGGACAATATTTTGTTTTTCATTTCTCAAAAAGTAACATTATATATAATCCTTTCTTCTACCATTATAGAATTTATTTTTTTAAACTCTTTTCAACATATGTTTTTACATTTTCAACAATTCCACACCTTTTTCAAATTCAAAGTTGTTTATACCTATATAAATTTACTACATATGAATTATTTTTTTATTTAAATCTCATAGTAAGCAAAGCTATTTGTTTAAAAATAATCACAATTTCTTGCATTAGTCTTTTTTCACTGAAATTCACATTATTAAAACATAAAACTACTTATCAAAATATAAATAACATTTAAACTCCACCCTTCACATCTTTTTTTATATGAACCAAGAATTCATTTGGGATTTATATATATATATTGTAACGTGATGTGCCGTCTTCCATATATATATATCTTACGCATATATCCATATATATATATCTTACGCATATATAAAATCATTTGTAAGATTGCGTGTATGTATATAACGATACACGTATATGCGTATGTTTAAAAAAAAATATTTATAATTCCATTTTATCGCCCAGCATATTTATGAGCATCAATTTATGACCTCAAGTGCCAATTCTATATTTCTATAAGAATTATGCTGGGAGAGAACTGGAATACAAATATGAAAATGCCCCTGGACTAGCTCTGCTCAGGGCTGGTGATTATTTAATCGTGGAAACATACAGGGGATTATATTATACAAGACACTCTTCAATCCAAGCTATTACATTAATTTTTAAATCTAATAATCTAACTCAAGATCAAAGAAATAACACAAATATATGTAAGTTTCTATTTTAACTTTAATCTTATAACTTTTATTTCAATACTATTTATATGACTCTTTTGTTTTGTGCTCAAAATGATGAGAAACACATGTATACACATACACTGCATAGAACTGTATAAAATGCAATAAAAAATGAAAATAAACAGGAAAACAATGTCTGATTCATCCGGATCGACAATAATAATAAAAAAAAAACAATTTTAAAGTTCAGAAGAGTTAATAAATAATGTTCATGCAGACAGTTTATTATGTGTAGTTAAAAACACTATCATTTGAACTATTATACGAATATAGGTGGTAAATGTGCACATTACCTTTTTCTTTCTTCCTCGTGGAAAAACTAAAGTTAAAATACTTTTTTTCCAATGTGTATTGCATTTGACATAGGTGATTTTGGTGGTTCAATCTGTTTATTGTTTTTTGACCTGCTACTATTGTTGGAGCTTGATCTTGGCATCGGAGTGACTGGTTTCCATTTACAATATTTGCGTACACGGCAGTGACTTCAGTGTCTTCGGGGGCAGGATTGTAAAAGCCCTGGCATGCTTATGCTTTCTTAAGCCAGCTTGCCCACCATTTTCCCCTCCATTTCTCTCCACAAATCTCACTCGCAACACTCTCTACAAAAATCAGCAATCGAATGAATCCTTTTAGCCAGTTCTGCCGCTCAAAAATCCGGATTCCCTTTGAACAAAAACTTTCAACACCTCAAAATTATTTTTACTCTCCTTTTGTCTTGATCGAAATTCTTTTGAATCAAAAACTTAAATCTCACTAATTAAATTCCTTAGATATCGATCAAGTTCTTTTTGATATCTTTTTTCTGTTTAACTTTTCCAAATGAAATTGAAAAGTTTCCATCTTGAAAATTAAGGTATATTTCCATTACTACATTTATACTTTTTTTCTTCTTATCATTATTATTCTATCTAGCAAATATATACATGCATTCTCAAAAAAACAAACGAGCACACATACCCCCCTTTCTTCTGTTTATTTTAACCTTTTTAAAATCCCTATTTAAAATTATAAATCTATATACAACAAATGAAATATAAATATAAAAAAAAATAAATTTAATTAATCAGGCTATATACCAATGCATACAGGAAATTTTACTTTTTGAAACAGGGATCGAACTCAGCTCTGTTTCAATATATATATATATATATATATATATATTGTATGTGGATCATCAATTTGAACACTCACAATATATATATATGATAATGTTATGTAGCTTTTCATAAAACTTTCTTTAATAATTTTTGAAATGCATTTAGTTTGATCTGTTGCATTTTTTGTTTGTTTTTATTAACATTTGTGATAAGTTATCATTTCTGTTGCATAAATTACTTTTTTTTTTCAGTATACCCCTGGGTCTTGTTTTATATGGATTATTTTAATGTGATTTTGAAGTTGTGCTATTCATGTTTCTTCTTAATATCTTTCATATTTCACTATATTTATTAGATATCAAGAAATTTAAATTATTAATAACTAATTTTGACTTGAAATACATTTTTGTTTTCAAAAATATAACATTATATTAGTAGCTAACATGAATATGGCCTGAGGCTGTATTTAGAATCTTAGCTTCTATGTAAATAACCTATTTATACTAATGAGTAAATAATAATAATAATAATAGATTTATACTTATGTACAAAATATTGCAATAAATATTCAAAAATTTTAAACTTTTAAAATGGCTTTTGTTAGATATAACAAATAAATAGTCTTTTAGATTTTTAAAATAAAAAACTAAGATTTTATTGATTTTTTAAAACTGAAAACAATCTTTCTAATGATAATGTATAATCCTTTTGTTTTGATTGCAATCTCATTTTTTAATATAAAAACAGAAAACCATTAACATAGCACAAGACTGAAAGTGGCCCTAATTGTCCATCACTTCATGGATCTGATTTCTTACCAGTTCACAAATGAACACATATTGTCATATAGTGATAATGATTAAAAATGTAAATTAAATACTGTAGTTAATAAAAAAAGTAAAAAAAGTTTATCTTGTATTATTTTTTTTCAAATATTTGAAATTTTTTATTAGTCATACTTTATTTGCTTATTTTTTTAATGCGAATTTTAAAGTATTTTTTTCTTGTTGCTTTGCTTTTATGTGAATTCTGAAAATTACAGAACATATCCCCCATTTTTCAAGGTAAATGAAGTCTATTTTTGTGTGATTTTTTTAATGCAGGTTTTCTGTGAAACCTATCTACCACATAAAACAAGACCCAGGTGTTTTTTTCCTAATAGTTATTGTTCTAAAATCTTGATTTCTATTATTGTATTTTTTTTTCAATTAAATTCTGCATTTCAACTGATTTTTTTTGTGTGATCTTTGATAAACATTCTTAATTTTTATCTTCAATATATTTTCATTTTTTTTATTATATTGTTTGTTAAATCTCCTAATAAATTTGTTTTTAATATATATATATATTGGTAACTAATAACTATAATTTAAATTTATTATATATATATATATATATATATTGTAACAAAATTAAAGTAGTCCAAAACATATATATATTACCATACCTGAGTAGTCCATTGAATGATCATAAGTAAAGGTTCAAATATCAAGATATTAAGTAAATTATTATAGCAATGTATTATATGAAATCACGTGAAGTGAGTACACTAGTAATTCAATAAAATATAACTCAGGTATACAGGCAGTAGGTTTTATCCACTTTCATTTCTTGGTTTGATGTTAAGTGCATGTTTAAACAAATACTAAGTGAATATGGTCTAGCAGGGCGCCACTAGATTATCTGAATCTAGACACGGTTATATCTAATAACCTTTTACATGTACCGGGTTTGAATCCCTTTTTGGTACTTTATTTCTAATAAAAAAATGAGAGATTTTGCTTTTTGAGCCATATCACTATACGCACTAATATTTAGGTAAAAGTAAAACATCTTTAAACCAAAGTGGAGTTCATTGAACATAAATCATTTCTCAGATCTTAACATAACAAATGTGTTTCAAAATTTTTATAAGTTCACTAGCTCAGATTATATATAACTAATTTAGGATGGCAATTCACTCATCCTTGCATGAAATAGATGATGGGATGTGGTTATAATAATACTAAGAGATCACTAAATATTATAAAATCAATATTTATTTATGGCCTTTAAACAGTTAAACAGCTCATTAATTAAAACGTTGATGATGATGATGATGATGATGATAATAATAACAATAATGACAAGGGTTTCAACTACAGCTCTAGGACTAAGCCTAAACATAAAACTAAATTTTATAAAGAAATTCATAATTATTGCTTAATTTTAGCATATTTACTTATATCTTAAATAACTAATATTCAACCATTGATGATGATGAATAATCACACTTAACAAAGACTACACTTAATGAAATATATACGCCTCATTTAATAAAATAAACTAATATTTATTACTACAGTTCTAACATATACATAAAAATTTCTAGATAATATGAAAATTGACATGAATAATAATAATAATTGATTATATAACAATCCTCAGATTAATTTTAAGTTCTTCCCCCTTTCCCTTCAAATGTATTTTGTATTAAGTTGGACGTCACATTGACGATGATTTTCACTCCATGAGAAAAGTATTTAAAAAAAAATATTATCTGCTCATTAGCACACATACTTTAAAATCCAACATGTAAATAGAATGTAAAAAAAAAAAAAAAATGTTAGTAAAATTGAAAGAGCAAGTTTTTAGAAAAGAGTTTTAAATTATTTTCTTTCCCCTCTCTTCTACCTCTGAAATGCTATACTTAACTTGAAACAAAATAATCTAATATTCTAACACTACTTGTTACTCCACATTCAATCGCAATTATACACATATAAAATATCATTATGTATGTGCGTGTTTTATCCCATGATAACAAAATATTATTTAAAACCAAAATAATAATATATTAGTTAAAACTAAAATCATAATACCATAAAAAAAAAATTGTTTTACACATTAATATTGTAAAATTAATAAACAAATCATTTTCATACATTCAAGATCATTTATGAAGCTCAAAGTTATTTTAGTAAGACATTCTTGTTTTTAATTGATCTGAATAGTCTTTAAAAGTTCTTTAAATAAAATATACCACTTTATTGCTAAAATGTTTATTAAGACTGATATCATAAAGAAAATAGATATAAAAAGTCATATTACCGATCTTTTGTTTGTGGCGAATTTCCAAGGGTTCAAACTTGTCTTGTATAATGTTTATATTTCTCAGCTACCATTTCCGTTTTATGTGGGAACAATCTCTTTCTTGAGGTGTATAACTATTTGATGATGGTGACTCTATTGAGGTTATTTGCTTTAGTGGATAATTTGGAAATCATTATATTAATTTTTCTTCTCTTCCTGTCAAGCATGTGGATGAAATACAGCAGTTGTTTTCACATTTATAAATTTTCTTGAGTTTAAAATCAGTTGTTGGAACAATTAATTGGACTTGATGATTAATATTTATCAGTAGATTAATTCATCTTCTTTGAATGCAGGTGAATGCTTTCTTCCTTCTATTAAAAACATCTTATTTATCTGGTCAGTTGAAAGGTGTAGAATATTATTTAGACACATCTTTTCTTTCCTATGTGATGTGCAGCTTCCTCCAGATGGTCCGGCAAATGGAATATACATATAATTTTTCTAGCCCGCCATTTCTTATATTTTCAACATTCAAATTTGATAGTTTAATAATCTGAATCAATCACAATAATAATAATAATTCAAGACAGCTTTTTATATCCAATTTTTAGCTAACTTAACCAATCAGAGATAGCATCACTTGCTATTTTTGGACAAATTTGTTTTAATTAGATCTCTAATTTATTTTCAACCAAAGTATTTTTTAACTGAAAAGTTTAATCCTTTTTTCCAGACACTTTTGTTTTAAAAAAAAAATAGACTCAATTCTTATTTCCTTTCTTTTGTTTTTTCTTTTTCTTTTTAACATCCAGGTAACACTTCAAATCTTTGAGCTTCCTTCTTTAGATCTTGAGATAAGACAAATTCAATTTTTAGAGTTCTCACCCATTATAAGCTCCCAAAGTGAAACAATCATTTACAAAAAAAAAAATTGCTACAAAGATTGATATCTGATTAAACAGATTTCCTCTTTTAACAAACAATTGTACAAAAAAAATAATTTAACAGATTTAATACTTCCTTTTCTTTCAATATTTAGGAAATGTAAAATTTTGTATGTAATGTACACACATCCTTCATTCTTTCAAATCATTCATAAACTAACCTTAAATAATATAATTGCTAGCTTAGTAATTATAACCCAATTATTTAATTAAATCTGTAACTTTTAAATCCCACTTATAATTAAAGAAAAGCAAAATAGAAGTATAGAATAAAATGTTAGAATTGATCTAGCATAGGTTAGTTTTAAAGAAAGTTAAAATGTTTAATATTTGAAATATAAAACAATTAAATAATTTACACATACATTGCCTATATGTATGCATTATAACTTTGCTTTTTAACAGGAAATTTAAATATTAAATAGTTTAAATGTGTGTATTACCTTTCTATCAACACACAAACAAGTAAAGCATGTAATTGTTGACCCATTCTTTCTCTGTTTAAAGCTTTTAGAACTGGACCTTGTAGGGTTTAAACTTGGATGCCCTACAACTTCATTTATGATTATAAAATTGTGATGATGATTTTTGGTTTACCTTTTCTACATGCACATTACTATAAATTTATCTAGTGACTAAATTGTAATGGCACAATATATATATATATATATATATATATATATAGTTAAATCTATATAATAAATTTGTTTTTAATATATATACTATATATATATATATAGATATATATATATATTGGTAACTCTGTTTTATTTTGAAAATTTAGTATATTTATTTTATTTTTTACATTTTTCTAAAATTATTTCTTACATCCTGCATTTCTCATGTACAATTTGTTTTTCCCTAGCATCATGATATTGTAATTCATCAAAGGCTCTTTTTTTTTCTCTTTTTTTTTTGAAAGTAACTTTAATTTTATATTAAAAGCATACTTTGATCATAACTTATATTATTTGTCCAATATGTATATGAACTTTTCACAATATATAAAATTTTATTCCAAAATAAAATCTCTATCAAACTATTTTATTATTCTACAAAATTTCAAGTTAGCATTTTCTCCTGTAAATTGTGAAACTAGGCTAATTTTTTTTTTTGGGGGGGGGGGAGATTTCTGAGAGGAAGAATGCAAATTCATTTTGGTGTAAAGCATTGATATTAAAAAATAGTGATTACTGTATTTTTGCAGCATACTAAAAGTTAAACTCAAATTGATTTCAGTGAAGAAAAAGTTTTCAAAGATCTTAAGGTGAAATTTTAAATTAACAAATACTGATTTTTCATTTGTAAAGTCGTTTACATATATACAAGCATTTTAAATATGATAAAGTTGTTTTTGTAACAGAAAAAAATAGAATTCTATTTATATTTATCTGACATTAGCATTTCTAAAACTGAGAAATTTTTGCAAAGTATTCTTTATTTTGTTTTTTAATTTGTTATCTCTGATATTTTCCTCACAACTTTTATAAACCTAAAGAAGTAAAAAAATAAAATTAAAATAAAGCTTAACATTGATTATTAGTAGTATATTATTGAAAATATTTTTTGTTTATAGTTCCTAAATGTTTTTATTATCGAAATCATTTTTGTGTGAAAGTTCTTCAATTAGTTTTAAAATAACATATTGCCTTGAATGTTTTTTTTATATAACAATATATAAATCTTACACTATTAAAATCATTTATACTTCAATTAAAATGGTCTTTCTTTTCTTTCTTATTTCAAAAATATCCATGTATTTATTTACTCAGCATGAAGAATTTTAATTATATAAATTTGCTTAACTATTAACAAATTAACATTCCATCCAAAAGAGGGAATCACAGTGGCTTTATTATGTTTTTTCAATTCTACCACTGTAGTCAAAGATATGTTACAATACTTAACTGTATTTTATGGTTTGTGTTTGTAACATCTACATATGTCAGTGGTTGCTAAATGTCATTTAACAATGAATTCTAAATAAAAATAAATGAAAATAATAGAAAATACAATGGAAGTAGTAAAAGATATTTAGTATTTCTAATATTAATTCTAGCACGTGTGTGTGTGATGCAACTGTTCCCAAAAGTTATAAAATGTTAATATAAAATAGATAACTAAAAACAAATGAGCTGAGCCCTTTCAAAGGATCTTACCTTCATAATCATAGCTTGTTATTATGTTTAATGATATGCAAATATGCTAATTTCATTTATTCAATAAAGCATAACACATGTCCTTCCTATTTATGGCATCCCTGTTTCATGAGATGAAGAATGCCTCTATGATTTTTCTTTTAAGGTCATGTCTCTCTTTATACATGATTGTGGGATTGTCTGGGATACACTCATGATGACTTGTGCTCTGGTGCTGATAGAAAATTATTCTTTCACCTATTCAGTTTTCTATCAACACCAGAGCACAAGTCACCATGAGTGTATCCCAGACAATCCCACAATCATGTGTAGAGAGACACATGACCTTAAAAGAAAAATCAAAGAGACCTCCTTCATTTCATGAGACAGGGATGCCATAAATATGAAGGACACATGCTATGCTTTATCAAAGAAATGGAATTAGCATATTTGCATATCATTAAACATAGTAGTAAGCTACGATTATGAAGGCAAGATCCTTTGAAAGTGCTCAGCTCATTTGTTTTTAGGTATCTCCTTTATATTAACACTTTATAGCTTGTGTGAACAGTTGTGTCACACATGTACACATACTAGAATATATATATTTTCCAAAAGTAAAAAATTATTTCTAATATTAACTAAAAGCCTGCTGCTTTTTTAATTCTAAGATTTAAATAAATTTAATAATGTCCATACTAAAAATTTATAAAGAAATATTTTTTTAAACCTTTGATTTCGAAAATTACTGTTGTATTGGGACTTTTTAAAATTAAAACACAGGAAATAAAAAAAAAAATTAAAGTAAATTCAGATCAGAAATAATTTTTAAACCAAAACCTAATAGTTATTAGCACAGGTGAAATATATTTTGTTAAAACTCTGTAGATAATAATGTTATTAGTGTGAAAAAAGATACAGTAATCAGTAGTGTTATAATCATAATGATATTGTGATTAACACATACACAGTATATGTCCCACTTCAGATTTCAAATCTATAATGAGTATAATTGAATGTGTATTTTTTAAATTTTATAAAAAATAATATCAGAGTTTGTTCTTTATGTCTTCAAAAACTAGATTCTGTACTATTTTTCTATTCTTACTCCAAAGATTAATGAGCTAAGACATATCACATTAATAATAATGGCATATAATATATTTATATTTTTAAATTATTTTCTAAATAATGATAAAAAGGGTTTATAATACATATTTCTATACTCTAAATATTTGTTTCATCTTACAATAAATAATTTTATTTAAAAAATCACCCACTACTATTGATTGCTTCAAACTGAAAGATATTTATATTAAGAATTAGATGCTCTACTATATATTTATTAAACCAATAATGTTTTGGGGTTGTTATTATAACCAGTAAAAAATACTTTACTATACACTTCTTATCTGAATGTCTTAGATAAGATAAATCTTAGTAAAACCATAGATTTTGTTTCTGTGTAATTAGTTAAAGTGTGTACTGCAGTTGAAAGACCCTTATAATGCATAATATTTGTACTCCACATTTATTAAACATTAAAAGATTTAAATTTCATAATTATTATAAAAATCATTCATATCCTAATAAAATACAATAAAAAGATATTTTCCAATACTGTTAAAATTACTTACTTATTCTTACAAAAAATCAGCAAAAATGTGCTATACAATTTAATGTGTGACCTATCAGAATTAATACCTTAGAAGTTTATCTGAAGACAGAAGCAAGTAGATTTAAAGATGATATTTTATATACCATATTACTTTGAATATAAGAAGTATTTTTTTTCCAAATTTTGAACCTGTAAAAGAGGGGTGCATCTTAAATTTGAAATAAAAAATTTATCATCTTATTTCTATGAATCTTTCCTTTAAGCTATACATAAATATAGTATTACAATCATTACCTTTGTAAGTAAGCATTTATTTATATACACTATGTTTATAATTGTAATACATTTAAAATCAGCCTTTCCAATCTATTGTGCATGCGCTTTTTACGAGTGTTAATAATAAATGAATACTTTCACTCCCAACACTAGATATAATATTTAAGAAAGAATAAAATGAATCCACTTATTCTTTCCAACCCAAATGCTTATATATGGGAAAATCTTAAGTACTGGAAGTGAAAGCATGTGGATAGACCACTCACTTTAAATTACTGTTTAAGATCTCTGAATGAGTGATGTCGGTGAAATTATCTAGAATTTACTAAATGTCACTCTCAAATAAAACTTAAACATATGTAAGTAAGCATTTATTTTATATAGCACTATGTTTATAATTATAATACATTTAAAATCAACCTTTCCAAGCTATTGTGCATGCGTTTTTACAAGCGTTAATAATAAATGAATATTTTCACTCCCAACATGAGATATAGTATTTAAGAATGAATAAAATGAATCCACTTATTCTTTCCAACCCAAATGCTTATATATGGGCAAATATTAAGTACTGGAAGTGAAAGCATGAGGATAGACCACTCACTTTAAATTACTGTTTATGATATCTGAATGAGTGATAACAGTGAAATTATCTAGAATTTACTAAATGTCACTCTCAAATGAAACTTAAACATATGTAAGTAAGCATTTATTTTATATAGTGCTATGTTTATAATTGTAATACATTTAACACTCATAAAAAGCGCATGCACAATAGCTTGGAAAGGCTGATTTTAAATGTATTACAATTATAAACATAGCGCTATATAAAATAAATGCTTATTTACATATGTTTAAGTTTTATTTGAGAATGACATTTAGTAAATTCTAAATAATTTCACCAATGTCACTCATTCAGATATCATAAACAGTAATTTAAAGTAAGTGGTCTATCCTCATGCTTTCACTTCCAGTATTTAAGATTTGCCCATATATAAGCATTTGGGTTAGAAAGAATAAGTGGATTCATTTTATTCTTTCTTAAATACTATATCTCATGTTGGGAGTGAAAGTATTCATTTCTTATTAACACTTGTAAAAAGTGCATGCACAATAGCTTGGAAAGACTGATTTTAAATGTAATTGTTACCTTTGTAAAATAGCTTATTTAATCTTTTTAATCAATGTTATTTGGATTAATTTTGTAAATGGCTTTAACTTTCACTCCAACAGTATTTTTAACATTATTTTGCCTATTTTATCATTATTTTATTGAGAAAACTCCATTGGATAACCTTTAGAATTTTTGACACCTAACAAATCAATATAACAATGAGATAAGAACTTCCCTACAAAGAGAGTGGTTGTCTGTTTTTTTCTCTACACAAGAGAGTTCCTGTTACAATTTTGACAGTTATAAAATTTCATTTTGATTTATAAAGTGAAAATTTATGTTTTAGAATATTTTAATATTATTTTGCTGATATTGACAGATCCAATATTTTCATTTTGAGTTTTAAAGTGAAAGCATATGTTTTAAAATCTTCCAATGTTACTTTGCTGATTTTACTGTTATTTTATTGAGAAAATTCAATTGAATAATCTTCACAATCAAACCAATATTTTAAGGTACTGATTAATTGTTTCTTTTTCTCTATACAAGACAGTCTGTTAAAATTATGGTAGTTTTTATAACTTCATTTTGATTTTTAAAGTGAAAACATATGTCTTAGAATATATAAATTATTTTACAAGAATGATTCAAATTTTAATAGTAAAATATATTTTTACACAAAAGTAAATTGACCCAAAATTATAATACTCAGCTACCATTTAAATGGCCTGAAGATGATGTACCCCGATGGAATAGTGAAGATCCAAAATTTAAATTCTGAAAATAAAAATGCAGCAAGTGAAAGTGTCATATATCTGAAGAAGATTTGTAATAAATTGAGTTTATTGTATTTAAATTAGTTTTGTATTTAAGTGTATATATATATACTTGCATTTTTGTTTATCATATATATATATATATATATATATATATATATATATATATATATATAATTCAAACAAATATATTTAACACAGTATTCAAAATTAAATAATATATTCTTTACCAGAAGTACTTTCAATTGTTTCACTGACAATCTTTTTCAACTGTTAATACAAACGTACAAAAAATAAAAACTTGTATTACCCATCATTCAATCTATTCAAATTTCCCACAATTTATTAGTGATAAAATTGAAAATATTAATGTATATATTACTGATATGTTGAATGTTGGTTATGGAAGGAATATTATTTATAATACAATTACAAAATATAATCAAAATAAGAGTAATAATAAGAAAATATTAAGTAAATTAAAAAGTGATAAATGGATTCCTTTTATATCTAATCAACAAGCTAAATTAATTTATAAACTTTTTAGTGGTTTGTGTAGAATTTCTTTTTTCTCTTCAAATAATATAAATGATATGATAAATAACTCCAAAGCCAAGATTTCTAAATTTGAATTAAGTTCTGTTATATATATGTTGGAATGTAGTTGTGGAATAAAATATATAGGGGAATCCAAATGTACATTACAAAAACGATATAATGATCATAAGACATTATATAAACGTGTACAGAAAGAAAATATATCTTCAGTAAATATGAATACTCCATCAATTATATTTGATCATAATAAAACATGTAATTATGGTTTTAAATTTAATAATAGAGATATAAAAATTATTCAAATTGAAAGGTGTAGTGAAAACGTAAATTAAAGAGGCAATGATGATATCTAGGAATAGAGGTGGTTTGATGAATAAACAATCGGCTAATATAAAGAAACAGAATTGTGGGAAATTTGAATAGATTGAATGATGGGTAATACAAGTTTTTATTTTTTGTACGTTTGTATTAACAGTTGAAAAAGATTGTCAGTGAAACAATTGAAAGTACTTCTGGTAAAGAATATATTATTTAATTTTGAATACTGTGTTAAATATATTTGTTTGAATTATTATTATATAATTTAAAAATACAGACATTTAATGGTTGTAGTTTATATATATATATATATATATATATATATATATATATATATATATATATATATATATATATATATATATATATATATATATATATATATATATATGCATCTTAGATTCAACAGTTACTTTTTTTTTTCAATTTTTTGGGCTTAAAATCCTATTGCATCTTAAATTAAGGATCATTTTCTATTCAAAGTAATATAGTATTATTATTTGGTAAAGCTTTTTATACATATTATATGAAAAGTTTCACCAATTAAGATTTTATTGATACCACTATCAAGATATGTCCAATAATCTAAGCCATATCTGATATATATCTTAAAATCTGTTATGATTCAGAGTAGTTTCTCATATGATACTGATATTAAGAACATTCACAAATAAATGCCAAATATTTAATTATATCAATATTTAATTGGTAAATGTACTGTTATTTATCAAAAGATTTTATAGCATTTAAGCATCAAAGTGACAGATTGAATTTAAATCCAAAATCTCTAGTTGTCCAATACATCATGCTATTATTGAATTAAATTACTTTGCAAATATAGTGGTCTATGACTTAGAGTGGTTTTAAATAATAATAAAAAAACACAAGCTGACAACATTTTTATAATGCTTTCCAAGAGAGAGAACATTTCAAATCATGAAATAATAATTTCATAATCATCCATTATTCAATAAAATCATTATCAGTGATTGTTAAGATTTCTTTTAACAAGGTTCAGAAATTGAAATTAATAATTTGAGACACTATATTTTTATGTTAATAAAATTACAATAAAGAGACTATTGGGGGGGGGGGACAATCTATTTTTGAGAACGCAATTGTTCAAAAATAGCAAATGAATTTCTGGGTGAACTGTACATAAAAATTGCCTAATCATTCATAAATTTAGAAAATATTATCATAAACAACTAATATCTAAATATTTTGAGAACATCTAATATCTATTCTTAATATTTTTATAAACTATCTGTAAAACTAGTTTTAAATAATGTAATTGATTAAAAAGAGCATTTGCAATCCAAAAATTTAAAGACAGGAATTTTACATAAAAATTATAATTTGTATTTTAATATCATGTAAGAAACAAATGTGTTTAAATTAAAATACTTCAACTTTTTGCTCTATTGTTATCTTCAGAATGAAAATAATAATCTCTGCTGATTTTATTTTTATCACTTAATTTCATCAATTTATAAAATAGTTATAGAATGTTTTTTTTTTTTTTAATTTTAGCATGTGCACACACACACACATTTGTTAAAATGAACTTTCCATAAGAAAAATTATTTATCTTTTTTTTTTTTTTTTTGCAATTTCTTATTATTAGTAGTAATAGTAGTACCAGTAATTGAAGTAATAGCAGCAGGAAGAGAGTTCTAAAGAATATTGTTGGATAATCAAAACTATCAGCTACTCTAAAAAATGAAATAAGAAAATCGTATAGCATTGTATGGTGTGCATAGTAATAGTAGTAGTATTATTTCTATTTGATCTTGTCTTTTAAAATTACGTTATAAGATAAACAATTATAGAATACTAATCTTAGTAAAGTAAATTAGAAGTTGACAAATAATTCTTTAATGAAAAAAAAATCTAACTGCATTAAAAAAAAGTTAATTTTTTGCAATGATATGTCACAACCATTTGTAAAATGTAGTAATTATACATCAGAACAAACAAATTCAACCAAACTGCAATTTAATCATCCTATACCTTTTACTCCAGACAAATTATACAAATCAGTTTAAATTCAACACAAAAAAATACAAAAACCCATATTAGATTTTATGCAAACAAAATTAAGAATTAGCATTGGAACTAAAGAGTATTAATTATTTGTTTATAATTTTAAAATAATTAAAAAAATAAGTATCATTTTACAAAGCTATTAAGTTGCAGCATATTTTAAGAAATTCAGTCGCAGATATTTATAAAAAGATAAAGAAAAATCATGTTATTGCAAGAAAAGAAATTACAGTCAGATAAAAACAACTTAATAATGATTTTTATGATGACTACATATGCCAATCTGTAAAACACAAGTGCACCCATATATATTCTACTGGTTATATTTGAGACATTTTTTTTATAAAATAAAAAAAAAAAACCCTGTCCTTTCACAATTACTATTGATACTTTCACCATAAAATATTTTTTTCAGCAATTCTGTTGCTATTCATTGATTGCATTTATTCAATCCATTGACATTGTGTCTTTACAATATTAGATTCAGCATCATTTTGTCCAATAGCATATCTCGTTATCCTAATTTTTTTTTAGCGACTTTAAATAAAATATTTTAAATGTTTTTATTAATATAAAGATGAGGGTTCAAGACTTAATTCTATACAAAAAATTTGTGCAAAATATAATCTTATATAACAACCAAATATTTTAATATAACTATATTAATATTATGATAAAATATTTTTTTTTGCATCTTGCTAAATGTGATGCAAACCACTAAAGTAATATCTCAATATTCAAGGTTATTGTTCTACCTAAAAAATTATCAAGATCTTTCAATTGATTTATACTATCAAACTGACATCTTCAAATCAAATTTTGAAGATTTTTTTACCATTATTTGGTAAGATTTGAATTTTTAAACAATAATTTTAAAAGTTTTTATATCTTTTGTTCAAAACAATTATAATATTATCTAGCCTGCCGTTTAAAAAGAATAGGCAAGTAGACGGCCATCCTATTCTGATTTCAAAGTAAGATTTCATCATCATACTTATAGTACTAATAAAAGCAATTTTAATGTATATTGCATTTCTATTATAAATACGTTAATATTTTTTGGCCAATAAGTTTCTGTGAAAAAAAATTTTCGCATATGGTATTTTATACATACAAAAATATTAATATCGATTTTTCTTTTTAAAAGCAAAATAATGAAAGATATAATTTTTTGCAGATCAAAAAGTCAAGATTATATAAGGATGTCTACTTCCTCATTAGAAATATAGTCATTATTTTTCTTTTCTTTTTTAACTATTATTTGAAAATTACGGTAATTATTTAGTTAGAGCTTAATTTAAAAAAAGCTCACAATATAAAATATTTCAACTTTTTTTTAATTATCTATTAGTTTTCTTTTAAGTATAAAAATTAATCATTTTTTATAAAAGAAATTTTATATTTAAAATTTTAATACTAATAAAAATCCTATTACTCATTAAGAATTAATTTAATGAGAAAATTATCATTCTCTCAAAATCAAAATAAAACTCATATTATTTCTAACGATATTTTTCTTTTTTTACCTGTTAATTAGCTATTTCCTCTAATTAAAAAAAAGCAAATGTATTGAAATATTTTAGCCACATTTTGTATTGCAACAATTGCTTTTGTATGAAAAAAAATTTAAAAACTTTGAACGAATTTAAAAAGTTAAAAAAAACAACAACACAAAAACATTATCGTAGCAATAAAAAATTGATAAGTTTTGTTATTTAAAACGTTATATATATATATATATGAATCTGCAAAGTTTAATTTTTAAAACACACCACAACATGATGTTTTTCCTACATGTGTGTAATAAATTGACAATTATGCTTGATAAATAATTTGTAAAGAATCACATTTTGAACGTATGGAATACACTCTTCCAAGCTTATTACAAATTTTACATTATTATTTAGTAATATATAGAGTATATGAGCACATACTTTCACACGACCCACCATTCTCCACTCTATCTTATATTACTGATACATTTGAACACATACATGTGAGGGAAAAAATCACCAATATACTTATTTTATGATAAACCAGCAATTATCACTTGGTCCAGATTATCCCCTCTACCCATATATGCAATAAATATTCAGATATATATTAAGATAGCCAATCTTTGTACTTTAATGGAGAGGATTCAATACATTCGACACTCCAACTTTTCAACTAAAGGCCACCCTAAGGCTAAAATTCTCATCATACCCATGTTGATGTAAAGTCAATCTGACCCCTCATGTACAGAACATAATCCATTTAATACATATACAAGGGATTTGCAGACATATCTACTATGAAATAACTGAAATACAGGCTTATTATATACCTACATCAATATATGTAATATATAAGGTATATGAACACAGACGTTCACACCACCCACTACACTCCAGTCTATCTCATAACATTGATACAATTCAACACATATATGTCGAAAAGATAAATAATCATCAATATAACTATTTCATGTTAAACCAACATTTAAACATTCATCCTGAAATGATATAGTTTTTATTAATGTCTTAATTACAACGAGTTTGATTTTAAAAATTGAATATTTTAGCAATCAGTTATCCATAAAATAAACATAATCTATTTTTATTAATCAGTCAATATTCGTTTTCTTCATGAATGAAAATAATATCTACATTAAAAAATACAATGGCATAGAGATATGCTAGTATCAAATGCATTTCAAAACTTTAACTCATTTCATAAACCAACATTTCTGTATGTATATATATATATATATATATATATATATATATATATATATATATATATATATATATATATATATATATATATGTATATATATATAGTATACAAACATGGATGGGCTGCTTACTAACATGCATTAGCCAGCATGGTGAGTTTATTGGCTTTTTACCTCCGAGTTTAAGAATATTTTTCCAAATATATACAATTATGACAGACAAAAATAAATATTGGCCGTTATTTCCAGAAGGCTGTAAAGGCCAGCAACCAAGGCAGTGGTTGGTGGTCAAAGGCAGAGGGTGCTAAGAATCCCCTGATTGTGGACTCAGGCTGCCATTTGATGACAACTTATTATTTAGATACTTACAACTTCAGATCACTTTCAAGTGAAGGAAGATTAAAAAAGTTAGAAGAAGAACTGTCTTATATTACATGGGACATTATTGGACTTTGTGAAGTTAGAAGAAAAGGTGAAAAAATAATTGATTTAAAAAGTGGACATATACTCTATTATAAAGGCACAAATATTGGAAATACAAGTGAAGTAGGATTCATTATAAATAAAAAATGGAAGAATAACATTGTGGAGACTGATGGTGTATCAGACAGAGTGGCAATATTAGTTTTAAAACTTAATAGCAGATACCAAATGCAGATAATTCAGGTATATGTCCCAACAAGTTCTCATAATGATGAAATAGTAGAAGATTTTTATATGGATGTACAAAAAGCTTTTGATCAGAGTAAAACACATTTTAAAATTGTTATGGGAGTCTTTAATGCTAGAATTTGTAAACAAATGAAAGATGAAAATGCTGTAGGTAATTTTGGTTATGGTAATAGAAATAAGAGAGGACATATACTTGTGGAGTTTGCAGGAAAAGAAAAACTTTATATTATGAATTCTTTTTTTTTTTTTTTTGAGAAAAATGTTAAAAAGAAATGGACATGGAAGCATCCAAATGAAGGTACAGCAGAATTAGATTATATTTTGACTAACATAAAATATATATTTCAAGATTGTAATTTTCTTAATAAATTTAACACAGGAAGTGATCATCGATTAGTAAGATGTAAGATACATGTAAATGCAAAAGTAGAGAGACAAAAATTGTTAAGAAAAATAATATTTACAGTTGATATTCCTAATCTTCAGAAACATTCTAATGAGTTTAAATAAGAACTTACAAACTGGTTTCAAGTATTAGTAGATTTTGAACATGATTCAGATTTGAATGACAGAACGGGAAAATAACTGATACACTTTTAAAAACTGCAACAAAGATAGCTGGTAGAAAAAAGCAGCAATTGACCAATAAAATTTCTATTAAGACTAGAGAATTTATGAAGAAAAAAAGGAATAAGAGGATATACAACAATGATGCATTAAAAAGGATTGAATATCTCAAATTTTGTAAAATGATGTAGAAAAGTGTTGAAAATGATATAAGAAATTCTAATTGTGAACTAACAAGTAAAGCTGTAAAAGAAAATAAAAGTCTAAAGAGTTTAAACAACATTTTGGTATTAGTAGAAAATTTATATTTGCAATAAGAAAAAAAAGATGGCATTATTACTAAAAAGAGAGATGACATCATGAAATGTGTAAAAGACTTCTATCAAGAATTATATAGTAATAAAGAACAAGTGACTTCTATACCTATTATATATTCTGAATTTCCCAGAATTTTGAATGAGGAAGTGAGACATGTAATTAAATTTATGAAGAAAGGGAAGGCTCCAGGTAATGATGAAATTATAATTGACATATTAAAAGAAGCAGGTGAAGAAATAGAAATTTTTTTAGCAAAGTTATATACCAAATGTCTAAATGATAAACATGTACCAGATGATTGGAAGAAGGCAGTATTAATATTAATATTTAAAAAAGGTGATGAAGAAGATAGTAGAAATTTTGACCTATCAGTCTTGTACCATATTTATACAAAATCTTTACTAATATAATTATATCTACAGAAAACACTGGATTTCCATCAACCAAGAGAACAGGCTGGATTTAAAAGTGGTTTTAGTACCATAGATCATATTCAGGTATTGAGAGAAGTTATAGAAAGGACAAATGAATAAGAGTTGCCATTGTGTTTAGGATTTGTAGACTATGAAAAGGCATTTGATTCTATAAACATTTCTTCAATGATTAAAGCATTGGATCATCAAGATGTAGGTGTAGGATATTGTCATATTTTAAAGAATATTTATAAAAATGCAACAGCATCAATTAGATTACATAATGATAGTAGAAAAATCAACATTGAAAAGGCTGTAAGACAGGTTGACTCCATATCTCCAAAACTTTTACAGCAGTGCTGCAAGAAGTATTTTGTGGATTAAAATGAAAAATTAAAAAAGTGAAAGTAAATGGAGATTATTTAAGTCATTTAGATTTTGCAGATGATGTAGTTCCTTTTTTGCAAATAATGTTTGAGAGTTACAGAAAATGTTGTAGGAGTTATCAGATGAAAGTAGGAAAATATGACTAAAAATAAATGCTAAAAAGACTAAAGTAATGTTTAATAGATTTTCTCAAAATATGAAAATATAGATTGATTATGATGAGTTAGAAGAAGTTAACAGTTACAAATACTTTGCTCAGATTATTAATACAGATGAAAAAATAATTGATGAAATTAATCATAGAATTAAACTTGGTTGGAGTGCTTTTGGTAGAAATAACTTGATACTAAAAAAAAATATGCCTATCTGTTTGAAAAGGAAGGTTTTTAATAAATGTGTTTTGTCAGTTTTTTACTTATGGATCTGAGACTTGGACACTTTATGGAAGAGCAATACAGAGACTTCAGACCACTGAAAGAAGTATGGAGAATTGCATGTTGAGAGTAAGATGAAGAGATCAAAAATGCAATGTATGGGTAAGAGAACAAACAGGTGTTACTGACCTCATTAAAAAAATTAAAAGACTAAAGTGAAGTTGGGCTGGACATATTGCTATAAGAGATGATAATAGATGGACAATTAAAATTTTGCACTGGATTCCAAGAGATTGTAAAGACCCAGAAAGACACCACATGTGAGATGGATGGATGAAATAAAAAAGTGTGCAGGGGTGATGTGGAGAAGAGAAGCCAAAGATAGGAAAAGATGGATTGAACTTGGAGAGATCTTCATCCTGCCATGGATTGATATATATATATATATATATATATTGTACCCTCCTCCCCCGTCGCCTCTCACGCGTGCACTCCAAAATAATCTATAATAATGTTTAAAATATATTTCCGGGTTCTCTCTAGCTCAGTCTTAACAAAATGAATGAAATTAATTTATTAAAAATGATTACTACTAGCTCTAAACTTTAAAATATAAATACAGTTATATTATTAAAAATTTATTATTTTCATGAGACATGGAGCGACGACACGGGGAGCGAGACAGACTACATTGAGATATATCCACATGATACTATCCCAATGGCATAAGAACACTATACTAAATAATCAACTTATGGTATTCCTATGACTTTCCAAGCTCTCT
Organism: Epiperipatus broadwayi; assembly: GCA_028023455.1. Lineage (NCBI taxonomy): Eukaryota > Metazoa > Onychophora > Udeonychophora > Euonychophora > Peripatidae > Epiperipatus > Epiperipatus broadwayi. Next base: position 16,065,952 of record JAQFVV010012401.1, read on the forward strand.
TCATTACGATTAAGATAATAATCATATCTTAATATTCTTTGTAATAATAATCTAGCTCAATTAAATAATTTAAGTAAATAAATGAAATAAAATCAAATCAAATAAATCTCAGGTTCATAAATTACATTTAAACTGATTTAAATTACGGTAGTAAACTATGAGAAGGGAATTTTATGTCATAAATTCACTACGTAACAACTAACAATAATAAATAAGAATAATGATAATAATAGTATAATATAATCCTATTTCTTCTTAAATAAAATAAATAAATAAATATTACGTTCGTGGTAGTATTTAATAATCTGACAATCAAAATACGTGTTGTAATATTAGCATATAATTTATTTTAATATTGTGGCAACCAACTTATGACCAATAAACGATATAATTATAATCCTTTAATTTTATCATACAAATAAATTTTCAAAAATTTATTATAACACTTTTATGTTTATCTACTTTGTGCAAAATTATATGTTTGTTGCAATTATAAATGTGTATTGCGATATCATGCATTCTATGTGGAGAAATATAATAACTAAGACACGAAGCTTACAAATAAATTTACAACATAGTTTATTAATAATTATACAAATAACAATATTTACATTATGTACATCGGATATCCCTACTTTCCTGTTACAAAATTACTTTACTAGTTTATCTCTTAACATTAAATCTCTACTTATTTTATTTTTAACTCTTATACAGTATTATTATTATTATTATTATATCTGATTTTAGTTTAGCTTGTTACAAAAAAATGTATCTATCAATAATTATCATTAATACTTTATATCTCTATTATTTTAAAATTATATTTTTACAAAATTTTTTACCTTCGTAGTTAAAAATTATACAAAATCATAAAATTCTATTTTATATTATTATTCGTATGGAATCCTAAAGATTCAAACCCTTCTTGAAATTTTGATGTTTCCGTTTTATTATTGACTATACAATAATTATTAATCAAATACTTATCCAAGCCTTTGCTTCGTATGGTAATTACAATCATTAACATACCATGCACAAATACATATATCTGTTACACATTATTGAATCATTTTCAACCAACATGCAATCTCTATTTTTAAATATCATATAAAATATTAAAATTTTATTATCACTTTAAAAAACTTTGTTTAGATTTTTCCTTTAAAAAAAATCTTATATTATTTTCAGAATTACTTTTTAAAACTATATCATATGATTCTTCATCTCTTTATGACATTTATACTTTCACTTTTAAAATAACAATTCTAACTCATTCTAGTAAATAAACTATTCTTACATAACGACAACCTAGCTTCATTTCTATTTTATGTATCATTTCTATAAAAATATCTTTCTGACGATGTATATTCATGAAACAAGGATAGCAAAAATAGATGCGCAGGATCAAAACAACTAGAATATTATCCGTCATAAAACTTGACAATGATGGCACAGTGAATTTAAAGAACACCATAGAGGAGTGACCTTTATCTGTCTATCTACCTCTACTATAGGAGTGATGCTAAAGCTATTCCTTCAGCTTTATATAACATCAAAAAGCTTCAAAGATACGTAAAAAACACTGTCCAAAATATATGTGTTCAGTGATAGGACTTAGTTAGCTATACTGAATTCACACAAAATACTATGATCCAAATATTTGATTTTTCTTATTTCTTGGCAAAAAACATCATCTTGGTTTCCTCTACCCCAGTACTACCAAGTCACTATCCGATTTTATTTCTCTAGATTTATCTATGCAGTACATCGACAAATTTCTGTCTACATTTCTAACAATAATAAAATTCATTTTTAGTTCAAACTATACAGCTATTCTTAAGAAAATCTTTTACTACTTATCTCGTATATTTATAATATACCAACTATTTTAAAATTATCTGAATATTTTGCAAACATAAAAGTTCAAAAGAATCACATAATTATTATGATACTTATTATTAATTATATTTTTAAAACAATTTATTGCATGCACATTTAAAATTACTACTATCTCAAATATATGTTTTAATGTTGGATAAAATGTGTACTTATAATTTTAAAAACTTTCATACATCATTCTTCATTAATAGATGACCTAAAAAAAATACATTATGCATTATCAATAATATCACAATTACCAAAACGATCTCTATCTTCTTGATCGTATTCTGAAGGCTTCACCATTCCATTACTTCTTGTAGATATTTAAAACTTCCATACATACATTTTATTTTTATAATAATATTTCTATCATTCTATTAAGCTATTATATTTAAATCTCCTTATTCTTAAATTCATGTTTATATGTTTCCCTAAGCTAATATAGAATTTTTATATTTTAAATACAATCAAATAAAATATTAAATTATATTTACGATACTGCTTTGTCGGACTTGCTTGAAAATTGTTCATCGTAAAGCTAAAAAAAAATATACTTTATTTTTCTTTTTTTTTCAGTCACTTAATGTTCTATAAAAAAAATAACTCTGTTTAATAATCTTCATCGACGATGATCCTTAGTTTTCTCAATATTTTATACACTTATTAATTCTTGATATCTCCTTTAACATAGTCTGCTAGCTTTTTCCCGCGCGTCTGGTTTCCCCCGATGCATCTTGTAGATATTTTATTTAAATCTTCAATAATTTTCTGTTTCCATGTATCCATTTTTATTTAGTCATTTAATCTTATATTTTGTTTCCATCAAGTATTTTCTCCATTTAGTATGTTATAATATTTTTTTTTTTTCTGACTATATAAAGTTTTCCATTCCTTTCCATAATACATATAGCACTTTCATATTAGTCTTTAACTTTTTTTCTTTATTCTAACATTCTGGAATTATAGTTTTAATAATGTTTTCTTTACAAAATAAACATTCTTTCTCCATCGTTATTTTTCTTGATAATAGAATGCATATTAAAATTTTGTTCATAGAGAAGTATAACTTAGTTTTAAGATAGCTCTGTAAATTTATCGTCATAAATTGTTCTTGACGACGAGCAGCTTCTTTTTCAGATTTTCACATATCGTCCCAATTGTATTCCTTTCAGTTATAAGATTAAGTTTCAGGTTGAGCACAACTAAAGTCGTCTTAAGATACTTTTCCATTATTTTTCTTTCAGCAATCACTTTAAATATTTTTTCTTGTACTTCCATGTTACTGTAGGCTTTCTGGTTAAATTTGAATAAAATTTCCTGGTAAGATAAACTTAAAATTAGCAATCCATATCTCTGTAGTCAAAAATATATTATATGTTACAGAATAACTTTTAGAATAAATCCGAAATTATAAATTTATATTACTGTTCAGCTACGATGTTATCAGCCATAAAAATTTTGTTACTTTCTCTTTCACTTACACATTACTTCTCCCGCTCTGTATAATTCTTAGATTTTTGTCTGTTAATTTTACATCCTTTGATTGGTTAATATTTATTTTAGCGCGAACAATTTATTCATTTTATTTTGATAACAGAATGTATGTTTTAAAATTAAGAATTGATGACGTAATGTCTGGAATATTTCCCAGACTAATATTATTAAATTCAATTATAGTTTTATATAAAAAAAATCATCTAAGTTTTAAAATAATTATTAAAACAATATTTAATATTTTTAACTTTCACTTTAAAGATCGATGGCAATTATATCTAGTTTTAAATTCACACAGTTTATTATTATTTTAACAAGAGTGTGTGTGAAGGCATATAATATACGGTCACGTGTTTACTAACTTTTATCAAATGATTTTTATTTACGTCTTGGTTTAAATTACCAAAATTGACATATTTTATAAAAAATTTAGAAAATAATTTTTTAAAATGTAGAACTAAATATAATTCTCACCATCCCACAGTTTATTAATAAATTATACTCTATTAAATTTGATTTTTAAATACAATTATAACATTACATTTCATTTATTTAATTTATTAGTTTTTAAATATTATACTAAATAATTGATATACTTTTAACTATCTATAGCTGTATTATTTTATATGGCCAGCTTTCACAACCATAAGCAATGATATGATTAAGCTTTATTTAACTATTTTTCTTTTAAAATAATATATTACACTGTTACCTACCAGGTATTTTCAGCTTTAAATTGTATTATAAAATCTACTTATCCCATTATTATTTATATCTCTTACAAATATAACTTAAAATTTAAAATTTTTTAATAATTGACCTTTCTACCCTACCTATGACCTACAGACAAGGGCACAATATATATATATATATATATATATAGGGAAATAAATTGTTGTGGAAGGTTCTTTGGGAACTGCATTACAAATATGAAAGATTTGATTGTTATATATATATATATTCAAAACAATACAATAATTAATACAGTAAAAATATTTTAAAAACAAATAAATAATGACTACATAGATATTTGAAAGTACTTCTATTAAATTATGGTATATATTTGTTTTTAAAATATTTTACTGTATTAATTACTATATTGTTTTGAATAATTATATATATATATTATAATTGGAATACAGATATTGATTAGTAATTTACACACACACACACACATATATATATATATATATATATATATATATATATATATATATATATATATGTGTGTGTGTGTGTGTGTGTGTGTGTGTGTGTCGTTAAAATAGAGGTTTCCACAGTCTACAGATATAAATTAAACATTATCTGATTATATTCATGCACACTTTATTGCAGTAAAAATGTTTAGAAATGCTTTGACTGTTTCAGCCATCAACTGGATAATATATATTACGAAAACAATTACTATATACAAGTACTGTAAGCATTGACATATAACAATATTGAATGTTATGCCAATAGAAAACATGTACTAAAAACTGAAATCTTTAAAAGGCCAGATTGTATCAACAAACATGATCCATGAAAATTACATTCTATTCGGAAAATTTTTTAAAACCATTAATCTAAATAATTTCTGATTTTTATTATATTTACCTGTTTTTATTGGTAAAACTTTCAATATTATTATATATCAATGTTTACATTAACTGTACAACTGTTCTTTACAATATTTACTATTCTGTTAATAACTAATATGATCCAGCTGAAATGTTCATATATATTTTGTTATAATAAATCATACACAGAAAAATCTGGATATTTTCTTTATATATATGTAATAATTGTTAAAAGCTTGATGTTACTTTCTAGCAGTCTTTCAATTGAATCAATCAACTATCTTGTAATAAATCATCATCCAAACACATTTAGCAAATGCATATGACTTTTTATATTCATACAAATATTGGTCATCTAAATAAAAAATTTCCAAGTTTTAACATTTTCATGCTTTGATTTTTATGCATTTTTTAGACATAAAAATGTAAAAAATTTATAGTAAAATTAATAATGCTAAAGATTATGCAAGTTAAGTAAGATACATGAAGATAAGATAAATGAGACTAAGAAAAAAAATTATATTAAAAAAACATGATTAAATTCAAGTAAAATCACTTTAACAAAATTGTATTATAACGATGGTAACTCCAATAGTTTAAAGATAAACAATATTTAAAAAAATGTTAACAACCAAAAACGTTTTTTTTTTTTTTTCTGAAAAAGGAAAATGAAGAAGTATCAGTAACTATAAAAACAAAATGTCTGAATGTCAAAAGTAGTGAGAATTTATTAAACATAAGGAATATTACAAATTGAATAATTCATTGAATAAAAGGGGTAAAAAAATATGCAAATAAACAGAATGACTATCAATACTACCAGTCTCACAAAGCAAGCATATATTCAGAATCACTCTGAAATGAACACAAGTGTTAACATAAATAATAGAAAAAATAAATAACAAAATGTCAAATAAAAATAGTAATCTTGTTAATTTTACAAAGTTAAAGAATAATTTATCAAAATGTAAAATTCTAGCAACTTCAATTTAAAAATGTTTGTAAAATTAAACAATTATTGAAAAAAATGTTCAGACCTACCATAATAGAGAATATATATTTGATAAATCTAAACTTAATAAATGTCTTAAATACTTAATAATTATAATCTAATTAATAATATAAAACATACAATATTTATGCATAGAAAGAAACTGTTTCAATTGTAATAATGTAATAAAAAACAAAGAAAGCTATCACAGAATGTAATAAAATAGTTACAGAGATGTAAAAGTATTATATAACAAAATAAAATCTTCTAATTTACAGAAGATCATTGCATACTATGCAAAGTTCTAATGAATAATTGTTTTATACAAAAATAGATGATTCCTAATATTATGTTTAAAATGTTGACTTTGTACAAAGTAATAATTAAATTGAAAAAAGAAGAACTATTAAAAAAAGAAAAAACTCCATAAATAAAGGATAAAATGCAAATTTCAATAATATTAAAATATAGAAATTCCCTGTTTTAAATATAATAAAGTGGATGCATAACAGTTTTCTAATCATATTGCAAAATATTTAAAAGACAGAAATGTTAAAAGATTAGATCATTTGTATAATATAAGAATAGAATCTGGGCTAAAGTGACAGCAATTCGCCATATGAGACATAAGTGTCTAATATTGATCTTGAAGCATGAAATATCAAGAAGATACAATTAAAACTGCCATAAAATCATTAGGATCATATGGATTAAGTGGGATTAGACTGCATGATAAGCTTAATGCATTGAAAGATGAAAAATATAGTAATGGAAGAAGTGACCAAACTAAAAATGAGCAAAATAAAATGAAATAAGATACTTAGTCACTTACAAAGTCAAGAATTTAAAAAAGCAATTGAAAAAATGATTTCTAAAAATAATTACATGTTGAACAAATGATATTCTGTATATTATAAAGGAATAATAAAAATTGTTGAGCCATGAGGCCATAAAATAACAACTTTGTATTTTTTTCAATTCTCACATGGGAATCATACACCAGGTGAAATTCCATGAATTGATTATTAATAAAATTTAGACATCATCCAATATCACAATATCTACATAATTACTAAAACCCATCATTAAATTATGGAGTGTGGTTATTCAAAAGACAGATTAATAATAAATAGTCATTACTTAGTTATAATTTCTTTTCAATTATCACTCTTATGTATTTCTTCAGATTAAAGATTAGCAAATGTAACTGATTAATGAAAATCAACTTCATTTGTTTTAAAAGTATGAACACTTCCCACTCTTTTGTTGGCTTTTTCAGAAAAAGACTTAATTTGCATTTGCTTATTATTATTCAAACAACTTGTTTATTTTTAATATTCTGGCACAATTTTCAGTATTTTGAATGTCTCTTTTCATATCCAATGCCCCACAGTCATTTCTAATTTACACAGTTAATTACTCACAATCATGTATGACATGCAGCCATATATAGAATAGAATACATTAGAATATGACTATCACAATTTTAATAACATCTAAACAAAAATACAACAAAATATAAAATACAAAATGATATTTCAAATAAATTGTAATGATACAAAATCTTGAGGTAAGCCTGATTAATGTCAATATTTATTGTCAATCTCAATTAATAAACTAATCTAAATTTAAATTTATCAATAATATGAAGAAATATGAGCAATGAGCCTGGACATGAGAGATCAACACCTACATCATACAAAGTTAATAATCATTCATCACCATGAATGATCAATAATAGAAATAAATCAAGAGACAATCTTGTGGCTGGATTTAAATGGATCTACTATAGAGCAGGCTAACTATTTAGCCCTTGCCCAACTTAGAGCAGAAATACAACTTAATAATTTGGGTACTCTTATTTAAATCTGCTATTATATCAGAATATGTAACAATAAAAACAATAATGCTGGTTATTAAAACATGCTGATTATCATCAATGCTCTGGCCATTTAGTTCCATTAATAGAATGGCTAATTATAAATTTTAATTCTTATTAATACTAAAATAAAATTAAATATAGTACATAGACTTTAAAAAATAAACTCTTTGTGTCAATCCAGCATTATCTGGATGTCCAAAAACATTAAATATAAATCCCTTTTATATTACAGATCATTATACATAAATCAGCTCAGTAAGCAAAAGTTCTATAATTGTTACTGTAAGGAAAAGATTTAATCCTAACATATAATATTTTAAATTCAGTCTAGGATTAAATAAATTCACTAGAATAATTTAAACAATGAAATATAAATTTAATAACGAGAAACAATAAACAAAATTAAGGTTTCCTGAGTATGCTATCAATATAAATTCAGCATTCTGATTTGGATTAATACAAAATCAGATAAGCTATCACATTGTGATTTACAAATATTTCAATAGATTTATATAAAACACCTATATATTAGCACACAGACTTGCCTTTATAAAAAAAACATTTGTATTGTCATAGATTTAAAAAAACAATTTATTTTAATAATTCATAAAGTATGACTAATTTTAACATATATGTGTTTACATGACATACATCTGTATAAGCACAGATATGCTGTTTAATAATATGGAATTAACATATTAGAATTATCACAAACAAGTAAGAAAAAAGGAAAAAAAATTATAACACATAAATAATGATCAACTTAACATACACTCAGGCATTTATATTCTAATAATATTTCATTTTTTAATAAATAAACTTATTAAACTATATATTTTCACAAGACATACAAAAATGTAGATAAAATTCACATGCATGTGTGTATTATTACCTTCTTCCTAATTTAAGTTATTGGCTCACTATTCTTAATTATAAATAGAAGTTGCTGTTTTTTTCCCCCAAAAATAAAAATATGACTACTTTGACAGTCCTTCATAAAGGTTTTTTTTAGGTTTACACTTGATTAATTATAAACATATTTGAAAATATTCTAGTACTTTCTTTTGTTTTTTTATCTAGACAGATTTTGGTAGTTTACTTTTTTGAAAAATTTCAAAATAAAATTGTCATTTTCAATAAAGAAAGTTTCTGAGTTTTTCTTTTAATAAATAAAAATTGGAAATGGTCATATATTATTTTCCTTCATTATTCTAGTTTTATTTTTAGTTGACAAAAGTTATTTACTCAATATTATTTGTAATTTAATGATTTTAATTGTCATTTTCAAAATGTATTTAAAATTGTTGTCAATATATAAAACATTCTACTCACCAGCTGTACTTTATAATATATATATATTGTAACATAATTAAATGAATCAAAAAAAAAGATATTACCATATAAGTGAAGTGGGTCAAATATCAAAATTATAAGCAAATTATTATAGCAATGTATTATATAAAATCACGTGAAGTGAGTACACTCGTAATTCAATAAAATATAACTCAGGTATACAGGCAGTAGATCTTATCCCCTTTCATTTCTTGGTTTGATGTTAAGTGCATGTTTAAACAAATACTAAGTGAATATGGTCTAGCAGGGCACCACTAGATTATCTGAATCTAGACACGGTTATATCTGATAACCTTTCACATGTACCGGGTTTGAATCCCTTTTTGGTACTTTATTTATAATAAAAATGAGAGATTTTGCTTTTTGAGCCATATCACTATAAGCACTAATATTTAGGTAAAAGTAAAACATCTTTAAACCAAAGTGGAGTTCATTGAACATAAATCATTTCTCAGATCTTAACATAACAAATGTGTTTCAATAGTTTTGTAAGTTTACTAACTCAGATTATATATAACTAATTTAGGATGGCAATTCACTCATCCTTGCATGAAATAGATGATGGGATGTGGTTATAATAATATTAAGAGATCACTAAATATTATAAAATCAATATTTATTTATGGCCTTTAAACAGTTAAACAGCTCATTAATTAAAACGTTGATGACGATGATGATGATGATAATAATAACGATAATGACAAGGGTTTCAATTACAGCTCTAGGACTAAGCCTAAACATAAAACTAATTTTTATAAAGAAATTCCTAATTATTGCTTAATTTTAGCATATTTACTTATATCTTAAATAACTAATATTCAACCATTGATGATGATGAATAATCACACTTAACCAAGACTACACTTAATGAAATATATACGCCTCGTTTAATAAAACAAACTAATATTTATTACTACATTTCTAACATATACATAAAAATTTCTAGATAAATATGAAAATTGACATGAATAATAATAATAATAATTGGTTATATAACAATCCTCAGATTAATTTTAAGTTCTTCCCCCTTTCCCTTCAAATGTATTTTGTATTAAGTTGGACGTCACATTGACCATGATTTTCACTCCATGAGAAAAGTATTTAAAAAAAATATTATCTGCTCATTAGCACACATACTTTAAAATCCAACATGTAAATAGAATGTAAAAAAAAATGTTAGTAAAATTGAAAGAGCAAGTTTTAGAAAAGAGTTTTAAATTATTTTCTCCCCCTCCCTTCCAAGCGCTGAAATCTATACTGAACTTGAAACAAAATAAATCTAATATTCTAATACTACTCATTATTTCACATTCACTCCCAATTATACACATATAAAAATATTATTATGTATGTGCGTGTTTTATCCCATAATAACAAAATATTATTAAAAACCAAAATAATAATAATATATCAGTTAAAACTAAAATCATAACACCATAAAAAAAATTGTTTTACACATTAATATTGTAAAATTAATAAACAAATAATTTTCATACATTCAAGGTCATTTATGAAGCTCAAAGTTATTTTTAGTAAGACATTCTTGTTTTTAATTGATCTGAATAGTCTTTAAAAGTTCTTTAAATAAAATATACCACTTTATTGCTAAAATGTTTATTAAGACTGATATCATAAAGAAAATAGATATAAAAAGTCATATTACCGATCTTTTGTTTGTGGCGAATTTCCAAGGGTTCAAACTTGTCTTGTATAAGGTTTATATTTCTGCAGCTACCATTTCCGTTTTATGTGGGAACAATCTCTTTCTTGAGGTGTATAACTATTTAATGATGATGACTCTATTGAGGTTATTTGCTTTAGTGGACAATTTGGAAATCATTATATTAAATTTTCTTCTCTTCCTGTCAAGCATGTGGATGAAATACAGCAGTTGTTTTCCCATTTGTAAATTTTCTTGAGTTTAAAATCAGTTGTTGTAACAATTAATTGGACTTGATGATTAATATTTATCAGTAGATTAATTCATCTTCTTTGAATGCAGGTGAATGCTTTCTTCCTTCTATTAAAAACATCTTATTTATCTGGTCAGTTGAAAGGTGTAGAATATTATTTTAGACACATCTTTTCTTTCCTATGTGATGTGCAGCTTCCTCCAGATGGTCAGCAAATGGGACATACATATAATTTTTCTAGCCAGCCATTTCTTATATTTTCAACATTCAATTTTATAGTTTAATAATCTGAATCAATCACAATAATCTTAATAATAATTCAAGACAGCTTTTTATATCCAATTTTTAGCTACCTTAACCAATCAGAGATAGCATCACTTGCTATTTTTGGACAAATTTGTTTTAATTAGATCTGTAATTTATTTTCAACTACATTATTTTTCAACTGAAAAGTTTAATCCTTTTTCCAGACACTTTTGTTTAAAAAAAAAAATAGACTCAATCCTTATTTCCTTTCTTTTCTTTTTTTTTTCTTTTTAACATCCAGGTAACACTTCAAATCTTTGAGCTTCCTTCTTTAGATCTTGAGATAAGACAATTTCAAAATTTAGAGCTCTGACCCATTATAAGCTTCCAAAGTGAAACAATCATTTACAAAAAAAAATTGCTACAAAGATCGATATCTGATTAAACAGATTTCCTCTTTTAACAAAAAATTGTACAAAAAAAATAATTTGACAGATTTAATACTTCCTTTTCTTTCAATATTTAGGAAATGTAAATTTTTGTATGTAATGTACACACATCCTTCATTCTTTCAAATCATTCATAAACTAACCTTAAATAATATGATTGCTAGCTTAGTAATTATAACCCAATTATTTAATTAAGTCTGTAACTTTTAAATCCCAATTATAATTAAAGAAAAGCAAAATAAAAGTATAGAATAAAATATTAGAATTGATCAAGCATAGGTTAGTTTTAAAGAAAGTTAAAATGTTTAATATTTGAAATATAAAACAATTAAATAATTTACACATACATTGCCTATATGTATGCATTATAACTTTGCTTTTTTAAAGAAAAATTAAATATTAAATAGTTTAAATGTGTGTATTACCTTTCTATCAACACACAAACAAGTAAAGCATGTAATTGTTGACCCATTCTTTTCTGTTTAAAGCTCTTCCGATCTATTTTGATCTGGTAGGGTTTGAACTTGGATGCCCTACAGCTTCATTTATGGTTATATAAAATTGTGATGATGATTTTTGGTTTACCTTTTCTACATGCACATTACTATAAATTTAGCTAGTGACTAAATTGTAATGGCACAATATATATATATATATATATATATATATATATATATATATATATATATATATAAAGATATAAGATATAGATATTATGTATATATATATATATATATATATATAACAGAATATCTTTATCTGTGCTTCTCATCATAGAGATAAAACAGTATACATTTAAACTACTTCAGCAAGCTGATGAAGTCTCTGGATAATCTGGTTCCTTGTAAAACAATAGACTAGATTGTTGCCATTTGGGAAAGGTATAATCCAGTAACTGTTGTCACATATACAATCAGCTCCAATTAATCTAGAATTTGATAGACTTCCAGCATATCAGCAAATATATATATATAAACTAGTTATAAATTTTGTAATTTATAACTTGTTTTAATTATTATAAGTGTATTTTTGAAGGTTTTTGCAATACTATATATTGCAGAGGCTTTTTCTATATGGTGAAACTAAATGGAATTCAGACCCATATAGCTATCTAGTTTGTTAAGCTGAGTTTGAAGACATTATGTGTCTGATAAATTCATGCCTTCAAACTGATAGAAATGTGTTTGATAAGTGCTGTCTTTAGAGTTCTTATTTAGATCTAGTTTCTAGTCTCCAGCCCTTTACTGACATAAGCCAATAAACTTGAAACAAGCTGGTCTGGAGGTGGGAATACATGATAAAGATTTTGAATTCTATCTCTTTTGGCACTTATGTAAACAAAGCTTGTTTGGAACTATTGGTAAAGCTCCATTTAGTGATCATATATATATATATATATATATATATATATATATATATATATATATATATATATATATATATATATATATATATATATATATATATATATATATATATATATTATGGGGTAAGGAACCACAGAAAAACTGCCCAATCAAAACTTTTCTAATGTGGCTCTACTAGAGGTAGATAGATATAATGTTTCTTGCTTTCATTTATAATTTCATAAACATAGCACTGTATAACTCTTATAATATGTCATCTAATCCTTTTTTCAATCAAATGAGATTTAAAAAAACACAATAATTATAAATAAGTTTTCTTTACATTGATCGAAAAATAAAAATAACTAGTTTTAATTCATGTTAAATCTTTCAAAACATCTTTATATGAATTTATCAAATATGCTATACAAACTTTAATTAAATTTTTAATCCAATTAAAATAGATTGTGAAATTTTATAATGACAAGTATATCTATTGTAACATAAAAGCATGCTTGTTTTAAGTTCAAATTCAGTATTACTAAAATATTAGATCTTTTTAAATGTTTAAAATAGAATAATTTATCTATTTTAATTAGATTAAAAAAATTAATTAACACTTGTATAACATATTTTGATAAAATTCTACAATGTTGTTTTTGAAAGATTTAAGGTGAATTGAAAGTAGTAATTAACTTTTTTTAATCAAGTAAAGAAAACTTACTTTTAATTACTGCATTTTTTAAAAATTTCATCCAGACTATAAAAAGGTTGGAAAATAATTAGCTGACATATTATAACAGTTATACAGTATTATGTTTATAAAGTTATAAGCAAGAGATAGTATATCCAGCTGCAGCTGTTGGTGCAACATTGGAACAGTGCTGTTTCACATGGAGGCTAGGGCTAGATATTCTGAGGTTCATTAATCCATATATATATATATATATATTGAGAGAGAGAGAAAGAGAGAAAGTGAGACAGAGCTCACAAAACAAGCTTTTAACAAACTTTGAGAATATGCTCAACCCCAGATCGGTTTCTGCTTGTGGCATTGTCAGTGATGTGCCAGGATATTCATTAAAATTAAGTCATGTGACATTTGACTTGATTTTTTCTCTCACTCTCTCTCTCTCTCTCTCTCTATATATATATATATATATATATATATATATATATCTCTCTCTCTATATATATATATATATATATATATATATATATATAATTTCTAGAGTCCCAGCACTCCACTGAGGTGAGCCATTAGCTTGAAACTGATTGGTCTGGAGATAGGGACTTTCCAATAAAGATTTTGAAATCTTTTTTATTTTGGCATTTATAAAAATAAAGCTTAATTAGAGGTACTGGTAAGATCCATCTAGTGATCATTAAATGCAAGCTTAAAAGCAAGTGATGAAATTTATGACTTGTTTTAATATATATATATATATATATATATATATATATATATATATATATATATATATATATATATATATATATATATATATATATTGTAACCTTCTCCCTGGTCTAACTGGTCATCAATGAATCATGCTGTACGATTTAGCGACTAAATTCTCCTATGCAATCTATCTTACTCTCATTATCAAAAATATAAGCATAAAGAAACAAAAATGTAAAACTAACAAAATGATTCCTGTATTGAATAAAACTATCATGAAACTATAGATCTAAAGAAGATCACAAGGTGATTAATAAAGATAATAACTTCTGGTCAAACCAGCTTTGAAATCCACATAAACAAAATGTGATGAGTTAAATTTGATATTCAGCAAATTAATAAATAACTAATATCTCTCGAACAATTATAAAATTAAACTTATAAATGAAATGGCAAGTAAATTATGATGTAGATGACTACATGGATGATGGAAAGAAGTCACAGTTAAATAGTGGAATGAAATGAGTCTAAGAATGAAGAAAAAAGAACAAAGATGTATGAGAATAATGAATGATTAATATGATGATAGAATAAGAGTTATGAATAGATAAGATGATATAAGAATAAAAGTGAATGTATGGTTAAGCAATTATGATAATGAATTAATATCAAATGAGATGGAATAAATAAAAGAACGATCAAGATGAAATTGAATAACAATGTAATGATGGAGACTGAAATCTTAAACTATAAACTAATATGGTATTAAATGGTAAAAAGATAAGCTACATAAAAATAGGGATTTCAAGCTTGACACAACTATTTATCATGAAATTAAAAGAAGCTATACTTTTTACAGCAAAAGAACTAATTTAGACCTTAAAGTTTAGTTGACTTTCATAAAACTGTGAAAGTAATCTAATTCAAGTCAAACTATAATAAATAACTATCTATAAAATTTATTACACATTTAAATTCTACCTTGAAACTTAACAACTAATTCTTCTCTGGGTTCAAATACTCAAAAATCATTCTACAATTATACATGGGTCAGTGATAGGTATTTTACCACTATCCGAATATAATGCACCAAACAGCTCTCAATATAAACTCAAATTGAAAACTAAATTTAGCAGTTACACATAAACATTATGAACTCAATAACTCTTATAACTTTAATATTTAAGAAATAGGAATAACTTTTTAATAAATAAATACAATAACTTAACAAATTTCTTTTCTCAAATAATTATAAACCATGTGATCAAGATCAGTGAATGATAGCTCTGTGGGTTCAACTACCAATTAAATCAATATTATATTTATCTTTTAATCTATTACTTAAAATAATCTGACCTCTATGTTATTAACATTTTGATTATTGTGTGATGATGCATTAGATGTACTAATAAATTATAAGGATTAACAAAATTATTATTATATAGCATAATATAGTTAATAGTATTATATTGGATCGATGATGATTTCAATTTATAATTTTTTGATAGGTCAATAGCAATAATAATAATAATAATAATAATAATAATAATAATAATAATAATAATAATAATAATAATAATAATAATAATAATAATAATAATAATAATAATAATAATAATAATAATAATAATAATAATAATAATAATAATAATGTGTATATGTGGTGATTAGCAATAAGGCTACAGGCAACTAAATAAATTTTTAAACACAACAAACTTTATTTACAATATTTACAAATTTTAATTCAAAGACATGGCATGAAATAAAACTAATATATTAAAAGAACTTATAGATGGGAAAATACTTGGTATCCCATTGACTATACACTCAGCAAATGATACATCCCACTTATACAATGAAATTCAAAATATCACTCATTATGGTTTAGCCTATCTTAAAAAATAAGATAATGAAATCTTATTTAAGCTAAACTCGGACTTAAAAAAACAACAACAGTGTATTTAAGACTTTATGGCATGCACAAATTTTAAATTTAGAATTCAAAAGTTATAAAGGTAGTGCATTCTATCAAAGCCATTTTTTTATCAGAATATGATAAGGGCAATTATCATATTCTGTGCAATTAATAACTGATTAAGATTTGAGATGAGTAGGTTTGGAGTATTAAAGTAGAAACAGACATCTAATGTAAAATACACACATGTATCACTAAAACATTACCTATGTCCACAACCTAATTATTGAATACTTAACTAATCTTACCAATCCATTGCTAAATCATTACTTAATAAAGATATATCCATGCTACCCATATGCATCTCTTGCTCTTACATTAATAAGATCTACAAATACAAATAGATCTTGGTTTGGTCTGTCTATAACTGATGATGATCCTACAACATCATAAAGCACATTACTCAGGCAAACACTACAGCTTGATCAGGGTTCCTAAATCTAACATTATTTTATTATTGCCATATGATTTTGAACTACTATACTTCACCATACACAGTGGAAAAACTAACTCTATATCATCATGAGGGATTTAACACTAAAAAGGGAGGCTCTATAAAAACAACATGGCAGTTGTATAATAATATGGCTAATTCTACTACCTCTCTATGGGTATACACATGTGGGCTTTCCTCATCATAAAAAAATAGAATTCAAACCATGGATATCCTTTCTTTTAGGATTATTTATGCTAATTAAGCATTAATTATTACTCAGCCTCTACCAAAATTTCCTCTCATGGAATCAGCAATAGGTGATTCTCCATCAGCCCATGCTCATTCTTAATATTAATCTATTGGATGCCATTCTATTGGCACATCCTATCAGCTAAAAAAACTGTCACAAATCATTCTCAATATTATAGTAAGTTAAAACAACACCAACAATAACAGTGGAGATATACATATTATCTTTCACAATGCAGAACCATTAATGTATCAATAGACAAACCAAAATATATGTTGAATGATCATTAATTCTTTTAAAATGACCCTTATACCTTTGTTACAGAGAGCACAACATATTTAAGCAATAAAGACCAACCTGCATTTGTATTTAAAGTGGACATGTTCATTCCTATGTAAAATTAAGAAATGAAAAAGGTTTAGATAAATTTTTCTTTTATATAAGAAAATAATTCGGTCATTCTAATATCTTTGATAAAATGTCTGCATGTTCATCCTTTAATAAAATACACTAAAATCAGTTTTAAACTGCAAAAGATAAATATTTTTCTCTCTCTTCAGATCAATGACATTAAGATTGTTTTCCCTTACTTAGGAAAATAACAAAAATATGTGTAATAATAAATGTGTGTATCTTTATACATTGTTATATCCCTTTGACTAAATATATTTTAGACCATATACCACAATAAACATATATATATATATATATATAAATAAACAAATATATATATATATATATATAAATTCCCAAATAATACATGATATAAGCATTATAAGCTAACACGGCAGTAAAAAAAATAGATAAACAAACGTTTTCTACTATCAGAGTTTATCCTATTAGTAAAGTTAATTTTATTCTTGTGAGCTAAAATGATAGAAGCCAATATTATGATGAGTAAACATTCTAAATAATGCATATATGATTTATTATCCTGTTTGATGCTAATATAATAAGGCAATATTCGAAGGTCTTCAAGTGTATCACAATTAAAATCAGTTTATCCATTTTTGTGGAGATAATTTTCCTTAATACTGTATAGGTTATTGTAGTCTTCAAAACAAACTTTTTAAATACATTTATTAATTTATTTGGTATTATATAGTGAGACCAGGTTTAAACGTTTCAAGTGGCATGTGAATAAAATCAGTTTATTTATGTTTTAATCCAGATAATTTTGATGAAATTTACTTTATAATTTTATTGCAATTAACATATTTAACTTTTTTTAAAATAATTTATTGATTCTGTTTTTCCCTCCATGGTATGATTTGTAAAAATTTTTAAATAATCTGGGAATTGTAAATATTTTAAAACCTTATTACAACGTATATTTTACAATATAACTTTAAAAGTAAATATTTATTTTTGTTCTATTTTTATTAGCAAAGTATTATATGATTTGCAATATTAAGATGAATTTATCCAATTATAAATTCCATATCCTTTGCATTTTAAGGAATCTGTAATTTTCAATTTCTATCATTACATAAGTTCATGCTAAAAAAAAATTCTCAGGTGAGTGTTTATTTCCTAAGAAGTAATTGAAAATAAAATCACTTGCAAATATCTTTTAACTTTATTAAAATTATATGATATAAAATGATTTTTGATTTTTTTTTATAATTTCTTCTGAAATCCCTCTTTAAAATTACTTTGAATTATTTTCTTCAAGTTACGATTTTCCAAATGATCATATGTTCTGCTTTATGTTTAATAGTGACATAAAATACAACATTATCAACTCTTTATTTTAACTATAAATAATTTGTGCATCATTTTTAATGAAGAGATTTTAAAAATATGAATAAAATACAAGCAAAATCTTACTTTTTCTTTAGATTTTCTGGGTTTGAAGCAATATTTATTTAGATAAAGACTTATCCCATTTTCTTCTCCAGTATGAATCCTAGGAAGTATACGATGATGGAGTTGGTGTTTAAAATGGTAGCAAGGCTTTGAGATTTTATTCCATATTTTTAGATAGCAATATATTATAATCCCATTTAATTAGATTCCAAACTTTTCTGATTTTTAGCTTTTTTCCTTCTTAATTTAGATCAGAGTTGAAGTCTGTGATTGTTTTTTTTCATAATCCACCCCCCTACAACTTTGTTAAATTATATATAACCATTATTACAGTGCATTGTGGGAGCAATTAAACCAATAATCTTGGTGTGAATATATTAATATTACACCCTCTGGCTTCATTTTTAATAACTACTCACAATATCAAAAAACTATTTTCAATTCACTACAAAAAAATATGCTTAAGAATTAACTGTAACAATTCATTTTACAAGACTTACAAATTTCATTTAATTATTTATTTATTTCAATTGCTATTCAACAATAATAAAATAGCAATATATTTATCTCCCAATTAATAACAATACTTTTAAATTGTTATTTTACTCTAGTCAGAGCCTAGACTGGGTTTGATATCTCATCTCCACTCAAGCAATTTTTAGTGCATCCAATTCAGTCTTTATTTAAAGGTCACTTTATTAAGTTTTTAATGCCAAGTATATTATCATTTAAAATTTTGGATTATTTAATACAGGGACCTGAGTAAAAGGTCGCAATATATATATATATATATATATATATATATATATATATTGCGACCTATATATATATATATATATATATATATATATATATGATCAATAGATGGTGTTTTACCAAAAATACCATCAAAGCGAATGTTTGTTTACATAAATGTCAGAGTAAGCATTCACTATCTCTATCATTAGGTCCACCTTCAGATCATGATTTCAAGCTGATTTTCTATCATCAGTGAAGGATAGCAATAAGAAACTAGATCTAAACGCTAACTCTGAGCATTTATGAAACAATTTCTATTCAGATTGCAAGCGTGAATTTTCTATACATGTAATGTCTTCAAACTCAGCAAGCCAGATAGCTATATGGGTCTGATATCAGTTCAGTATCTCCACATAGTAGAAGCCTCTGCAATATATATCATTGCAATAAAACCTCAAAGGTATGTTTATGAAAAACAAAAAAACAAGTTAAACTTGCTAACGCTTGTATTTATGATCAATAGATGGCATTTTACCAAAAACACCATCAAAGCATATGTTTGTTTACATAAACATCAGAGTAAGCATTCACTATCTCTATCATTAGTTCCACATTCAGATTATGATTTTGAGCTGATTTGCTATCATCAGTGAAGGATAGGAATAAGAGACTAGATTTAAACACTAACTCTGAGTGTTTATGAAACAATTTCTGTTCAGCTTGCAAGCGTGAATTTTCTAGACATGTAATGTCTTCAAACTCAGCATAGCAAACCAGATAGATATATGGGTCTGATATCAGTTCAGTATCACCACATAGTAGAAGCCTCTGCAATATATATCATTGCAAGAAAACCTCAAAGGTACATTTATGAAAAACAAAAAAACAAGTTAAACTTGCTAACGCTTGTATTTATGATCAATAGATGGCATTTTACCAAAAACACCATCAAAGCATATGCTTGTTTACATAAATGTCAGAGTAAGCATTCACTATCTCTATCATTAGTTCCACCTTCAGATCATGATTTCAAGCTGATTTGCTATCATCATTGAAGGATATGCTTTGATGGTGTTTTTGGTAAAATGCACTTATAGATATAATTTGAAAGTTTTGAGATGTTTAATATTCTTTTTAGTGAGTAATTAATAATATAAAGGGGAGTGGCTTGTCACAGAAGTTGTCAGTTTTGTTTAACTTGATCCAAGCTTGTTTTGTTTGTCTACAGAACAGTATTGATATTTGTTTAAGTAATTCTCAGGTTTATGTGCTTATAATATTTCAATCCATTGTGTAAATAGTGTAATATGTTTGGCTGTCATTTCATTCAGATCTGTTTGTACCTGGTACAGTATTTATAAATATTTATGTATGCCTGTGTGAACTTTCAGCTTCATTTTTTATTCATGTACTTCATTGTACTACCAAATATCATGTCTCAAGCAAAATATTTGATTTCATAACCATTAGCTTGATTAGCCAGCTTAGTTACATTTTAAATAAATCAATGGATCATTTGTCCAGTGGATTATTAAACAACAAATATACTATTAAATATTTTATTTGCTAAAATAATTATCATTATTTTTATTTTGTTACTTTAGAAATGAAAAATATTTTATTCTTAGTTCAATTCAATATGTTTTTTAAAAGACAAAATGATTTTTCCCGTTCTTTTTCATGATAAGAAATTTTCTTCCTTATTTTTTTGTTAATTAATTTCAGTGCAATGGGTGGAGCAATTCTGTTTCTAGAGTTTTTTGAACTTTCAAATGACATTGAATTATTGGAAGAACAAATGATTGGGTAATAGTCTAGAATATATAAAAAAGAAATCTTTTTACAAAAAGTTGATTTTACTTCACTTTACTTGACTTCATTTCACTTTGCTTTTTGATTTTACGATTTCTCTCCCAATAAAAGTTATTATTAGTACAATTTCATTTCTACCAGTTGATTCTTTCTTGGTCCAAAGTCTGAAATAAAGTTTAGTATTGATTTTCTAAATGAAAATCTGCTCAGAACCTTACTGGTAAAAATAAGGAAGTAATATGAAAATGTAAATGACAGCAAAAACAAATTATATCACTTGCTTTTAATAGAATAGTTTAAATTCTAAAATTTCCATTTGAGATACATATGTATACCTATATTATAAACTATTTAACTTTAATTTCTAATATTAAAGAAACAATGAAAATGTGTGTTTATATTTCAAAACTATTTTACCTAAACCTTAATTCTAGTATTAGAAATATAACTGGAATGTATGGATTCTACTATACTGGAAAATTTTTTTGTTAAACTCTATGATTAAACACTTCAGGGACTCTTTATTAATAATTTTTGCTAACTATAAAGGAATAAATTTAAAACAGAAAATGTGTGTGTGGATAATTTATTCTAACCAGGTTTTTTTATTATTATTATTATTATTATTATTATTATTATTATTATTATTATTATTATTATTATTATTATTATTATTATTATTATTATTATTATTATTATTATTATTATTATTATTATTATTATTATTATTATTATTATTATTATTATTATTATTATTATTATTATTATTATTATTATTATTATTATTATTATTATTGTTGTTGTTGTTGTTGTTGTTGTTGTTGTTGTTGTTGTTATTATTGTTAAAACATTTACCTAACCATTTGTAACTGAAAATAAAGAACAAATTTATAACATATAATTTAATGGACTATTTATTAACTTATCTCTAAATGTGCAGGTAAAAGGAATGGGTGGAACAGTATGAAATTGGATGTGATTTTTTTTTATTGTTCTCCTTGTTACAGTTGAATTTTCTTACTAAAATATGTTATCAACAAACTTACATGAATTAAGTGGGTTTTATAAACTGATTAGTTATGTGATTTGTGAATGGCTTTTAAAAACTCAGAACAAATGCTTGAATATATCTAATGAATTAAGTAATAAATTATTGCTCTTCCTATGTCATAATAAATATTTATTGCCATAATGAAGAATTCTCATATGTAATATTGACAGTGGCTTCATTAGTTATTGCTAAAAACTTTGAAATCCTGCTAAATTGGATCCAATTTAATATTATTTGTCTCCCTGCAGAACCTTATTATGTGTTTATCAATATGTATACTCATACTGATCATCATTATCATTCACTACATGACTAAAATATGTCATATACAAACTATGAATAAACTTCCATTCCAGCCAAGAAAAAAAAAGCTTTAATGATTATTATTATTTTGTTAGCATTTGATAGATTTAAAAATTTGTCATATGATTTTTATTATTATTATTTTTTTATGTTTATCTTCAAGAACGTCTCACCAAAAGTATAATATGAAAAAAATATTATACTGGGTAATTAGTATTATTTTAATATAGTTTTTATTGTGTGCTTATATTTCTATATGCATGTGTTAGCAATAGAAATATCCATTTATTGTTAAGGGGTGAACAACTCATTTTTGAAAAAAGCTCTTATGTAAAATTTATTGTTTATCATTGCATTTTCAAGAAGTTATTTAATAATTATTTCTTAATAATTGTTTTACTCAAAATTTAAAGATTTATTATTTATCCTAAACCAAACTTTTATTTTAATTTTGTGCTAATGCCAAATGCAATAAAGAATTATTTTGTCTTTGCTTGCTAGAAGTTATTTTGCCTTGCCTCTTTAATAATAATTAGTTTATTTCCAAGTTAAAATATTATACTTGTTAGAAATGAGAGATTTATTCATTATTATCTTTACAATTTATTAATTCATGTTGTTACAGTATTTCTTATCAAAAATGATTTGAAATTGTTTGTCCATTATTATGTTTTTATATACTTGTCTGTTATTTAATTCAGCTATAATAATGTTTGAATTAAAAGTAGAAATAATTTAGTGCCCCATCAGCTACAGACAATGAAATGCACCAAGAGAGGTGGAAAGTTTAGAGATTTATTTAAGTGTGAATTTGTTATTTTTTATTATGCTTAGATTGAAATGTATTTAGTGGCTATGCAGAATGAAATTATTTATGTTATATAGTACATTGTCAGGGATAGAGATAAGCTCTCCCTTAATTTATTGGAGTATCTGCCATGAGTGAATTATGTAGTATATTGTCCAGGATCGAGAAAGGTCTCCCTTAGCTAGTTGAAATATTTGTTAGGGTAGATTATATCCTCCAGATTTAGTAGTTATATTTTATGAATTATTGTATGAGAAGCTAAGTGGTGTATTTCCCTTATTTTCTTCTTGATGAGATCACGTCAACACCAGTTTGTTTTAAGTCTCAGAAGTTAGACTTGGAGTTATTGTGTATTGTTATTTTGTTATTTAAATGATTAGAGTTATGAAAGCATAATCCCTCATACACCTTATGGAATGCTTTCAATCATTTATTCATAGCCAAGTGTAAGATAATTTGCTGATAAAAAAGGAAAATAAAGACGAAATTAATTTTTTTTCACAGAACAGCTGAATCAGAATTAGTATTAAAGCTTGTTTGGCCATTGTCATCATCCATATTATAATATTTATCCCAATTTCATAAGTAATCTGATTGGATTTAGTAATATTAATTATTTTATAACAGATCACATAATTCAGATACACACATAAAATAGTATTAATTTAGAAGGTATGGAGAAATCCATCATTAATGTGTAACTTTTTAATTATTGTTTCAAATAATTTTATATTAATTACTTAGATTTTATACCATCAACTCTTATAATGTTTCATCCTCCTTTGAATGAGCAAGCAAGAGAAAACAAAGTGTAGCTAATTAATAGGATTATTCATTTAATTTGTAAAGTATAGTTTGACCTCTTACCCTAACTCTTAAATTTAAACCCATCTTATTATTTGATTTGCATTTGAAGTAAAATACCAAGAACTTTAGTTTCATCTCATAATTTAATGTCAGTGTTTAATAGAGTTTTATTTTTCATGAGCATATCAAAAGTCATCAATAGCTTGAATGTATTGAAAATAAAATACCAAACATAAAATAAATTTATATTAATTATCTTACTGTGGTATTATAATGCTTCTGTGTCATATGTTTATCAGAATTGACTGATAGCTTGTAAATTTTTCAAGTAAAATATCAGAAAATTTAGTGTGCTATTATTTTAGTACTAGCATTATCATATTTCTTTAATAAGTCTATCAGAATGCACTAATAGTTGGCATATGTTAAAATAAAATACAGAAAGTTATCTATGTTATTTATACTTATGTAGATTATTTAACCATTGATGTAAAAACATCCAAAACATGCATATACATAAGTTATAAACAAAAAGTTTATTTAAATTATCTTGTAAATAAATGTTTTATTTATTTAAAGTTGTGTTCAGAATTCTCATTTGACATGCATTCATGTTCTATATTTCCACACATGCACACATATTTACATATCTAATATAATATGATTGCACTTTTCCATAATTTAATAATGAACATGTCCAGATCTGATGATTTTACTTTTCTTGATCCAAACACTGTATGAAATGTTGATTATTTAATGATTCTCTGAAAATTTTATCATTCAGTTATTATTTAGATGATGAATTGAAATCAAAATGAACCCTATTTCTTTTATTATCTAAATGCTACTATTTTATCAAAATAAAGCTTAATTTGTATCAATTACTTTTATAATAGTAATTATTTGTTGAAAACTGTAGATTTAAAATTAAGCCATGCAGTAAATTAATTTCCTGAGATATTCACTTATTAATTTGGATTAGACATTAATTCAGTTACTTAGTTTAAATAACTGTACAATTAAAGTTTAAGTAATATTATATTTTATTTTGTATTTAACTCTAACTTACCATGCAGTATAGTTGATCAACATTACATCTTTATTTTAATAATTTAAATTTATCACACAGTAGAGGTTGATGGGAGGATATGAGGTATAGATTATAACTTGTCAATTTAAATGGTAGAACTTTAATTTTAATTCTTTATTTATTTTAGAACATAGTAGATGTTTTGTTCCTATTAATCACAATGTTTCCTCCCAAGTCTGATATATATTTTGCATCTTATAGACTTCTGTAGCACCCAACTGAGCTAAGCTAAGGTAGAATGGTATTTTAAGAGCTTCATTAATAATTTTAACACATGATCAGACTAGTAGTTTATTCTATGATCAATAGAATTGGTGCCCCAAGATATTTGTTGGTAGAAAAGACAAGAGAGGTGTTGGGAGAGAATTTTATATATATATATATATATATATATATATATATATATATATATATATATATATATATATATATATATATATATATATATATAAAACAAAAACAAGTTAATCACGAACCTGCTATCACTTGTTATTTATGTTCAAAAGATGGGTTCACCAAACCACCAACAAGGTAAGATTTGTTTAATAAACGAAAAGAGTCAGAAATTAACTACCTCTTTCATTTGCAAATGAAAACAGGTAGTTAATTTCTGACTCTTTTTGTTTATGTAAAAAATCTTAATGTTCAGGGTTTTGTTCTTGTAATATATATATATATATATATATATATATATATATATATATATATATATATATATATATATATGAATGTCAACAGTTATTGGATTATACCTTTTGCAAAGGTAACAATAAACCAGTTTACTGTTTTAGAAGAGATCAACTTACCCAAAAATTCCATTATCATTTTAAAGTAGATTATACATATGCTCTTTTATCTATATACATAGAAACACAGATGAAGGTATTGCATTATATATAAAGTACAAGTGGTGAGTAGTATGTGTTATATATTAATAATGATATTATTTTAAATTATTTATTGAAAATGACAGTTAAAATCTTTAAATTACAAATTTTTTAAAGTAAATAAGTTTTGTCAACTAAAAGTAATACTAGAATAATGAAAGAAAATAAATGACTATTTCTATATTTATTTATTAAAAAGGAAACTTGGAAACATTCTTTATTAAAAATGATGATTTTATTTTGAAATTTTAAAAAAGTAAACACCAAAAATGTTTCTAGATAGAAAAATAAAAGACCTTGCTAGAATATTTTTAAAGACATTTAAATGACTGTTAAAAAGTAATACTTTATTGGAAAAAAGAAAAAAAAACTTTTTTCACAATTAAAAATAGTGAGCCAATAACTTGGATTAGTAAGAAAATAATATATATACACATGCATGCAAATTTTATATTTATTTTTCACATTGAATTAATTATCACTTATGAAAATATATGGCTTAATAAGTTTATTTATTAACTAATGAAATATCATTAGAATACATATGCATGTTTGTGCACATTCTTAATGGTTACACAAGCATACATTAAATCAATCAGAATTTATATGTTATAGAAGATGATTTTTTTTATCAATTTATGACAATTCTAATATGTTAATTTTATATCATTAAACAGCATGTCTGTGCTTATACAGATGTAAGTCATATAGATGCACATATGTTAAAATTATTCATACTTCATAAATTCTTAAAATAAAATGTTTATTTTTTATAAGCTTATGACAATTCAAACATGTCCGTTTTTTATACAGGTATGTTTGTGCAATGATATATAGCTGTTTGATGTAAACCCGTTGAGATATTTGTAAATCACAATGTGATATCTTATTTCTTTTTGTATTAATCACAATCAGAATGCTGAATTTATATTAATACCATACTCAGCAGACCTTAATTTTGTTTATTCTTCCTACTTAATAAATTTATATTTTATTGTTTAAATTATTCTAGTGAATTCATTTAATTCTAGATTGGATTTAAAACATTATATGTTAAAATTATACATCTTTTTCACAATAACAGTTATAGACCTTTTGCTCACTAAGCTGGATTTGTGCATAATAATGTGTTATATAAAAGGGGCTTATATTTAGAATTATTAGACATCCAAATGATACTGAATTGGCACAAAAGTTTATCTTTTAATGTCTATGCATTATATTACATTTTATTTTAATGAAAAATTAAGTTTATAGTTTGCCAGTATATTAATGATACTAATTGTCCAGAGAAATAATAATGATGAGCAGGTTTTAATATTCCAGAATTATTGTTATATATTCAGATGGATTAGGACTTTTAACTATGTGCATACAACTTATTATGTTTTTATTCCTGTCCTATGGTTAATAAGGGCTGAATATTTGGTCTATAGCAGATCCATTTTAAATTTAGTCACAAGATTAACTGTTGATTTATTTTTATTGTTGATCATTCATGATGATAAATAATTATTAATTTTATGTGATTCTGAGTTAACCTGTAGTTGTGTCTGCATTGATCTCTCATTTTCAGGCTCATGGTTCATATTTATTCATATTATTTTTAATTTAAATTTAGATTAGTTCATTAACATGGAATGATGATAAGTGCCATCACCCCATGTTCACCTCTAAATATCTGTACTGCTTACATTTTTATTTTAAAATGTCATATATAAAACTATTTAAGTTAAAAGTATTTACTTCATATCTCAAAGATACACTCATTATTGTCCAGTAGCATATATATGCTAATTTATGAAAAATTATTTATAATTCACTCTGCAAAGCTGCAAGATAAAATCCTTCAAGAATTTTTGTTATCTTTACAAGCAGAATTCTTCAATGTAATTTTCATATATTGATAACTTTTGATAAAGACATGTTTATCCATAACTCTTCTACCTATGAATACATTATTGATATAGAGTCACATTTAATCATGCATAACACTTCTAGGTTTTATACCTAATACTCAATAGTAGTCACAACTTCTGAATGGACAACACAATTATTGTTCTTTGTACTTACACTTATCTTATATATATTTAAAACATAACATGACAACTTTTTCTTATGTTTACATAATTTTTCTCCACACAATAGTGCCATCTGATGCAAGCAATAGTAATCAATAGATATAAGAAGGTAAAAAAGTAGATGCTGGAGGGATGTATTAGATTCAAAGATCCAAGTGCACTGCTCACAGATCATAGGATAAAACCATAAAATAGAAACTAGTTTAGGCATATTGAATAAAAAAATGCTGAATATTATTAAAATGCCCAACCTTTTAGCACCTATTGATTATTATAGCTTGCAAAAAATATTGTGTGGAAAACTTGCTAATGCATGGTGAACAAATTTATTACATTGGCAATTGGAAAATATTAATAATATATGATTTTCAGTGCTACCTTATCTTTGATTTATTCTAAACGTGATATTAGCTACTATTTTTTGCTGCAGCTGCTTCTATATTATTAAAAAGTTGCACATGCATTAACATGTAACTTTCTTATACTAATAGGCATTAATCACTAACTCCATTGTTATTTCATGTTTTATGTATTTACAACATTAGGTCTCTAAGGTTTCATCCTTCTCCAGGTTTAATATCAGCCACTTTCATTATCTCAGTCTTTAAAATGGTTTGTGACTCCAGGCTTCAAATTCTAGAGGTTGAGAAACTTCTTTATAGCAAACAGATAAAATAATTAATCAATTAAGTTAGTGTCTGCATTAATCAAAATTTAATTAAATTCCACAGACACAGCTATACATACCATGTAATTAGACACTGCTGTTTTTTAATAAGCACCATTTTACAATTATTTTTTTAAACTTTCAGATTTACTTTGTTGGGGGGACAATTTTTTCACACCTACATACATGACAGTTTTAAATTTTACTCTTGCTGCTATATAATAAAGTTCATTTCTTAAATTTTTTAATTTTTTATTACAAATATCATTTTAATTTTTAACAAATAAAGCTAAAAAACAAAAACATATATTCATAATATGCATCTTAGAAGCTTTTTAAAATATATCTGCTGCCAAAAATGAAAATTTTACATCTAGAATTTCTTTCAAATGAAATTATTTTTCTTTTGACAAAAAATAAAAAAATTAATGAAAGTATCTAATTTTATTTATTAATACAACTTCTTTCCAACACACACTATATGAGTAAATAAATTTTGTACAACTGAATGATTTAGAAGATAGTAAAAGTATTTCAGTAACATTATATAAAATTTGTTGCAGCTGTTTAAAGATTTTTTTTATAAAAGAGAAAGAAATGAGATTATGTAAATGTTTCAATTCATAAAAGTAGAATTAAAAATAGATATCTTAGCTCAATCTTACAGATTTATGAATATAGTAATGATCATAAATAGTGTCTAGTTATGCACATTTTTTAATGAATATAATAAAATTAAAAGAAGGATCAAGGATAATTTTTTTGATTAATCATTTTTTGGTCTGAAGCGATAAATCTTGTGAGAACTTGCTTTAATGTTAAGGGTAATTGGTAGTGCCTTTGAATTATGAGTATATATATATATATATATATATATATATATATTTAAAATTTTGTTTATATATATTTGTTTATATATATATATATATATAAACAAAATTTTAAACTAACAATTTTTTATTTACAAAGGACTTTATGGCTGTCAATGGACAAGATGGTATGATCTATGAGACTACTAAAGATTACTTTTCCAGAATTAAATGTCTGATCCATTACATCAATATTAACTACCATGTAGTGAATACATGCTATTTAACAAAAAATTAATAACTATAATCAGCATTATAACATGATTGCTCACTCCTCAGATATCCTCAGGATTTAATAGAGCAATATTATTATGTAGGGTATTTGCTTTGCAATAAAAGGTAAGCAACATAAACTGTAGATTATTTCATTATTAATTTAAATTGTCAAATTAAATCAATAGCAATGAGTCTCATATTGTTATAGGCAAAGTGTAAGTTATAATATTAGAAAATAGGTTCAATTATAATATTGGCTAGCAAACTTATTTATTAATTTTAGTCCGAATATCACAAACATTAATAAAAGTAACAAATTCTGGATTATATTCTATAACTAATAAACAAAGCTAAAGTGATGATGGAGGTAAATGGGATTTTATTATAGCCTGTACATAACTAATTAGCTAAGAACCAAAAAGAGTAAAATATTCCCTTAGAACTTCAGTAAATCTTGTATGCTTCATCAGTGATACTATGTGCTCTAATATGTAATCTATTTAATATAGTTGTCTTTCTGGTTCTATGTGTGATAAGTAGCAACAATACAGTTAGGTTAAATCATAAAATTAACACTTATTTACAACTCAATCTATACTAATAAATAATTAATTAATACAATGATCAAAAATAAATAAACAAAATAAAATACCATAATGTGTACATGTTTTTATACATAGATAATGTATATAAGTTCAAAAAAACCCAATATGATTTTTTTACAAATTCAGCCCTTATAAATGTGAGTATGGATTCTAACACATAGTCTTACAAGTCAATCAATACTAATAAATAATTGATTAATACATTGATCAAAAAATAAATAAATAAATAAACAAAATATAATACCATCACATGTACTTGTTTTTGTACATAGATAATGTACATAAGCTCAAAACAAACACAATATAATATTTTTTTCACAAATGGCTTTGATTTCGGCCCTTATAAAGGAGAAGATGGATTCAAACACCTAGTCAATAACATCTCATATATATATATGTATCAATACTAGAACCCATGAACCTATATCCCAGATTTATAATAATAATAATAATAATAATAATAATAATAATAATAATAATAATAATAATAATAATAATAATAATAATAATAATAATAATAATAATAATAATAATAATAATAATAATAATAATAATAATAATAATAATAATAATAATAAAGAATTTTATTTCACCCTTACTTTGTAAATTACTGAAAGCTAAAATTAATAACTGAGGTGAAACTATAAGTTTATTATTAGTAAGCTTCTATTTTATGGACTTAGTGCTTTCGGGGCCTTTACCACTTCATAATCATAGTCCTTTTTACAGGCTGTAAAAAGGACTATGATTATGGAGCCATAAAGGCCCCAAAAGCGCTAAGTCCATAAAATAGAAGCTTACTAATAATAAACTAATAGTTTCATCTCAGTTATTAATTTTAGCTTTTCAGTAATAATAATAATAATAATAATAATAATAATAATAATAATAATAATAATAATAATAATAATAATAATAATAATAATAATAATAATAATAATAATAATAATAATAATAATAATAATAATAATAATAATAATAATAATAATAATAATAATAATAATAATAATAATAATAATTCAATTCAATTCAATATCCATTTATTATGTGCATTTCAACATTTACACTTTAACAGAAATACACAATAATAATAATAATAATAATAATAATAATAATAATAATAATAATAATAATAATAATAATAATAATAATAATAATAATAATAATAATAATAATAATAATAATAATAATAATAATAACAACAATGATAATAATTAAAATTTAAAAAAAAACAACAAAAAAACAATTATAATCAAATACAAGCTAAATTCATAAAATTATATATACATATATGTTCATAATTATACATTTAGTTGTTTTTTAACATTCATCACAAATTGATCACAAAAAATATCAATATTATTAAAAGTTAGATTATATACCATTTGCAATCTATTAATAACTGATTTACCAAAGAAAGTATTTTTACACATACTAATCTTGAAAGTTTGCATTTCTCTTAATAAACGACAAGGTACTTTCAATTCTATTTTTGATATACAGTTACTGACATCAATTTTCCCATCAATCAACTTTTTCAGTAATATCATATCCTTCAACATTCTCCTTTCTTTCAATACTGTTTTGACAGTTTGACATTCACCCATTATTAATTTATTAAATCTTTTTTCAATATTATATATTTTAGACTGAATATTAATCAGATTGAAATTCCATATACAAGAATTATATTCTAAAACTGTAACAACAAGAGAAAATAATAACCTATATTTTATGGAAATAGATAAATCTCTCCCATATCTCGAAATACATCCGATCTTTCTGTATGCTTTATTAATAATACATTTAATATGCGCATTAAAAGTAAAATTGCTACAAAATATAATTCCTAAATTAGATATAGTCTCTTTATATTTAATAACACCATTCTCAATTTTATATTGATAAACAGATTTTTCAGTTTTATTAGTATAGGAAACAATGCATATTTTATTAATGTTAATCTCCATGTTGTTATACCTACACCATATAATAAAACTATCTATATCCTTTTGAACCTCAATATGATCACTATAAGTAATAATTCTTTTAAATAACTTACAATCATCAGCATAAGTAAGTATCATACTATTTTTATGCTATGATCAAGATCACACATATAAACATTAAATAGCAATGGTGCTAATATTCCACCCTGAGGAACACCTATCATATTATCAAAAAAAAGAGAATTAGTTTTATCCATATGTACATAAGATTTACGACCTCTCAAATAATTGGAAAACCACTCAACTAAATGAGGACTAACACCCAACATTTTAAGTTTATACAAAAGTCTAATATATGAAACTTTGTCAAATGCCTGAGTCATATCAAAATATACAACATCTAATTGCTTCTGATCAGATAAGGCATGAGCAATATGATCAGATATCACCATTAAATTAGTTTCAGCAGATCTACCAGGTAAAAAACCATGCTGATAACTAGGTAATACCTTAATCATATCTACAATAATATTACTATAAATACACCTTTCATAAATTCTAGCAAAAGGTGACAGAATTGAAATAGGTCTATAATTACCAGAATCAGATCTATCCCCTTTTTTAAAAATTGGTATAATCTTAACTATCTTAAATATATCAGGAATAATAGTTTTCTGAATTGATAAATTAATGATATAATGCAATGGTGCTACCAAACATTCAGCACAATCCTTGATAATAAAATTAGGAATATTATCATATCCCATAGAAGATTTCGATTTAAGTTTAGAAATTGCAGTAAACACTTCAGGAATTGCAATTTTATTAACATCTATATTCCAAAAACTCTCTTTATTAAATTTAATATCAACCATATTATCATTACTTGAAGTATCTAAGTACATATTAGTAAAATGATTGACTAGATCATCCATAGAAGGATTAATTACATTATATCTACAACTTTTACTTCCAACAATATTAAGATCTTTTATATAATTCCAAAACATTTGTGGATTATTACTAAAATTTTCTTCAACTCTATTTAAATTATTATTATAATCTCTTTTCATAAGAGTTTTAGTATAAGCATGCAAACCACTAAATTTCTTATACAATTCTTTATCATTAGTTAGTTTATATAACCTATGATATTTGTGCTTTCTATTTAAGCCCTTACACAATAATAATAATAATAATAATAATAATAATAATAATAATAATAATAATAATAATAATAATAATAATAATAATAATAATAATAATAATAATAATAATAATAATAATAATAATAATAATAATAATAATAATAATAATAATAATAATAATAATAATAATAATAATAATAATAATAACTGCTATTGGTGAATATGCAAAAGCTGCATATAGGAAAATAATTTATCAAAGAAAAAAAATTGAATCTCAACTCAGCTTCAATTATCATACAAATTTATATGCAATAAATTATAGAAATGATTTATCAAATGCCCTTTTAATAGATGATAACTGAACATGCAGGTTCAATCTAAAAATGAGAGAAACATTGACATCATAATGTATAGGGACTTTGCCAAAACACATTTATACAACAGATAGCAATGGTATTTCTACTGATGCATTCATCGCCAAAACACATTTATACAACAGATAGCAATGGTATTTCTACTGATGCATTCATCAATGCAAAAGAATAATGAAGCATTAAATACCATGTGGGTATTCTAACAATCATCAGAGCAACAAGTAACATTATAAAATGTTCCATGGATTAACCACCAATGCAAAAATGAGTATAAAGTATATAATAAAATGGAAAGAGGTCATTATGTGGATTGAATCACCAGCATAGAATATTGTCATATATCATTATAAAATAGTTCAGGCATTCACTTCCCAAGAAAAAGAGACATAAAATTACAATCATCTATAAAACTGCTAAATTAGGAGATTTGTCTAGAGTTACAAGCATGAATTAAGACCTAAAGTGAAATAAGTACTTTAGTGTGAGAAATAACTAAGATAAAAACCAACTCTGCCTAGAACATAGGCAAAATAATGATACATAGTAAATATAATATGAGCATGGGTACAAAAACTCTGCCTATAAGCAATTGGAAAAAAAATCATTAGATTATATTGCACTTTACAATAGTAGAGTTACTAAAAAGATATAACTGAAGGCACATAGAATAAGTCAGTTGCTGCTGCTAGTGCAATTATGGAGGAGTTTTGATTCACATAGAGACCAGGACCAGATTTTCTTTTATTAGCCATATATATCGTGTACTATACAGCATGCCTGAAAACTATCAAATTATAGAGATACATTAGAGCTGACTCCATGCAAATAGTTCCCAGATTATACCTTTCCTGAAGATAACTATAAGCCAACCTACTGTTTTCAAAGGGTCCAGCTTAACAAGAGATTCCATCGGCTTGCTGAAGAATTAGTTTATACATATATTGTTTTATCTATATGCAGACAAGCACAGACAAAGGTACCTTGTCATATATATATATATATATATATATATATATATATATATATATATATATATATATATATATATATAAATATAGATGGTAAGTACATTCTACTATATATTGAGAATAATATTATTTTAAATAATTTCTTAGCAATGACAGTTAAAATCTTTACATTACAAGTTTTTAAAAGAAAATAACTTTTGTAAACTAAAAATAAAACATGAAAAGAAAAATAATAAATGACATTTGTCTCTAAAAGTTTGTTTGTTCCCATTATTGTTCATAAAAAAAGAAAAAGTAAAACCCCAAGAATCTTTTTTCAAAAATATTGAAAATGAAGCCCCAAGGTCCTGAATTTTAAATAAACTTTTCAAATGATAATAGTTTTTTTAAAAAAAAAAAACTTTTACTTACCATAAAAAATAAGAGTTTAATTAATAGCCTGAATTTGGATTATCTATAGTAACAGAAACAAGATTTGAACCCTTTTATAAGTTAAATGGACTCTAGATAGCCACATATATAAGATGTGGTAGTCAGATATATAGATTTGATTGAGGAAAATACTGGAATAATTAACTAAGATAGGCTTGAGGGGGGGGGGGTTCCATACATATTGTTATATAATCAAATGTAGAAAAATAAAAAACTTTCTGGAAAAACATATAATTTTTTTTTTTTTATATATAATTTTGTTTTATTTTAATAAAAAAAAATATAAATAATAAAAATTGAGACAGATGTTATCTACAAAATGCTATATTTATTGTATATTATGTCATGTGACATATGAATTGATTTCTTTGTAAAGTTATTTTTAAATGTTTTTAACAAACTGATAAGATAAAACTTGCTACAAGGTTTTCTTTTGTAAAAAGAAATGAGAAGAAAAAAGAAGCTGGAGCTGAAACAATGATATGCTAGACTAAATAGATTACATAGAATAAGAGTAGAAATATGGAACATTTTGAAGATTTATGAGAAGGATTACCTCAGAAAAAGGATCAATATAACTTTCTAAAATAAAAAAAAAAGTAAAGTAACAGAAATCAAAAAATCATTATTGATTAATTATTATGAATTCATTATTATTGACTGATGGTTATTCCTTGGTTATTGACTGCTATTTTAGTCATTATGATTCTGTGTAATCAAATTATATTATTGAAAAAAAATTATATCCACCAGCATGATGATGTGAGAGTAAAGTCCTAAACATGCTGGGCTTTTATTCCACTGATCCATGAAGAAAGAAAATTATGCTACATTATCCTGTCAGCTATTGAAATCAAAGTCCACATCCAAACACATTCACTTCATAAATAATATGGCTCATCATTGTTTCATCAAAAGTTTTTGAGGAAGGACATTTTTATAACAATCTTTATGGCCATAGCTTTATCAAGTAAGCTTATGTTCCATGTGTATATGAACAATTTCATTTCCCCAAAGACTAAAGATAATTTATGTTATTTTTTAATTATAATCATACAAGTCATAAATTATATATCTTTACAATGTGTCATTTCTTTATTTTAAAAGTCATGTAAACAATATTAAATTCAAATAATTAATTTTTGTATTAAATAATAATTTTACTTATTTAAAAATATATATGTGTGTGTATTTATTAAACAATTAAACACTCTTATTTAGCTAGTCTTTTTATTTCTATGATTATTCATTTAGTCAAAATATATGTGTATGCATTTGTCAAATAATTTAGTGCAATATACCCTGTTATTAACATATCTTCATCAGTATGAATACTACCTACTGTGAGTGAGCTAGCTAGTGGTCAGGTTTTTCATTAGTATGCTATCATCAATCTTATTAACCCATTAGCATAATTTTTATATAAACCATAGGATTGACACTTGGAATCAGAGAATGTTGATGTTCACAAATATGCTAATCAGTGAATATTGATTAGAGATTTGTTAAGGTTAACCCTTGTGCTGATACTTCTGAGTTGACTCACATCCACTTGATGTCACTCAAATTTCGTCATTTATAACGCTGTGCTAAAGATTTTATCACCATTGGAAAGGTTTTAAAAAGTTCTGTAAGATGCTGCCCTCTCTTGAATTATTTTACAAGTAAAAAAATCAATAAAACTGCCAGTAAACTCTAACACAGAATTAAGTTTCATGATGATTGGCTCTTAGCCATCAAGGACATTCTTATTGGCTGTCAAGAACAAAGAAAACTGCCTAATCAAAGAAAAACGCTATGAAAATGATAAACAAATGTTTTAGACCATTTCAAAAGTATTTTTTGACAAATTATAAATTATTTTGATAAAATATGCTAAAAATAAACTAAAAATAAAATTATTTTAGAAAAATATTTAAGATTCTAGTAAAAATATTTAAGATTTAACAAAAAAGTTATGTAAAACTGACAAAGAAATCATTTCCATGAGCAACTCTTTTTAATTGGTTACTAACTTTCATTTTTAATTTTACTGCTATCAAATAGTTTTTAATAAATAAATAGAAATTTATTTTTGAAAACATTTTCATTCACTTTGATAACCTGACAAATTATTAATATACATTTTACAAATGAAACTAAAGTGAATATAATATTAAAAGACAAATATATTTTGAGGTTTGAGTATGATTTTGACCAATTAAAAGTTTACACTTTTACCTCACTTGGCCAATAAAATTCTGGCCATCACAAAGGTTAACGCCAAGTATAAATACATATATCATAATATTTACATTTATTTTTTGGGGGAGATGAGTTATAGTATAACTTATCTTCAGGTATATGGCTACTATAACTCCATCTCAGTAATTTAAAGATAATATATTTCATTGCTGAGTAAATCTCATTAACTTATTATAAATGATAGGTTTAATACAAATAGCATATGATCACCATGAGAGATAACAAAATATAGTTTGATGAATTCTAATAGAAGCATTGACACTCGTTACACTATATTTTTACATACACCCATACATGTGGATCTTATGTTTATTCTCAACTTTTAATTAAATTGTCTTATGAAAATATAATATTTTTACTAAGTCTAATTTTTGACAAATTAAATATCATAGGATGTAAACATTAATGTGCACACACACTTGAGTATAGATCCATATATATGTTAAATTAATTATTTATGTATTATTAAAAATGAATAATGTTTTATACATCACCTCCATGCTAATCTATAAAAATATGTTTTATGTAAACATTTACAAATCCCTGTAAATTGTTAAATTAAGTATTATGTATTATACAAATGAATTTTACTAATAGGCTTATAACCATTCTAATATTTTAATTTTATATCCTTATACTGCATGTCTGTGTGATTATATATAGGCATGTTTTATGTCAACCTATTGAGATATATGTAAATTACAATAAAATAGCATATTTTTTGTGTTATTTTAATCAAAATTAGAATTCCAAATTTGTATTTAAGCATATTTAGCATATCTGAGTTTCATCATCATCATCATTATCATTATTATTATTATTATTATTATTATTATTATTATTATTATTATTATTATTATTATTATTATTATTATTATTATTATTATTATTATTATTATTATTATTATTATTATTTATTATTATTATTATTATTATTATTATTATTATTATTATTATTATACTTCATTAACTTATTACGGTACATTTATTTAATCCTAAAAAAAATTATTATACGTTGGTGTTATCTCTTGCTCTTCTTTCCTGAGCTGGATTTGTGCATAACAGTCAGTTATATAGATTGGGGTTTATATTGAGTGTTATGGATATCCAGTTGATCATGATTTTATTAGTTCTCTAAGGCTAGATAGCACAAAGCGATATCCTTTAAAGTCCATGAACTATATTTTGTTTATTTTTTATTTTTTTTACAAATTAAGTTTATAGTTAGCCAGTACATTAGTGCTACTAAATGGCAGAGGGCATTGATGATGGTTAACATGTTTCTGCATCCAAGCATTATTTGTTTAATTGTTCTATTCTTGTGTATTAGCACTTAAGTTTATGCATCCAAATTACTGTTTGTATTGCTGCCTTAAGTTGGGCAGTGTTTATATGATTAGCCTGGTCTATATCGGGTCATTTTTAAATCCAGTCACAAGGTTGACTATTGATTTTATTGACTATTTGATTTTATTGATTTCATCATTCATGATGATGAATGATAAGTATTATTTATCTATAATGCTGGAGAACTTACAGACATTGTTCTTAATGATCTTTCAAAGTCATTCTTTTTATATTTAATTTTATATTTTGTTTATTGGCTGATGATGATGCTTTCCTCTCTCCTCATAATTCAACCCTGGTGTAGTTAT
Source organism: Epiperipatus broadwayi (assembly GCA_028023455.1). Lineage (NCBI taxonomy): Eukaryota > Metazoa > Onychophora > Udeonychophora > Euonychophora > Peripatidae > Epiperipatus > Epiperipatus broadwayi. The sequence continues at coordinate 16,105,642 of JAQFVV010012401.1, forward strand.
AACATATATATATATATATATATATATACTAAGCTACAATATAACTTTTTTAATTCTTTAATCCTATTATTAGTCTGTAAAAAAAAAAAGTTTTAAAGGTAGCGTAAGACCAGCTGCTCTTTTGAATTTAGAGCCCTGCTAATGCATTTTTCAAGTGAATAAAAGTAAATCTTATCATGTACTTAATATATCAAACTAGGTAATCAAAATCACACATGATGTTCTTTCATATGACTTTAAAAAAAAATAATAATGTATAAGTTTATAGTATTAATTAATAACAATGTAATCAAAAAGTAATTAATTATAAGAAAATCTTCTTTAATGAGATTTACTCTTTATTATTGATGTAAAGAATTTATTAAAATTAAATATAATTTATTATTTTTAAAATTTTTATTATATAGAATATTTATAGTTAGTCAGATATATATGTCAAAGCATTGGCCCGGAAGCAAAGCCGGGATAACTGCTTGGAAAACAGCTATGCTAAAACCTAGTGGGTTAAAGAAATATTTCGATGGATAAATTAGGAAGTAAGTATTGTTTATAAATCCTATATAGTAAAAAAAAAAAAAACGATCGTTTGCCGCACCACTCAGTTTTGTAGTTTATGAAAAAACAAAAGTAATATAATGGTTAAAACTACAGTTTTAATATAGAGTAGTGAGGAACATAATAGATTCAATATTTACAGATTTTCAAATAAAAATATTTTAAAAAAAAAATCATTTTGGTCAGTTTTAATGAAACTGTTGAGCTCATTTAGTTATTTTGATAATTTAACTGTCGATCAAATAATAATACATTATTTATGTATCTTTTTTTATAAGTTCATATATCGATCAAGGCATTAAATTTTAAGTCTGTTGCTAATAAAAATATTAATTACTGTTGTAGATAAAGAAATATGTCTTTATGAATTATGAAATGTAACTATAATCATTAGGAATAATAATAGCTATTCGCAAAGAACTAAGGCTATTCCAACCCTAACAAAAAAGATAGAAGAGTACACTAAAGTGAATTTAGCGATGACTATATAAATCTGAGAAATACAAATACATCCTTATATAGAACATGTTCGAATTTTTTTTTTATTTGATGTATTGCGACACTATCTTACACAACTATTTTCTTAAATTCTTTTGTAGCAAACTTTTTTTCTGAAAAATTTCAACATCTGTTGTAGGGTAATTGTATTTCTTCTATTTTTTTAGAATATTTTATTATTATTTTTTTTTTTATAAATAAATGGATTCCACACTAACTTTCCAAACAATATTTAAATTTATCATAAAATATTTCCATTTGTTTTACTTGAACAACGAAAGGGAGATTTGATTTTACAATGGCAGATTATATACGATCATATCTATCAAGGGAACAAATGCATTGATTGATTTTATGATCTTGTCATCATATTTTGAGAATTTTAAAAAGCAAAAAAAAATATATTTTTAATGTTTCTACTTTATATTAGTAGGGAGTTTAAATCTATGTTCTATATAATAAATTAGATAAAATAATAGCTCAATATATAATTACTATAGCTGCAATAGTTACATTACTGATATAAAAAAAAATCCTGTTTTATCTTGTTAAAAGCAAAAGCACATTGAATTCCCTATTGTGCATTAACACCTAAGTTGATTTGGCTCACATTCTCAAGTTGATAATCATTCTAGACAAAGATACTAATAATCATTGGTGTAAAGGACTTGTTTTTTTTTTAATTTTAAGCACTAAGCAAAAGTCTTTATTTGTTGCATTCAAAACATTAAATTGTATATTGTGTTTTGAATTGGCAAAAATAGAATAATTATGAGCACATTGTCAATCTAGAAATGAAGATAACAAAGTTTTTGTTTTGTTTTTAATTGATTGATATTAAAAATTCATTCTTTGAACACTCTTGTAAATAGCTGTGTAAAACAATTTCAAAAAGTACTGTTATAATTTAAAAAAGTGCAGTTGTGTGCATACTTGCTTTACACTAGTTTTCATTTCAACTGCCTCCAATTTTTTTCCTTTAATAATAACATTTTCTTTTATTTTATAATATAGATGCTGCATAATACAAATAAATTTCAATAAGCAAGCAAATAATTTCTAACATTGCCAAAGATTTGTATGAGGTAAAAATCAAATCTTTTAATTGGCCAACTCACAAACTGAAGACAAAGCCTATTGTTAAAACATATTCGCCTATAATATTAAATTCAACTCAGATACATTTATAAAAAGTATATTATTAATTTTTCAGGTTATGAAGAGAATGAAAGTTCTTTCAAAAATAAATTGCTATTTATTTATTCTAAAATATTCAATTTCGGCAACATAAAAGCTATAATATAAACAAAAAGGTCGACTTTTACGTTATAGAAAAGTAAATATTTCTTTTAAATATTTCTTTAATATTTTTACTAAAATCTTCAATGTTTTTAGAAAATAATTTTGTTTTTTTAGTATATTTTTTAAAAAACTAGTTTAATTTCTGAAATTATATTTTTTTAATACTTAAAATCAAAATGAAAATCTCAGCATTTTTCTTTATTTTCTTTGATCAGGCAGTTTCTTTGTTCTTTCCAGCCAATCAGAATGTCTTTTTCGGCTGAGAGCTCACTAACAACCAATTACAACCGATGTTCTTTCTTTGTTTAGGTTTAAATGCGTTTTTTTTATTTTTTACTTGTAAAATAATTCAGAAGAGGGCACTATCTTACAGAACTTTTAAAAACCTATTCAAAACCTATCAAATGAATTTTTTAGCATAAGAACTGGCAGAGTTAGAGTGACGTCAGATGTCTACGAGGAGTCTCGTAGGAGGCAGGAAAAGGTTTAAAGATCTATACCAAACCAATAGTAGTCTTATATAAATCATTTCTTTGTTTCATTTCTTTTTCACTTTCCTGGCAATAGAAACCATGCCTACAGTGTTTGTCATTTTTTTATACTGCAATGATTCTCTGGAATCATTCATTTATCAATGAAATCAATATGTTCAATAAGATTCGAAAGTATATGATTAGATGATTTCTAAGCCCAGAAATTTTGCAGAGGTTTTATTTTAAGATATATTTTATAATTTAATATATCAAAAATATTTTGAATTTTATCCAGTTAAAAAATAAGCATAGTCACTATGTAATGCTTACATATAAATTTATATATAATTTTTAACAATAATTATCATTAATTTCTTTCAGCTGAAAACAAATGATCTGATTCTATTTTAAGATATTATTATTATTATTATTATTATTATTATTATTATTATTATTATTATTATTATTATTATTATTATTATTATTATTATTATTATTATTATTATTATTATTATTATTATTATTATTATTATTATTATTATTATTATTATTATTATTATTATTATTATTTATGTATTCACTTTTTATAATTTTTAAATACAAATTGTATATTTTATACTTTTTATTCCAGTTATTTGACTCATTAATTATAGATCATCTTCAGAAATATTAAATATGCAACCTATGTATAAATAAGTAAATAAAAATAATGAAAATATTAAAATCATATTACCACATACAAATATATTTTTATACATTATAAATATTCATATCATTAATATCATTAGATTTGGTATAATTATTTTTATTTACTACCTTCTTTTCAATTACAAATTATAATAAAAACCTACATTTTACCATATTTAACAATTCAATTTTTTTTTGTTAAAATTTCGAAAATTTGCTGAATTGCAAGCGTTTTTAATTAAAGATATTTAAGTATTACTATACTTTTTTGATAACTTATAATACTTTGATTCACACACACACACACACACACACACATATATATATATTGTTATGAAGATTTTTATGAATTACGAATATAAATGATATATTATCCGGATTCAACCGTCCATGATTTTTATTATAAATATACTGACGACTGATTTAATCACACAAGCCATTAATTTGTAATAGATATTTACAATGAAAAATGATTATAGAGGTCCTATAAACAATAATTTAGATCAATGTTAAAGTTTCATTAGTAGAAAAAGCAATAGATATATAAAATAAGTTTAATGTGTTTTTAAAAAAAAAAGTTCCAAACAGGAGATTTATAGGTCATCATGTTTATTGATACAATTTGGTTTTTGAATATCTTAATGGTTTATTAAATTAGTCGAGAATGTCACATCTGAATTGAATACTGGTATTACAGAAATCAATATTATGACATAAAACTATTGTGTGGATTGAAAATGGTGATGATGAATGCAACTTCACTGCATTAACCTGTTCATCTCTTCTAGTACTGAATTGATGATTGCTCATACTTACATAAGATGCTTTAAAAATGTTATATGAAAATTTCATAAGCTCCATGAAATCTCAAGAGGGATTGTATCAGTAGGTTTGGTTAGAATATCATTATTTTTTTAATTAGTAATATAGATTATTTGTATATTGTAGCATTTTATAATATGTTCAATATTGTTGATATTTTCTTTTATATAAGAAATACATTCTAATAGTTGTTTTTCTCTTTTTTGTTTTTTATTTTAATTGTTTTGGGTTTGAAATAAGGCTTGGTGTATAATTTTATTATTAAAAACTTAATTAATAAAACATAAGAGTAATATTCTAACTAGGTCCAAGAATTCAATTCCTCTTGAGGTTCACGCAGTTTATAAAATTTTATGTGGCATTGCTAAAGCTTCTTATGTAAAAATGCACAATTATTGCAGCAGCATGAGAAGAGTTAAACATGCTAATGCAGTGAAACAACACATGTCATTATGAGCACTCCCAACCCATGCTTTATAATCAGATCACAGTATTGATCTCTTTAATACTAGAACTCTATTAACATGTGACACTTTCCATCAATGGGAGAAAAAAAATATGTAAATAATATTTTAGTAGATAATGGTTATAATAACAAAATTATATAACAAACCTTAATTTAAACACAAATGGTCAAAATAAGAAACAAAGACAGGAAAAAAACAATTATTAGAATTTGTCTTCTTTATAGAAAAGTATCTACAGACAATATTGGGCATATTCTAAAATGTCACAATACAAAAACAGCATATACTACTTATCTAAATATTAATAACATTCTAACCAAACTTAAAGATTCAAACCATATTGATGCTTATGTAGTGTATGAAATTTATGTGGCATTTGTAAAGCTTCTTATGTAGATAACAACAATTAATACATCAGTATTAGGGAGATAAACATTCTTATGCACTTTAACAATACTCATCAGTACCAGCATTCACACTCCTTGCTACACATTCAGATCACAATATTAATTCCTCTATAATCTGGATCCTATTTAGAAGTTACCTTCTCCAATGATTTAAGATCAGAGATGCCATTGAGGTACTCAAAAAACCACATTGTATTAACAAATGTTATGGCACAAGCAATCTTCCTCCTGTTAGGAAAATAAACACACTTTAATCTGAATAGTTTCTGACTTTTATTTTTCAATTTTAATTATATGTTTATTGAATTTTCTATTAATAGAACTTTAATATTGTTATAAATCACGTTGTTTATAGTTTATCTACAGCCATTTTTATAGTATTTCGTTCCCCACCTAGTTGAAGGGATGAGTGCTCAAGCTAAAATGTCAATAAAAAATAATACACAAATGAACTCAGAAAGTATAATATATATATATAATGAAACTTAAATATATTCCAAACAACGGTAAACAATTTATAATACAATATAAATAAAAACTCATAAAGAAATATTTTCGATTATATTCATAATCATTTTCAACTCAACTTTCAAAATGGAATCATCTATTACCAACCAGAAACAATGTGTCGATTTAAATATCCCACAATTCATTAATCCTAACATTTTCTGACTGTCTGTTTATTATCGTATTTTTATACCTACTAAAAATACGATAATAAACAGACAGTCAGCAAATGTTAGGATTAATGAATTGTGGGATATTTAAATCGACACATGTTTCCAGTTGGTAATAGATGATTCCATTTTGAAAGTTGAGTTGAAAATGATTATGAATATAATCAAAAATATTTCTTTATGAGTTTTTATTGAGTTTTTATTTATATTGTACTATAAATTGTTTACCGTTGTTTGGAATATATTTAAGTTTCATTATTGTATTATTGATATTAGCAGACATTTATTTTATTATACATATATATATATATGATCAATAGATGCTGTTTTACCAAAATCACTGAAACAAGTGTAAAATTTGTTTACACAAATAACAAAAGTATCAGAATTAACTATCTCTTTCATTTGCTCACTCTCAGATCAGCTGATTTCAATCTATTTGCTATCATCAGTGAAGGATAGAGTTAGAAACTAGATCTAAACACTGACTCCAAGTGTTTATGCAAAACGTTTCTATCAGTTTGCAAGTGTGAATTTTTCAGACCAGTAAAGTCTTCAAACTCAGCCTAACAAGCCAGATATCTATATGGGTCTGATATCAGTTCAGTTTCACCACATAGTCAAAGTCTCTGCAATATATATCATTGCAAGAAACCTTTAAAGGTACATTTATGAAAAACAAAAACAAGTTATTCATGTAACTTGCTATCACTTGTTATTTATGATCAATAGATGGCATTTTACCAAAACAACTGAAACAAGTGTAAAATGTGTTTACATAAATTATGAACTGATAGAAACGTTTTGCATAAACACTTGGAGTCAATGTTTAGATCTAGTTTCTAATATCTTTCACTGATGATAGCAAATAGCTTGAAATCAGCTGATCTGAGGGTGAGCAAATGAAAGAGATAGTTAATTCTGACTTTTTTGTCATTTATGTAAACAAATTTTACACTTGTTTTGGTGGTTTTGGTAAAACACCATCTATTGATCATAAATAACAAGTGATAGCAAGTAACAGGAATAACTTGTTTTTGTTTTTCATAAATGTACCTTTAAAGGTTTTTTGCAATGATATATATTGCAGAGACTTTGACTATGTGGTGAAACTGAACTGAGATGAGACCCATATAGATATCTGGCTTATTAGGCTGAGTTTGAAGACTTTACCGGTCTAAAAAATTCACACTTGCAAACTGATAGAAACATTTTGCATAAACACTTGGAGTCAGTGTTTAGATCTAGTTTCTAACTCTATCCTTCACTGATGATAGCAGATATCTTGAAATCAGCTGATCTGAGGGTGAGCAAATGAAAGAGATAGTTAATTATGACTCTTTTGTCATTTATGTAAACAAATTTTACGCTTGTTTTGGTGGTTTTGGTAAATTGCCATCTATTGATCATAAATAACAAGTGATAGCAAGTTACGTGAATAACTTGTTTTTGTTTTTCATATATATATATATATATATATATATATATATTGAAACAATATATTGAAACAATTTGTTATGCCTTTGTCAACATTATATATATCACAAATAAGCTCTTAACAAGCTTGCTTGAATATCCTAGCACCTCACTGAGGACACCAGTAGCAGGAACGGTCTGGGGTTGGGGATATTCTGCAAATTCTTGCTAACAGTTAATTTGCGAGCTCTATATATAACATTTGTAATACAAGCTTATTAAATTAGGTCATGTGCCATATGATTTGATTTATTTGTTATATATATATATATATATATATTGCAGTCTTTGGTTTTGACCAAAACTCCATTAATTTTTAAGCTGTATAATTTTTAAGCTGTGTAATAGATTTTATGGTAATATATAAGCTTTCTATATGGTGCTAAGTTAAATAAAATGAATTCAAATTGATTTACCTAAATTACCTAGCATACAAACCAAAATTCATTCATAAATTTTTATAAACAGTGATTATTTTATTTAGTGTCAATTTAATAAAATAATATAAAATCAGAAACCCTTATACTTGAGATATTTATTTGGTAAAAATATTTTGCAAGTTATTATTAATAGTTTAAAGATTAAAAAAAGGAAAGGCATGGGGGTAGACTTTATAAGTTAACTCCGTGAGAGTGACAAGTAAACAGTCGTATTTTTTTTATAACAGTGACTTTAACACTATAATTTAATAAATGCAAATTGTCAAAGAAAAAGATCAAGAATCAATACAAGTATTAAGCCATCAGTTTAGATAGAATTTTATATGTGTGTATAAGTGTTTGTGTGCAACATTTATTAGAAATTTTAATTGTAGAATTAATTACTAATCAATAAAAATAATGTTGTATTACTTTGTTTTAATATCTCATTCATAGCAGCCAATTCCCATTCAAAATTCTGGGTTTGAAATCAGGTTGCTATGCATATTTTTTATTAAAAACTTTCATTCTTATTTTTTCAGAGAGATTTCCATCAGCGGTATTTTTTTTTAACAAAACCACGTGATATTTATAAAAGTGTGAATAAATAATTGTAAAACAATAGTAATCAACCAGATAAAATTTAGAGATAATTAGTTTGGCAAGTCAATCATTCAGAAATTAAAGGGGAGTGGAATCCAGAAAGTATAAAAGGCCAACCCATCCTTAAGGAGGGGCTCTCTTCACTATTAGATTCTCTAGAGGAACCTAGCCAGGTTAAATTATCAATTTTTTAATACTAAAATTTTATATCTTATATTTTTTGTCTGGCTTCTTTTTTGGAATGAAAAATCCGTCAAAAATTTGTTAATATTGAAAGAAATGAACAGTGAGTAAAGTTTTATATTGGGCATACACTTGTCTCTTTTGATGTTGACAAATTTCATCATTTTTTTTCCATATAATTTTTAGCAATTTTAGCAATCGACAAACAATGAAGCTTAAACCACAGAGAAAACTTTGCTGGTAGAAACACTTTATTTTAGGAATCTGTATTTCAAATTTGTCATTATTAAAACAGATGGATATAATTATTTGTATTATTAAAAATTCCAAAAGAAGATAATTTTTGATTTTATTAAAAATAAGTGTGGAACTGAATTCTCAACGCTAGTGCTATATGTTTAATCCCATTTGAAATACTTACAATATGATTGTGAATTAAAGTAACTATTCATCAATAAAAATAAATGACTAATAAAGAAAAAGAAATGTAATGAGTAACTGACTAAAGATGCTATCAACCTATACCAATTTTAATATTTAGATAAATGGACTTCTCTTTGTGAGGCTACATTAAACAAATGTATGCGTCTCAACAGACAGCTGGTTATCTTCCACTATGAAATGTAATTTAATGCAAAGGACCCAAAATGAATAAATTACGTAATATATGAAATAAAATAAAAATATTGCAGTCAATAATAAGGATTACCAATCCCTAAAGTGTTTCATAAAAACAAGGGTCTTGGATTATTGGTATGTGCAATTAAAAAGAAAATGGATTATGTGCTAAAACTTCTAATTGAAAGAAGAAACCTTGAGGATTAATTCATTAAAAGTACTGAAATTTCCCAATGGAATATATAATTCAATATGTGTGCACACAGAACAAACCCAAACAAAATAAAACAAAACAAACTAAATGAGATTTTCAGAAATGTAAGAAAGATCTGGAGAATGATCTAGCAGGACTGTATAAATATAATTTTATTACTTGTTATTATTATTTTTTTAGTATTCAATTTAAATAGCTTAGCAAAAAGAGTTAATAATATGCCTAAGTTTGAATTAAATTTATATTAAAGTTTTTATTAGTTGAGTTAGTATAAAATTTTAAAATATGCCTTATTCAAATATTCAATTGATGTGTTACCCTTAAGTAAAAAAGAGTAAGAAATATAAGTAAGAATATTTAGTATACAAAATGTTTTTAAAAGATTGGTTATTATTGTTAAATATTTATGCATATAAATGTTGTATTTTAAGATGGAATACATGCTGTGATAAAATGCAATAACTATGTTCTGAAAGTGAGGAGAGATGATTTTGCAAGCAATATGCATTTCTTATTTTATCATCATCATCATCATCAAAGTTAAATTAAGTTAGATATAAGCTAATTGATGCTTAAAAATTGTTTGGCTCATGTGTTAGTGCAATAATTTGTGGGGATAGTTTAAGAGTAAAATTTTATGTGCACAAATTGGTGTGAGACCCTTGTATATGTGGTTGGTTAAGGTATCACCTCCTAACTAGTGCAGTGTAGCTTAGCTCACTCACTAAGATATTTAATAGTTTTTATAAAGTGTTTAGATGTAGGGAATGTTTTTCCCACTTTGTTATTTCTACACCATAAGATGCAGACAGAAAACATTTAAAATAAGATTGTATTTCTTCATATAACTGTACAAAAATTTATACTGAAATCATATGCTAATGTTATTCTTTAATGTTCAAAATATTATTAATAAAAGAAAAAAAAATCTACAACAATTACAGGTTTTTTTTTAAATTGTCCTGGCATTAAAATAAATATTTGAATGGATTTAATCCTAAAAAGTTCATAAGTATTTTGAGTGTTGGCTGCAATTTATAGATATTAAATTCTATAATCTGCCATGTTTATGATTGAGTTAAACCAAACAGGACACTTTGTCATTTATAGGAGTAGATGTAGACTTTTTTTTTAAATATTTGCAAAACTTCTCTTTTCATGTTTGTATAAAAGTACTACAGTCAGTTGTTTATGATGCTTGGGACTTTTTTTTATAAATTCTGGTCATAAATTATTAGCTAGCACATTGCAATGCAAAAAATACATTTTTTCAGAATAGTAAAACAAATATGCTTAATAATACTTTATTATTTAGTGCAGTCATAAATTCATAACCCATATTAAGTTAAATCAAACTGTTCTGTATTAACTTGTTAACCAAAGCCATATCTTGGTTACTTAAAGTGACTTAAACAGTCAGAGAAAATAGACTTTTTATATTGACTAATTAGACATACTATGTGAACATATACTTCTATATATTTTTCTTTTCATGATAATTTGAAAACAATTTTATATTTCATTACTGATGTGTTTACTATATGGTCACGTTAATTTTATTGTATATTGTTGCTTGTTTTTTTTTGATTAGGAAATGGACAGAAATCATTAGTATGTTTTTTTAAATCTTATTTGACAAAAATCCTCCAGTCAATTAATGTGTTAAAAGTATAAATACAAAAGCTGAATTGTAATATAATCAAAATAACAAGCAAAAAAAATATATATATAATATAATTTTAGCTACTTGGAAATCTTTAGATAAATGTTTATTTTAGTTTTACAATTAAATATTATATTGATATTTTTGTTTTTATCATTTACCTCACTAGAAAAACTAAAATATTTTTATTTTCTCCAAACAAAAGATTACCTCTAAGTGTAAACACAACATTCAATTAATTTAATTAAAAATATTAACTTATTTATCTAAAATGAGAAACTTATTTGCAAAGTGAATTTTATATAAACAAAATATTTTGTTTAAATTTTTAAAAAATATTCCATATAAGTGTGCTAATAAATTGTAAATTTACCTCATTCACACGCATACATTCGCAAATAATATCATATACATGTATGCTGGTATAAATTTAAACTAACTTTACAAATTTTAAAATATTTCAACAATTTTTTCTCATTTATTTATTATCTCTTTTCTATCTGTAATGGTTTTACTTAATGTGTGGATAATTAATAAATAATACGGAGTGGTATTATTTAAAAAAAAAAAAAACAACTTAAATTAGGTGTTCATACAGAGTACCTTTATGCAAGCATTGGTAAAAATGCCCTGCATAAAAAAACCTGAATATCACATTTTTAAAATTATAACTTAAAGTTATTTATTAATTGCCTGCATATTATGTTAAATTATAACTTTATATCTTTGCATATGTATAATGAAATACTAAAAGTTAGAATAGACTTTAATAACTTTAACTATACTTAGATGCATTTTCTCATTTGTGATAAATATATACTCTTGCAATTCTACCAAATAAACTCTGAGATATTGTAAAATAATTTGTTAAATTTATACTTTTAGTTACTGTCCATATTTCTTTCAGACAAGTTCTTCTCAAAGTGTTTTTTACTTCATTGCTGATTTACTTTTCTATTTTCTGATTAATGTTATATATATATATATATATATATATATATATATATATATATATATATTGTACCCTTACTTCTTGATATATAAAATAGTTTAAAATACAACTAGCTCAGTTACATTATTATGCTTAATTAAAATTTGCATATCTATCTTTAATATACTTTTATATTATCATATCTTAATTAAATTTATTATCAATCATCAAAATCAATATAGTTCTAGATTATACTAATTAAATAAGTATTTATAAAATTATGAGACTGCGAAGTAAAGTTACAAAGTAATAAGCAGATTTACACTGAGTCAATATCTCCCAAGATACTGTCTCAATGGCATAAGAATACTACCCCTACCTTATCATCTTATCACTACATCTATAGCACTCTTATGACTTTTAAAATGGAATAAATTATCTTCAATAATACTAAAATAATTCCTAACTTTTAACTTAAAATATAATTAAATAATCTCAGGTTCTTCTAAGCTGTTTTAAAATAATAATAACTCATGTAAATAAGTATGATGTGGGATTTTATATCAAACTTAAATACACCTAACTTATTTTAATAATAATAATAAATAATACTAATCTTAGAGTGTAATTTAATCTCATCTATTTCTATTATATAATCAATCATTAAATGAATAAACAATCCTATGTATATCTTTTATTTCATATGGTATCTTCATTTTAGAATAAATCAAAATCTTATAATTAATAATATGTGGCAATAAACAATATTGTATTCTTATAATGTGCATTATAATCATCTTATGACCATTGCAATATTTATGTTCATGTCAATCAATTCTTATAAATAATGTTAAGCAAATATGGTATTCAATTCTAAATAATAATAACAAATTCATTTTGTGCAAATATTATGTTTATTTCAAATCATCTGATGTCAAAATGCTGTGGTAAAAATAATGAAACTCGACACACTTTTAAAACAAATTAACAAATTTATTTACAATAACGTCAAATAAAATTTATTTACACTATTTACAGTTTTAGAACTTAAGAAAACAAATATAAACTGAATTAAGTAAGAAAATAATAATACAATCTGTTTACACTGTTATTAAATCATGTACTTCATAAGCAATTATACATTCTTTCAAATGCCATATTATAATATTACAGTGTGTTTCGGAAAAAAATTTAGATTTAATAAATAATAGTGTACTTTAATTACTACACATAACAATATATGTCAAGACTATTTATGTAGCATGTGTACATAATGTAGCTCTACCTATTAAATAATTACATTAATTAAGTATTACCATTTATAATGTATCATCATATATCTACTTTATTATTAGCATTGCTTAATAGCTTTATAAAATTAATGTATCTTTGTAATGTAAAACAAATAATTGACTGTACTTATACTTTACTTAATGTAATTCCTGTTATATGTTTTATCAAATATGCATTATATATCTCTATTGTTCAAATATTATTATTTAAATCATTTATCAATTTCAAATTCATAAAGCATTACCTTAGATAAATTCTATGATTCTTTTCTGTGTAAAAATCATTACTTTACTTTATGTGTTATTTTAATCCTTTCTAATAAATTTCTATCTCTAAAACATCTTCTAAACTTATTTAAAATTTCCGGGAAAACAAACATCAACTTTAAATAAAATATTCATTATCTAAACTACCTATACTACATTGTCTATACTTAATAAACTTCAATCCAACTATAAGCTTTTACCTAAACGTAACTTAACTTACTTTATAAAACAAAATATAAAAAAAATATAGACTTTTAAAATCCTTTTCTAAATTGCAAAAAAAATAAAATAATTATTAAGATAAATAATAAACATCATTTTAATACTAAGCATAAATAAAATATCAAAATTATTTACGAAAGAATCATATAATTATTTCTAAGCTTCTTACGTAATGTTGTATCATGTTGATATTATAAATTAAAACTTATGCATATTTTAATAAAGTTCGTTGCCAATATAATGTATGTTTTCATAAAATATCTATCCATTCATTCTACAACAACATAATATTCAGTTGATCTAAAGAAAAACACATATTAAATTCATTAAAATCATTATACAATATTTTTACCATAATAATAATAATGTCAATCTGCTACCCAGCATTCTTCGGAATTTGCAGCTTCATAAAATAAAAATCATTCACATTTTCACTCATAAACATTCATTAGAATATTCCGTGTTATATTAATTATAAAAATAAATTGATGTAATTAATTATTATATTATTTTTAAGTTACTATTTAATAAATGTACCTAACCTACTTTTTAATAGTTTAATAATATTTTAAATTTTATGTTAAATAAATAAAATAAAAATTTATATTACTGATTCCAGGATGACTTTTGTTCTACCATAAAAGTTCTAATAAATCCTATGTACAAAGTCAATAGAACACTATTTCCTGTTCCGTTGAATCACGTGTTTCTTGAAAGTTTATAATAAAATGATACGTTCTTTTTTTAAAAAAAAAAGTTCCAATAAGAAAAAAATAAAATTAAAAAAATAGTTTATAAGTCTTTCTGATCAGTTTTCATAAATATTATTTTTAAATTATTATTTTTAAACTAATTTATAGTTTATATATTATTTTCATTAAATTACTTTAATCAACTTGGTTGCTTGGTTTAGTTTAACTTGATTTGGACATCCATTATTACTTCATTTATAATTAAATATTCAGGTAAGAATTAATTTCTCCATCTATAAGTCCAGCGTTTTAGATTACTTCAATATAGTAATTCTATTATATTACGATTTTAAATAATCATATTTATAATCTATTTGCCTTTTAAAGCAATATTTAGTCTTTTAAGCAAAGCTTAACAAATATTATTTAAAATTACTACTGTTCTATATCTTTCCTTAAGATATACATTTTACTCTATAATTGTCAAAAATACTTTTTTCAAGTATTTTTATTTTTAAAATATCATTAATAAAAATAGTAATTTAACTTTAAAACTATTTATATCAAAATACTACTTTTTCCATCTTATAGTTTTGTACTAACCAGCGTCTGTTACTTTTCCAGCATAAAGTTTCTGATATATTTCTACGATACGTGATGTTTCCATGATCATTTGTACGTAAATTGAGCTTCGATATTGAGAAGATAATAGGGAATTATTAAGTTTCTACTGCATATTCATTACTTTAAAAATATTATAAAATTATTCAATAACACTCTTATGATTTTACACTGATTTTAAGAGCGTTTATAAATTACTTAGCTATTTTTCAATAGCACGTTAACTTAGAAATTTAATTACAGAACCTCAACAATTGAATCCAGCTTTTATAGTGGAAGAGACTCCTCATCTGATTGGTACGTTTAAACAATCAAACTTTGCTTATTTACATATTTATCAACACACTATTAAAAATAAAATAATGACTTATTTAATATTTAATATTTTATCAAATTCTTTTAAAAAATATTTATCGTTTATTTAAATCTATTAAACATTCTTTTGAAATATTCTTTCTCACTTGATTTAAATCTTAACTTTTATAAGATCATTTAAAATAAACTAAATCTTTTTAAATACGTTATATTTTTAAAGTAATATTTTTAAAAATCAGATTTAATATTTTACATTAATATCTTTATTTTTATCTCGTGATAACTCACGTATTATTTATAAATTTATAAATGATTTTGTAAAATAGTTATGCAACTTTATTAGACAACTTCTGTTTGTGTAAATTTAACTAACATCTGTTTTTTTATAACAAAAAAGTTTAGTCTAAAAATAAACTAACAATTGCTTTTTAAAATATTAAATAAATAAGATATTATATCAGATTTTAAAATAATTATTTGATATGATTAAAATCAAATATTAATCTCAATTTAAGTACTTATAATTTAAAATATTTCTATTCACTTTTAACATATATTTTAAATTAAATAAATATCTTGGTCTAATTTTAACTTGTCTTTTAAATACTTTAGCTTTAAACATTTGTTATTAAATTTATTAATGCAGTATTAATCATAATCATCATCATTTTAAATATCTTCTCAATACAACAAATTACATATCAAATACTCATAGATTGTTTAATTAAACTATGGTAATATTACCACAAGCAAATCAACATCAACTTTTAAAATACTTCTTAAATTTAAAATTTTCTACTAGATTAGCACAAAACTTAAATGGTGACCCATACAAAGGGCACAATATATATATATATATATATATATATATATATATATATATATATATATATATATATATATATATATATATATATATATATATATATATATATATATATATATATATATTAAAACAGTAAAAACTATGCTCATTTAGAGTTTACTCACTACTGATATCAATTGAGTTCAGTGCATCCAAACTTTGGACAAGCAATCACAATGTAACGATCGATGTTGTATTAATAAAATAGATCTTTATAATAGAACCTAATTGGAGGGTTCCAGAATTCCATTATGATGGTGATTTGATTTATTTACAGCTAGGATTGCAAATTAACATTTATAGAATGGGGGAAAACACCTTGGGTTAGCAGAAAGAAGTGTAATAGACTGGAATAACTAACTATATGCAAAAAGTTTGTTCCACTGCTATGATAAGATAAAAATATATAAAATTGGAGGTCCTAACAAAATCCTTAAAATTGATGAGTAATGTTTGCAAAAAAAAACTAAGCCAGATTAATTTTTTTCAAAACAGTGGATGTTTAATGGCTTATGCAGGGATGATAAAACAGTGGCAACTCTGACAGAAGCCATCAAACAAAATGTGGAAAAGAAATCAACAATTGAAAAGCCCATAAAACTGCTGAATTATGAGCCACTGGTTATGACAATTTCCATGTAAATCACATCTTAAGTAAGTTTTGATTTTGAAAAAAATTACTTTAAGACTTTATTTTGGAGTAAGATTTTATCTACTTAAAATAAAGTAGAACAAACAATAGTTTCATTGTGACAATTCCTGTTATATATTACATGGTAAGTATGTTTTTATTTTAAGCATTTTGTAACTTTATGCTAAATATATAAATAATATTTTATATATAATATATAGACATGCAATTTTGCTTTAGTGATTGTTTTGTAATTTCATGTCAGACTGAAATATTCATATTTAAAATAATGTTTGAAAACTGCATAGTGCTGTGTCATATTTAATATTTTTTGTGTGAAATGTATGTTTTTACTATTGTTAAAAATGTATTTTTTTAGATTTAGACTGGTGCAATTAGTGTCGTGTATTAGAACTGCTAGACCTATTCACATACATATTTAAACTGCCAATAACTTTGTAAATCTTGTGAAAATATGTATACATGGTCCATTTTGACAAATTTATCATTTTAAATTTGTACAAGAACTAATGTATACATTATTTCGTCAGATCATAAAATTGTAATGTTATCAGCATGGTGA
This sequence comes from Epiperipatus broadwayi, assembly GCA_028023455.1. Classification (NCBI taxonomy): domain Eukaryota; kingdom Metazoa; phylum Onychophora; class Udeonychophora; order Euonychophora; family Peripatidae; genus Epiperipatus; species Epiperipatus broadwayi. The sequence goes on from JAQFVV010012401.1 coordinate 16,123,125, forward strand.
AACAAATGTGAAAAGACATAGCATCTCTAATACATTGCAGATCTAATTCATGAGCATCATTTTAACTGTCATCATCTTTATTCTTTAAACATTCCAATCAAATAGACCATTAATTAACTATTTGAATAAAATGTTTAAAGACTAAACTAATAAATATCGAAATCCATATCATTGTCTTTTTCTTTACTATGAAATGTATCTAATAAATGACTTTTACAAATAAATAAAAAAAATATGTAAACTATATTTTTAAATTTATAGTTTTGAAAGTATTTTAATCACCATAAATAATATTTTAATAGAACAATAATTTGTTAAAACGCGTAAATGTTTTTTACTATAATAATAATTTACTTTAGGGCAAGAAAAAATCTTGTAGTGTATATATTTTTGTTTGCTTAAATATATTGCAAAACTGAGTCATTGTGTATATAATAACATTCTTTGTAATATAATATATTTTCCAGAAACAATGAATAAATAAAAGGTAAAATAATATTTATAATAATAATGAAATGTATCTCTGTCTTACTTTCTCATATTTATGGAAATTTTGCTTTAATTATGAAACTAAAATAGACAGTCATCGATATTATTCTTAATAAAGTCACAGATGCAAAGATTTTTTAATAATACAGTAAATTACTGTCGCAAACTTGACTTTTCTTTTAACATTAATGTCCTTTAATGATTAGGATCATTAAACAAAAACCAAGGAAGAAAAGCAATTTTAACCTTTTATAAATATTTTATGAAGTACAGTATTGTTTTTACATAAAGTCTTTTTTTTTCTTTTTCCAATTGGAAAAAGAAAGAAAAAAGACACTTTTTAAACTTTTAATAAATTTGTAAAAGATAAATAATTTATTTATTTTAAAATTTATGTTATATTAACTACATTAAAGTATTTTTCTAACAGTCTGAATGTATAATATATGTGTAATCTATAACATAAGTTTAATGACATGTAGTGATTAGTTTTCCAAAGAACAAAATTAATATATTTCTATTATGAGAAAATGTAATAAATCAATAAATTTCATATCAGAACTAAAAATGATCTACATATGATATTGGTCTATATTTATTAATACAATTATTCTGAGAATTAATGGAAATTTATATATAATAGAATTATCTTTTATTCCAAAATGTATGCCCATATCTTTCACCTGTTAAAATATTTACTATAGTATATATATAAACAATTATTAGAAACCAGTCGATATTTAGATAATCTCAATATCTTAATATAGATAACAATCAACAATCTCAAACTGTTGTCAAGACAACCTTTTTTTAACAATAAAAATGGAATCCCACCTTTATTTATAGTCCCATATATTTATATAAATCCTAAAGTTTGCAATTTAATCACAGAGAGTGAAATTGCTTACTTAGGCTTGGTCACTCGATGGTGTTGTTGCCAGTCAAAAACAATACAATGCAATGTTACCAGGCTGTGATTTTTAAAATACCATGACTTTTTTTGATTCCTTTATTTTTTTTTACTCCACCTTTAATATTTTATTTTTATTTTCTTTTTATGTATACATCGATTTTTGGGGGGCTTTAACTTTTATTTTTTAAATAAATTTTTATTATATTTTTTTTTAAAAAAATACAATCAAACAAAAATAATGTCTGTCTCTAATTTTTACAAAGTATTTCTCAATCCACCACCCTCCACCCAAAAAAAAAATTTAAATAAGATCAAAACTTTTGACTTTTTAAACTTTCATTTTCTTTTTCTTTTTCAAAATATGATGACCTTTTTTTGCCTATATGGTGACTTTTTTTTTGCGATTATTTGTGTACCATTGATATACTAAAATGTTTATTTTTAAAACCAACTTTTATTACTTTTTTTAAAAATAAAAACAAACCAAAAATAATTTTGGTCTTTATCTTTTGTCTCAGTGAAGACAAAGTATTTCTCAACCCATTCCCCCCCCTCCCCCCCACCAAAAAAAAATTAAAATAAGATCAAAACTTTTGACATTTTCAACTTTCGTCTATTTTTTTTAAATATAGCGACTTTTTTTTGGAGTTTATTTGTATTACACGATGTCTATTTTGCCATTTTTAAAAATAACTTTTCCTATTAATTACATTTTTTGATCCTTTCAACACACCATCCCAAAAAATTACAATAACATCAAAACTTCAGATTTTACAACTTTCATTTTCTTTTTTCATGTTTAAAATACCATGCCTTTTTTTGGCTATATGGCGATTTGTATTACATGATTTTTATTTTGTAAGAACTTTTACTATTAATGACATTTTTTAATCCTTTAATTTTTTTATTATGTCTTTAATATTTATTTTTAGGAATCAAATATCTTCAGTTGCAGGAGCCTGAATGACATCGGTAAGTGGCACAATTTGTCCGCCATTTTATTTGTCTCATATAATTTTTTACAAAAGCGTAAGCTTTTGCATGAACTCAGCCAAATCATGTTCAATCCTACCCTTTCCCAATGTTTTGCACATTCCAAGTTGTGTAGGGAAGAATGGGGACAGTATGACAATTTTTAGTGTCTGAGTGCATGATTTAAGTAGAAATGGAACTACTCTGCTATGGACAATCAAAACTTGTGGCCACTTGAAATCCAAACATTGTCAGACAATACAGTAGCAACCAGTGAATTGTGCAAATTTGCATAAAGTGTCACAAAGCACAAAACAGGCTATAATGTTTGTGGGCAATGCCATCAAGCAGCCTAATTGGCTAAAACAGGATAAACACAACAATTTTTTAGCCATAAGTGTAGTCTGTGTAAACAGCATTTGTATCTGTTTTGCACTGGCAACAATAACAGTAGCCAGCCAAGCCCAGGAATTAATAAGTACCCAAAAAGTTAAAATAAACTCTCTTAAACACTAAAATATAACCTATTCTGAGTTCACACTAATAAATAGTCAAATATAACACTATGAATTACCATTATAAATTTTAAATTGCAACCAATATATTAGTTAAATAATAATCTATGTGATCAAGTTGCAATCTTTAGTATCTATATAAATCTATGGGGCCATAAATAAAGGTGAGATTCTACATTTATTATTAAAAGAAAGTTACCTTGATAACAGTTTAAAATTGTTGATTGTTATCTATATTGGGATTGCCTGTGTTGTCAAGTTTTTAATAGTCATATATATATATATATATATATATATATATATATATATATATATATGTGTGTGTGTGTGTGTGTGTGTGTGTTTTGGCTTTCAATTTATAAATTATAACTTATATTTCAATTTTGTGCTTTGAATATTTTTATAATGTTGCCTTTTTAATTTAGGTATACATCATTGTATCTGTATATCTATTAGCTCTGATGTTATAGCTCTAGTGTTTCCTAAAAAACATTGTTTTGGATGAAACATGTATGCATTCACAACAGGTTGTTTGTTTAATTTGATATTAATTGCTAACTGTCTTATATTATCACTTTATCATTCAACTGTTTGTGCTAAATTGTTTAGATATCATTAGGAGTTAATAATATTTCTGTATTGTAATTTTAACTATGCCATTCTTACACAAGGTAGGGACTGGTTTCTATCCAATTTTGATCTCTTATAGAGAGATGCAGTCAGAATCATATTATCAATGACATGTGAAAATTATTTATGATACCCAAGATGCACACTTCATGCAGAAACAGCACTCATCAGTTGTTCTTGATCACAAATTTTACATGCACATATACACACACACACACACACACCCACACATATATATATATATATATATATATATATCCCTGATATATATATATATATATATATATATATATATATATCAGGGATGAAACATCCATATATTGAAGAGAATGAGTGCTTCCATAGAAAAATTCAGTAAAACTTTCAAAAGCTTTAATTAAAATTTAGTTTAAAAAATTCACTTTCAATTTTTTACCAACAGTTGAATTGTTTTTATATACAGCAAAAAATAAGTTTGACCAATGCATTATTGGTTAATTATAAGAAGTTCAAACAATGATAAAATCTAATTTACAGTTAAAATGTAAGAATGTTAAAAGCATTATGTTGAATTGCTATTTTTAGAATATATTATTTTTCTTTCTTTTTGTCATTCTTCAATTGAATCTAAAAATAGAACTTAGGAATTGAAAATTGATTTTATTGGATAATTGATTTCACTAGTCAACAGATCCATTGGGATTGGATGTTTAAGAGAGGAAGACCAGGTGTGTGTGGCTGTGCATGAAAAATTATCAATAAAGTACTAAACAATTTAAAAATTTATTTTGCTAAAAGAAACAGTTAATAATTTTGTTTAAAGAAATGTGTTTCAAATTTTATCTTTACTTAAACTGACATTAATATGAAATAAAAAGATAACCAGTCAACTCTATATGAAGGAAAAACACTGATATTTATTTATCAGAGCAATTAGAGAAAAGAAAAATACATAAATGGCCTGGACAAAGTTACAATATTACTGGAATTTTCACTTTAATCTATGAAAAAGATTCACCCTTATAGAAACAATGGACCATGCTATGGTGTATTACATAAGAATTTGTTTATCATATTATACAAATATTTTTCTATTTGCTTACAAACTTTTATATAATTCTAAAATAACAATATTAACTCCTGAATTGAACTATTTAATCTTCTGTACTATTATTGTAAATGGTTTAGTGACTTACACTATATGATGTTTAAAATTTGAATTACTAACTTATTCATATAATATATTATATAACAACTGCTAAAATATAAGTTATATTTAAACCAATACTTATGTCATTCTGTTATTTTTAAAAGAGAGAAAAATATGGAAATTTATTTTAAGATTATATTTGGAGAAAGAAAATATTTCGAGATTTAATCTAGCTGTCTACAGTAAAGCTAAAGATTACAATTTATATTTATTCCAATTGGAACAACTTATCAAAGGAAAGTTTTTTTATTGTATTTTAAAATGTTTTTTCTTAAATATTAAAAGAACTATAGTAATAAAAGAATATGTTGGAACAATTAATTAACTTTATTTATGAGAAAATGATTTTTGTCGTTTCTAATTTTCAAGCTTATTTTCTTTGTTGTGAGAAGATGAAAGAAAAAAAAAGATTTTAATAAATGAACTGACTGTTCAAACTTCTATTTAAACTACATTTCAGAATATGTTTTGGTAAAATAAAATTAACTTTTATTAATTTTATTTTTTGGGATTGTTTGATTTAAAGAAATTTACATTTAATGTTTTATATTTATCATTTTGAATTTTAATAGGTATTACATATGTAGGTATCCTATAATTTAGTATATAATATAGTTATCTATATTTCAAAATATATTGAAAGTGTAGTAATTGATGGTTTATTTTTATATTCAAATGGAACATCACTGGGCAAGTGTTATTGAATTATAACATTTACTGGTAATTTTTATTCTTAGATTTAATACATGCTTATTTAGTTTGTTTAATATTATTCTATTTCAAATTTAAAAAAGGTAAAATAATCTAAAGTGCTTTGTTTTTAAAAATTATTCCTCATATCTTGCAAATTGCTATTTTAAAGTTATAATGAATATATGCTTATGAATGAAAGATGTTTATTTGGGGATTAATTATTAGCATAGTCACAATTATTTTTATATTTTAGATAATGAATTATATTATGAAACACTTATTTATATGTGTTAATTTTTATTTGAACTGTGTATATGCTATTACCCATTAAGTTATGCTAGTGCATTCTGGTAATGTTAGAGTGTATATTCATACTATTGGGCATTTATTAATTTTTTATGATAGAATTTTGTGTTTTAGTTTGAATGAACATTTCAGCTGTTATGATAGAATGTATTAAGATGTTATAGATTGAGTTTACTGCTTAGATGTGCTTATGGTGTTTAAACGTAAGGATATCTTGTCAAATATAACTGTTTGGGTTCACATGGGTATTCAGTCTTTATGTTTTATTCATGTAGCACATAAGTCATAGGGAGAACTTAGGTCATCTAGTCATGAATACAGATGGGCCATTTGATATAATTCTCATGAAATTTTTATATCCAGATTAATAAAAATGGTTCTATAAAGAACTATAGCAATGACATATCTTTGAAATTATTAAGAAAAATTATTCCATCCTCATAAGCTTGTATATGTTTACATAAATACACAACCTAGAATTTATGACCTCTATGAATATAAGGTTGTTAGTATTATGAATGTTAGTTAGCATCACACATAAGCACAATTTAATAATAAATATTTAAATATTTCCAAGTGCATAATCATGATTTTGCTAAATAATCCTGAAAGTAATGGAAACAGATAATTAAATTACAATTAATTTTGAAAGATGTTTAATAATTGTTGTTTTAAGAAAAAGAGTATTTGTTAAAAAAAGGATTATAATAGGAGTTATTTCTATATGCCAATTTGAAACCTATATGTTAGTGAGAGATATGACTTAAGCTATTCTTTAGTTCAAAATGCTTGTTTTGTGTATATGAAATAGTATTTTAAAATTTATATTTTAACAAGTTTAATTATTGTCAATTAATAATTAGTCAATTAAAGTACTATATATGTTTAATTATTTTCTGGTTAACTTATTAAATTAACCATAAAATTACTATGGAAAAAGTAAAACCTGCTTTTCATTAAAGTGAACAGTAATTTATAAAATCACTAAAGATATAACAATATTTTATATTGTTTGTTTTTCTTTATTTAAAGTAAAAGGTGAAGATATAATATGATAATTTAAATTATACCAGCTGTAATTCAATATTTGCCTGCTTTTAAATATAATATTATTAAGAAATAATTATAGTTTATTACAAACAGTTAAGTAAATTCATTTTGGATAGATTAATGTATTATCAAACTGACATCTTGTTCATTGGATTTGGAAAATTGGTAAATATAAAATTATTTTATTGGAATTTATAAATAGTCACTTTAATTAAAAATTGCTTATATTTTGTACGTTATAAAATAAAACTAAAATATTAATTTGTAAGTTCTAAATATTGTTTTGTAAATAAATTGATTTTTGTAGAATTTAAAACTGTGTAGTTTGACAATATTTATGTTTCCACATTTCTGTTTATCATTCATTACAGAAACATTGCACACTTATAATAAATCATTTTATTTAGTATGTGTATTATACTTATGAAAATGATTACTTTTATCAAGAAGTATATGAGAATTGATTCATAAATTATCGTAGATTCAGAAAAACTATTGAATCAATCCAAATTTATTTAATTATGCACAAGAGTTATCATCTTTAATGGTAACATATGTTCATTTCATAGGAAACTTAAGAATTTTTGTTGTTTGTTTCAAACTAATAACAATCATTACTATTATTATTAAACTTATTTTGCATTCAATAGAGAACTTATTATTACTTAAGGTGTGTAAGAAGAGCTATATTTGGATATCCATATGTCAATTATTTATTAAAGAAAATAATAAACTTTACTTAAATATTTGCAACATAAGATTAGTTATACTGTATTTATAGCATTAAAAGTTAGTATTATCATTATGAGAAATGAATTTTTGAGTATTTTAATAATCCAAATTACATTTTATTAGATTTCTTAAATTATAATAGAGATTTTGTTTCTTAAATTAAGTCAAAATCCTATAAGACCTAAAATAACTATTTTTACAGTTTAATTATAATATTGCAGAGCAAAGTTATTATAGTTTGTTTAATAATATTATTATTTTATATTTTTCTAAATTTTATCTAGATTACTGGATTTCCATAAAATTGCCCTTGTTATCCAATATCCTATGTTTTCTTCCTTGTGTAATATGATTTTCCTCAAATAAAGATTAAAATACAATAAAAGATTAGACCAAGATTTACTTCAAATTAAAATTGAAATATAAATTTATTCTTATAATAAATTTTAATATTATTATTCTTAAATATTTAGTTGGACTATTGTTTTAGCTTTATTTAAATAGGATTATTATAGTTAGTCATAGAGATATGATTGTAATTCTTAAAGGGTTGGAATTCAATGATACTTTTATGCAGTGAAGTATGTGTCTTTGACATTTGACTTTAAGGCAGTCTGTACACCTTGATATGGAAGCACATTCTCATGAGTTAATCTATTATTATTATTGCTATTAGTATTCTGAGCTAGGAAATTATTAATTAATAAATTTTTATTTATTAAAGCAATTTGAGATCAGTGGTTATATTGTTTCTATTATATTATTGCTTTCACACTTTTTGTGGGCACACTGTTTATCTTCAGTTGTGCTCATCACTGCGGGTTACTATATATATATATATATATATATATATATATATATATATATATATATATATATATATATATATATATATATATAGCAAATTACTACACTTTCATATATAAATATATATATGGATAGCAAATTGCTTTAATTTAATTACACAACTTTTACACAAATCACTTAATAAATGTATATGAATAATTTTTATTAGTCATTCATTAGACTAAAGATTATACAATAATGAATAAAATATATGTAGTGTGATTTTAACTACATCACTTTTACATAAGATATGAAATAATATCTATCCCTTTTTATTACATTTTTTCCGAAGGTGTTAAAAGCAGAGAGAAATTAGTCGCTACCTTCTGTGAGTGAGGTGAGTTTAAAATTACACTCCAGAAGTATTATTCATTATTGGTTAATTTCTAGTCTAATAAATGACTAATAAAATTATTAATATTAGAAGAATCATATAATTTACAGTTTATTTCTTTTATTATATACTAATTCTAATATTCTCATGGATGAATAATGATTTCATACTATTATTATTGGGAACTTATGTGTAGGAAAAATGAAACAGATATATTAAAAATTTGAAGCAAGTTTTAAATTCAATAATTTCAGCAATTTTAATAAATGAAAATTATATATATATATATGGGTGTGTGTGCAGATAAATGTATATACAGTATGATTAATTATAAGTTTATTTTAATAGTAATTTAAAGCAAGATATTTTTATTAACATTTGTAAATATATTTTATAATTATAAAATGTAAATGGAATTATTGTAGAAAATGTAATTAAAATTTTTATAAACAGATTGATTAATTAAGAAAATAAGTATTTGATATAATTTAATCTGGTAATCTTTTTGTAAATTTCATGATTGGACAAATAAACCATGAACAAAAATGATGTTGAAGAGTTATCTACCAGCAATAGATAAATGAATTGAAATGACAGCCAATGAATCTGATTTTGCTGATAAGATAACTACAGAAACTATAAATAGGGGTTATAATTTATTGTAATTATTTACTGCTGAAATATTATTGCTGATATAACTTTGATTTTATTGCATTGATTTTTCTTGTTTATGCTTTTAGTATACTTATTGTGTCTGGTGTTGAAAAACACAATGGTAGAGTAAGCTGAAATCTGCTTTACTCTTGCCAGTCAGCAGAGTGCAGGCCAAAGATCTATAAAAAATATGAAAAGGAGCCATCGGCTAATGTAGTAAGTGTGGTGTCCATTATATATCTAAACTTTGATTGTATGTTATTGAGAAAAAAACAGTCATCAATCAACAAGTAATCTACTATTTAGTACTACATGATTAAAACCTACAGTCACCATACTTATGGTTAAACAACTGAAGTCTGCTAAAAGCATATCAATACCGGAAGTCTGAATTCAGATTCCTAGTGATGAAAGGGAATGAGTATAAACTTTAAAATATATTATTATATAAACAATAATTATTTGTCACCATTATCTTTAAAGTATTTTATAAATTAGTATTATTATTGATATGTAAAACTGTTTATAAGCTAGTATGACAGGAGATTGCTATTATGGTTTATTTAATCATACCACAAATTCAGATTGCATAAATTTAAAAGAAGAACAATTTTTTATAAAAACAATTAGTTTATTATTACAATCTTTTGCCATGATTTGAAAGTCTTTGTATTTTAAAACTAGTTACTTTCACTTCTTGCAAATATAAAACAGTTTGCATAAACAAAATAAATTAAAATGGTTTTTTTATTATCTTTTAATAGTTTATAGTTTTAAGCAAAATATCCTTCAGGCTTGGGAAAGGAGAACTCAGTTGTATTGATATAAGTGAACTGCTGTAGCTTTATTTTAGGCTATTTTTTTATAGATCAGATTCATTTGTATATGTTTTATTTATTCATAAATGATTGTGATACTGTTGTCATTGCCAGACACTTGCATTTATTATTTTACTTATTGCAGTAGTATATGGTTAATGGAAATTCCTACTGTATATTATATGCCTTGTTTTTTGTACATCTTGGATGATATGGTTTTGTGACTGCAAGTCATTATTATGCTTAGTACCTTTAGAATAGTATGTAATAGACAAAAATTCCTATTGTACAGCATTTTTCTAGTGCACATATATTTATTTATAAATAATGTAACACAAATGTCATATTTTACATTTACACACATATCATTTAGTTAATTCCCTAAATTACAGCCTGAAAGTGTATAGTAGTTCAGTTCTTTAAATAGTTAATGAGTTCAGAGTATCCTCAAACTTTAAGTTTATTAAATCCTAAAACTATAATAATCAGTAGTTGTAACCATTAACCTATGCAGGAAGTTTATATCTACTCAAAAACAATTAAGAAAGCATTATATCATATTATACTGTATAATATCTGTGCATAAACTTAATTATTGAAGCCCCAAATAACTAATCAGATTAACTTGCTTATAAGTTGTGTGTTGTAAAATTGTATATATCTAAATAAATTGTAGTGCCTCATTATCTTTAGCACTTGTCATTATTTTGCAATCAATAATCTAATTAAAATATGATAGAGAGTCACTGTGTCCATGTGTTTAGCTGATTTTAGCAGGCTATAAAAATAAAATGTCATTGATTCTGCAATGTTGAAATATGGAGACTTTATGCAAATTGTTCTTGGAAGATTTTGATGTGAGATGTACATTTTGACAGTTCCAGAGTATTTTTTTAAAAAATAATATGATTCTGGCAATGTCAGACTCAATTCCATCAACCACATATCCATGAGATATGGATATGGAGCATCAATGTTAATTTTGAGGTATACATAAGAATCCCTGAAATTGAAAGGTCAATTTCATTTATTGTACCGGTCGAAAAACCACCACCTAAACTGCAAGTCGGATCCAAACTCAGGCAGTTCAAACCCAACTCACCAGCTCAGATTAGTAGAAATCTAAATCGATGGCACAGTGCTATGCACCAAGAAACTAGCTCAATGGTTGGTGAGGATTAGAGACCCCTGAACTGACAATAATATCGGAGAATTAATTAACTTAAGATACTTTTAAGTGGAATCATATATATATATATATATATATATATATATATATATATATATCCATATATATATATATACATATATATATATATGTTCAGGTTGCCAACACAGACAGTGGGCATTAATATTTAAAATAATTATTGAATAAGATAATTAAGAAACTAAGAAACCAAATGTGTTTAGAAAATATTTTATAATAATAGTTTTTGTTTGAATCTTAAATAATGATTATATTAATTAATTCTAGTCCTTAAACAATGTTTATAATTATAATAAGAGTGGCGGTCCTTATTATATGCCAATGAGTATTACACAATATTTTGGAATTCTATGTCTATGCCCCCAATAAATAAAGGCAGATAAAGGTATTCATTGTAAAGGACATTTTTACTCTAATTTTATACGAAAGAATGTGAGATTTACTTTCACATTCGCAAATCCATTCATGAAGAGCAATATATGTATTTAGGGCATAACTTTAACCTTTTATTAGAAAACTTATTTAATTAAATATAACTGAGAATTTGTTCAACTTTAATTGAAATCACTTCATCACGAATTACAAGCATGAGAATGGGCTACTGGGACAGAGGCAATGGTGCTGACGAATTATGAGCTATAAGATGAAATTGAAAGATGGTCGATGATTTAAGTCCTATGGGGGCTTGCATTTTACAAGTCTCACTGCCCTTTAAAGGGAGGTGATTTAAAAGTAGTATGGCAGCTTGTATTTGACAAGTCTTATGCACTTTAAGTAGATGTGGAACGTGGGAAAGCCAGGCCAAGTCGTAACTATAAGCCTTTGGTGTTCCAAATCTAACTTGAACAGGAGAAAAAGTGCTTTCTTTCTCAATAATTTAAAATAACAAAAATATTGTCACTGACAAGCCTAATGGAGTGGAAGATTGCCCTACATCAGCAATGTTGAAGATGATGACTTGATAGTCACCGTTTGAAAAATAAAACCCAATTATAGAATGCTCTATGTGATGACTTGATCAAATTAATTAAAGTCAAATGAGCTTTTAACTAAAACTATTTTAACGCATTATAAATTTATATTAATCATGCCCCAAATATCGTGCCATTCCTGAATCTAAATAGCAAGTAACTGAAATTTGAATTAGAATATATTTGATTCCTTTATCGACCCTTTTGCAAAATATTTTAACATTATATATATGAATAAATACATATTGGTAAACACAAGAAAATAGCTGGAGCACAGATTAGAAACAGAGCTAATAATTTATTAGTAGCCAATTATAAAAATAACAAACATTTAATAATTTCTTTCGACTCAATGATTGATAGAACTGTATAAATCTAGTTCTAATGGGTGAGAATTATTATCAGATTTAATATATTATTTGCATGAGGCAAATAGAACAAAGGAGCTCATCGAGTCGAAGAATTATTGGCATATAATTAAAAAAAAACATTAGTAAATCACAATATATATATATATATAATAAATGAACTTCCATCGTAAAAAAGGAAAATTAAATCTAAGGACTAGGGATTGAGAGAATTTATATCATTTAAAATAGCATAAATAAAAGGTTTTACACATAGTATTACATTATAAATGAGAAGAGCTCTTAATGGGAATGTAAAGTAAAGTTCAGAAACTGGCCAGAAAGTTTAAGGTTCATTATGAAAATATATTACCCATTTCTTCCAGGGCTGGTTCCCTTAGTTTACACATCCGGGTTGGTAAAATATCGGCACGTATTTAGTTGATTACTTGAACGGCATTTTATTTGATTTTGGCAGCATGATTGGTCTGGAAAGGATTTAGCAGCTTCATTGAAGATTTTTAGGGGACTTCAGGAACAATATCCAGATTTCTGACATTTAGCACTTTACCATGATAGGAACACTATTTGAATTCATGATTTAAAATGCATAGAGTTTACTGCACTTCTCTACAACCAAGATGGCTTCTCTCCCTCTCCAAACTTTTTAGAGCTATATATACTGTATTTGATGCCTTTGGGCTAGCGCTTCTTTCATTATCAATGTTACAAAATCTACTGGTTGTTTTTAGATACATTCCTTCAATAAGGCTTTCAAACTCATTAACTTGAATTCATTTTCTAATTAGAAAATGAATTCTTAAAATTAGAAAAATGATTTTAATTAGGAAATACTTACATTTTAAATACTTACCTTTTTTTTAATTAATAAAACTTTACCCATTGTTTTGGAAAGGGAAAATCTGAAAGCTTATCGAAAGAATGTAGCTTTTAATCATTAAAAATTTAAAAATAAAATCAAACATTCCTGACGCAATGAAACTTTCGAACAATTATATATATTTAAATATTTACAAATATATATGCACAATCCACGCAGTTATAATATATATCAATTCATGAATAATTCTATCATGAATTTATTAATAGAATTGATCAATTTAAACCTGAAACGAATTGATTTTAACACACATTTATGAAATAAGTTGTTTTTTTTTTTTATGAAAATTAGCATGGATTGAACTTATAAAGCCCCATTGCATCAGAAATTTAAGGTTAGTACTAGGGTTTGAAGTGGGCTTATGGCTAGATGTCATGAAGCTAGGATCAAACTCAGATCCGAATGCTTCATTATATAGTGATTCAAAAAAAATACTTGAAAAACTTTAATAATATAAAATAATAATAAATAAGTTTGTTTTATTTTTGTTTGACAGGTATTTTTTAAGCAATGTAAGTTCATTTTAAATTACATTTAAAAGAGTAATTATTGATTGCAAAAATATAGTTATTGAAAAAAAGTTTTGTTTGACAAATTATTGCTAATAATGACAACATAAAAGAAGTATATATATATATCTGATGCATACTAAGAATGATTTTGTAATGATTAAATTTAATATAGCAATATATAAATAAATGAATGAAAAAATACACATGTAACATCCCCTAATATAAATATACAATACCCTTTTTGTTTTAATTTGACACTATAGAAAGTTTTAAATTAGGCAATATCATCAAAGACATAACATGAATGGCAAATAAAGGACTTCTGGGTGGAACTGGCATGCACTCATAGAAATCATGATGAAGTGAAGTAGATAATCAAATTTAAATGAATAATAATCATAATTAATATTGAAAGCAGAATTTTGAGTTAGTTTTATAAAATAGAGGAGTTGTAATTTTTGTGTTCTTTTTTATTCCAATAAGGAGTTTGACAAGTTGACAGAAATGCAAATGCTTGTCAATATATTCATACAAAGTCAGAAAGTAATGGTACAAGATATTATACAAGAAATTAAAGAATATCAATAAGATTTGATAAAGAAAATGGACCAGAGATTGAAAGAAATGATAGGGCAAAGTCAACAAGAAATGAAAGAAATGAAGGAGGAATTAGAAGATAGGGCAGATAAAATTCAGAAAGCAATAGAAGCATTAGAAAAAAGTTACATAAAAATCTTGAAGAAGTAGAGCAGGAGATAAAGATAGTGGAAGAAAATGTTAATGAAATTGAAGAAGATTATAAGAGTAATGCAATAGAAGTCACAAAAGGTTACCTTGTTATAAAAGATAGTATAGAGAAAGTAAAAATAAAAAATAAACATGTAGATACCCAGAAAGAAATGTTATATAAAACACAGACATTAGACATAATATAAAAAACAGGATAGGTACTTACTATCTGTACCTAAATTATAAAAAAAAAGAATTTAAGACTGACCTAAAGAACTTTCTGCATGTAAAAAGAAAATTTATGAAATACCAACAAGAACAAAGTGCACATTTTTTCAACTATTTTCATAATTTCTTTTGCCATAATACTGATATGTACATAATAAAAGAAAAACAGGATATAAAATGTCATAGCTTTAGTGAAACCCTGAGATACATGATAGGTAAAACTTGAAGAATGGGGGATGATCAAATTAGATTATTTTGTAAATATAATCCCATAGCACTGACTACATTGGTAATGAAATATATGAAACTGAGAGAAAGTTGCTTCATAGTCTACAAATGTTGATAGTAAATTATAAGTATAGTTTTATCCAGCTAAATAAAAACATAACTAATCAAAAATTATGAAAGTCTTCTTAAAAAGATTTGTATTAAAGAAGTGGATTAAAGTCTGAGTATATTATAAGATGTAACCAAGTGAGAATACCTAAAATAAGGAAAGAACTACCAAATAAAATCAGTTAGTTGTGGAAATACTAATAACCAGGATACAAATGGACTTGGCAGGAACTATCAAAATGAAATGAACCGAAATTTCATAATTGAAATTGTTTTATATTTTATAAATTATTTGTTTGAATAATAATTTTTGTATATGTATATTTTACTAACCAAGTAAAATATTTTTTTCTTGTTTTTTTTTTTTTTTTTTGGTAGACTCCACTGATATGGAGCAATATTTATATATGCTTCATGACTGTAAAATGAAAATTCAAAGGAAGTTTTAAATTCAATAATTTCAACAATTTTAATAAATGAAAATTATATATATATAATTTATATGGAAAGATAAATGTATATGGGATGATTAATTATAAGTTTATTTTTATAGTAATTTAAAGCAAGATATTTATTTTATTAACATTTGTAAAGGTATTTTATAATTATAAAGAAAAAATGACATTATCTTAGAAAATATAATTAAAATTCTTACAAACAGAACTATTAATTAATGAGATAGGTATTGCATAGAATTTAGTTTGGTAATCCATTTCAAAAGCAAAATTTTATACATGTCATGATTGGACAAATAAGCCATGAATCAAAACAAAGGTGAATAGTTATCTACTACTTATAGATCAATGAATTGAAACAATAGCTAATAGATATTGCTGATAAGCTAACTCCAGTAACTATAAATAGAGGTTAGAAATCATTAATTATTATTGATTACTGCTGAAATATTATTGTTTATATTTTTTGAATGATTACTGCTTATCAATAACTACTGAAGTATCATTGCTGATATATTTTGACTGCTTTTATTCGATTAATTTTTTGTAATCATGCTTTCAATATACTTATTGTGCCTGGAGGAAAAAAATACAATGGAAGAATAAAGAAGCTGCAATTTTCTATGCTCTTGTCAGATGACAGAAGGCAACCCAAAGATTCATAGAGAATCATGTAAAAGAGCTACCAACTAATGTAGAAACAGAATTGTGTCCATTACATGCCTAAACTTCCAATGCCTACAGTAATAGGGGAGAAGTCAGTCATCCTGCCTGATTAAACATAAAGTTCTCTCTCTCTCTCTCTCTCTCTCTCTCTCTCTCTCTATATATATATATATATATATATATATATATATATATATATATATATATATATATATATATATATATATATATATATATATATATATATGTATATATATATATATATATATATATATATATATATATAATATTGAAGCAATCACTCTGTAGTCAGAGTGAGGTTCATGTTTTTCTATCAAAAAAACTAACATCTACAAGGGTTCAAACCCAGCAATATTTTAATTACTAACAGTGCAGTCATATATATGTATCTATATATTATAACTATAATAAATATTTATAATTTTGATTTTGATATTTTCATACTTTTAAATATATTAAGCTTGTGTTTTTTTTATTGAAAAGAGAATTTTTTTTATCACATAAAGTTTGTCATTTGTAAGAATTTATTGCTTTTAATTTTGATTTTGTAAAAATTTAATCAAAAGAAGATATAACCAAGATGGCAGATTCAAATCAACCCATTGTGAAGTTTTCTTCACTAATTAAATATTTTGAAAAAGGTTAATTTTCATTATTCAAAAGATTGTCTTATCCTAGTTTTTACTTTTATAATTTACTTTAATTAAAAGTTTTGTTGATGAAAGTGATTTGAACCTTATCTTCTTATATCTTACTTTTAATTAAAATGGACTGTAATTTGCTCAGGAATTTAATAATTGTCTCACCTGCCTCTGAGCAAATGAACCAAAGCAATCCTGTTACAGCTTGGGTGGTATAAATAAAATAGATTAGAGATAAGGGGAAGTTTTTTAGTCTGAGTTTTAGTCTGAGTCTTGGTCTCAGAGTTTCAGTCTGAGTCTTAGTCTTACAGTCTTAGAGTAATACAGTCTGACAGTATTTGTTTGCTCTCAGTTTTTAAAATGTCCATTGAGTAGGTAACCAAACCATCTTTTCCTGGGCCTCTCGGGGCTGCCTCTAGTATGCTGCCATGCAACTCCTGCCAAAGATGAAGGCTGCCACTGATGAAAAAGGAGTAGTGACTGAGATTGCTGACCACCAAGCTGATTCCTGCAACTGAAGTTCAGACAATGAACCAGTTAACCATTCACTCCAAATATGCTGAGGTAACAGCCCAATAGCTATTTGAAGTTGTCTATGCTCACCTATAAATACTAATTAATGTTTTCTTTTATAATTATATATATAATCTTTATCTGATAAACCTCTATAGTTTTATCAAACATATTTATGTAAATGCTTACATCTATTTAAGTTTAAATCTTACATTTATTTAGTGTGGAAATTTTATGATTATAATTATTTGCTTTTTATTTTATATGTAATTTATATGCCAAATCAATCCAATTCTGCGAGCCACTATTTAGATTAATCTTTTAAATCCCCAGCATTTCAGGGATATTTTAATTACTTTAAATTATTTGTTTCAAAGCCATTGCTCGCTAAATTGGAAACTAGTTAAATAATAATATTTCTGTTTATAGGCATATTATTATTATTTTAATACTGTCATATGTATATATTTATTGAGTGTAAATTTAATGTTATCCAAGAATGCTATTGTTTAAATTCCAGATAAGATATTTTAAATAATAATGACCATTTATCTTTATTATGTAATAATTATTTATATGTAACACTTTTATCATTATAGTATTAAATAATGCTTATTGATTCCAAATGCATATGGGACCCGTTTCATGAAGGGAAATGTAATCGTAGCTCATTAAGACATTCATCTAGTTTTACATTTCAAATATTTAATCTGGTTTAGTATATAAGTCATGCCGTTACACCCAATTAAAATTTTATGTTTAGGCCATTAGTTATTTTGACTTTATTAAAGGATGTATCCTACTTTAACAGCATTGCCAGCATAGGTCAGCCATCATCGTTATTTGCTTTGTATAACTGAGGATAATCAGGAACTCCAAATCCTTCATCTTCGCTTATATATGCTTTAGCTGGCATTGGAAGTTCCCTAGGACACCTATGGAAAGAGTATTGGAAGCTCTGCATTGTTACCTTATGCGTTGCAACTTTCCACCATCCTCTTTTTCTCCAGGTATGGCCTGTCAGAAGAGTGGGCATACTATTTTTTTTCCCATTTAAATGATGAAGCATCTCTCGGCCAAAATGGACCAAATCTTATATCCTGCTGCCTCATGCTCGCACTGCCATTCATTATAGTATTCTAGAATCATGCCTAAAACTAATCTATAAGTTGTAACGCAGTAATATAACTAAACCATTTTGTTATTTATTTGTATATTGATATTTAGAATGTCACGGAAAGCTTGCATTAAGCTACTTCCCTTTAAGGAGTGACTCCCACATGCGTAAATGAATTTTCTTTATTATATTTTAATTCAGGAATTAAAATATAACGTTTGTTATATTGACATTTGTTTGATAACTTTATTGTCCAATAATTAATAAATATAATGGAAGTTACCTCCCATTGCAGTATATACGTGTAGGTTTCTTGTGTGATCGAAATGGCCTCGATCACAGTTTGTTAAATGCATCATGTTAATTTATTCAAACATTAAAGTGTCTCCCTCATGAATTCTTTTGTCTAGGTCATTATTTAACCAAAATAGCATTTCTCTTCCTAAACCCATTTTGTAACGTTTTCTTTTTAAACATTGGCATATAAATAAACCGCACTATATATGTATAAGCTGGACATCCCATAAAAATCACAGATGTAAGCATAATAAAACTATTTTAGCATGAACTATCTAAATAATTTACGTTTAGAACAAGTTGTTGTTTTTTTTATAATATTAAATTAAAATATCTTTTAATCCTATCCAGAGTTCGAATCTTTATTTTGGTTAGTTTTTAAAATATAAAAAGATTTATACAATTATGTGTTTTTCTAGCTCTCTTTTCTTATTTGGGGATTCATCCTCAAAAACTCTAGTTCCAGTCTCATGTTTCTGTACTGCTGTGTGACGTCCTGTACAATATATATATATATATATATATATGTACAGGACAATATATATAACAATATATATATATATATATATATATATTGTTCTGTCATACTAGGTTATAAACAAACAAATTTTCAAATCAATAATAAGATTGATATTTTGATTAATTTAATCAACCCACAGTACAGGCAGTATAAATTTTTTTTAAAAAAAGGAATAATTTTTTTATAAAAAGCAATTAGCTTATTATCACAATCATTGGCTTCTGATCTTTATGGTTAAACAGTTGAGTTGACTTTGATTGAAAATATTTATACATTTTTTAAAAAAGATATAAATAGTCATTGCTAGAAGAAATATGCATTAAATTCTAAAGAGCCAAATGCACTGTTTCAAGAATAAAGCACCTTACTGATAAATATGAAATGGCAAGGGAAACTATAGAAGGTAATAAGACTCAAACTGTAAAAACAAATTACATGTAATTTTTTTACTGAGACAAGACAATGTATAAAAAAGAAAATATATTTTTTTTAATGATCCATTAAGAAGAATTAGTAAAAAAAAGTTATAGAAAATAATAAAATCTCAAAATGCTTCCTAGTATTGAAAAAAAAAGTTGTTTCAGCAATTAGAAAGAAAAGATGCATATATTATTAAAAAGTGAGAAAATATCATAAAATGTTTGGAAACATTTTATAATATATATATATATATATATATATTATAAATGTATATATCATGTTTATTGCTATATATATATATATATATATATATATATAGCAATAAACATGATATTAAAAACAAAAATTACTTCCTATGATTATTCCATCTTCTGAATTTCCAAATACTTTAAATAAAGATGTAAAACAGGCAATACAATTTATAAAGAAAGATATATTCCATAAAATGATGGAATTTGATATTTTAAAAATTAGGTGAATAAGTAGAAAAATTATTGGAAAATATATATATTAAATAACTGAATGATAAAGATACTATATACCAGATGATTGACAAACTTTAGTAGTTATATTTAATAAAGTTCACAAAACATATATTAGAAATTACACTTTTATCAATCAGACTTTTGTAAGTCTTATCCAAAATCTTTACCAATGTAATATTCTCTTTAGAAAATTTTGGATTCTAATTGAACAAAATAACAAACTGAATTTACTAATGATTTTATCAAAATGTCTCACATTCAAATATTAAAAAAGGTATAGAAAAAACTAATAAATTTAAATTGTCATTATACATTGGATTTATACATTTGATTATATAAGATTTTTGGCAAAAAATTAAAGCTTTGTATCATCAGAAAAATTTAGCACCCATGATATTATCATATTCTGAAAAGTATTTATTAAAATGATCCAGTAATAATTAGATTATATGGGATACTAAGAATATTATTATTGAATTGGATATATGACAGGGCAATTTTTGTATCCAAAACTTTTTACAGCAATTCTATAAAAAATATTCTGTGGATTATAATGATAAGCTAAGAGAGTAAAAGTAAATGGAGAATATTTACATTATCGAGATTTTTCAGTTAATATAAGTGTTTTAGAAAACAACACTCAGAATTTCAAAAATTTTGCAAATGTTATCAAAAGAAAATAAGGCATTATAAATATAAATGCTAAAATTCTTAAATTAATATTCAATGGATTTTCTCTGATGATTATAAATTTAAAAAAATACAAATATTTTAGGCAGCTTATTAATACAGACAGAAACATTATATAAAAAACCCTTTATTGAATTGAAGTTGTAAGTAGTGCTTTTGGGAAAAATAAGAAGTTTAAATGAAATATGCTTATGTGTAACTAAAGGAAAGTTATTACTACATTTATTGCATCACTTTTCATTTATGTATCTGAGACTTATGTATGCAGAGACTTTAGATCACTCAGTGAAGTATGAAGAAATGTAGACTATAAATAACATAAAGACACTAAAAATAATACACATGTGAGAGAGGAATGGAATACTGGAATTACTGACATCACTGAAAGAATTAAGGGACTTGAATAAAGCTGGATGGAATATATTACTAAATGCAATGATCATTTATGGGAATTTATTGTTTTAAATTGGATGATAAGAGATTTTAAAGATCTAATAAGAGATCACTTATGAGATAGATGGTTAAACAAAAAATGCTTTGTGATGGAAGTGAAAAAAAGGCTATAGTTTGTAGAATCAAAATTAAGTATAGAAGATATCTTTATTCTACCATAAATGAATGATAGTTGAAATTTATATATGTATACATATATCTTATTTCCGATAGAAATTTTAAATATTTTCTCTTACCACACTTATCAATTAAGAGCTTGTTTGAGCTATTGGTATACTCTCTGTATTTCATTTTTGTAAATACAAGCTTATAAAAGCAATGTCACATTATATATGACTTGCTTTATTGATAATTATAAATAAAAATTCTATAATTAAAATCTAATTAAATTTCAAGTTGCGATATTTCCAAGATAGTAATCAATTGCCAGTTGTTTTTCCAACCAGAATAATAATATATTTTATAAACTACTTTTAGCTAAAATATGGCATGATATGACACTATCTTCAGTTTTAATCAAGTTTATAAATAAATATATAATGAGATAGTAAACACTATAGGTATTTCAATTTAAAATGTCACAAACTTCTTTTAATTTACATCTAAAATCAAGACTCTTGCATAATGAGTCATATATATTCATTTAAAAGTTTTAATGTCATTTATTATTAAGAATCTCTATAGGAAACTGAACTAAACTTCCAACTTCTGATTGATCAATTACAGAATCAGCAGTAAAAATATATTTGTTTTTAAAATTATATTTATTTTAGTTTGGTTTCTAAAATATAAATTAATAATTTTTCAAATTATTAAAGTAACTGAAAGTTTTTTTAAAAAAATATTTTTTTATTTATAATTTACAACAATAATTCATAGTGATCAACATAAAATGTATTTTTGTCACAAATTGCAACCAGACATCATTTATTTCTTCTCAATTTTTGTACTTGTAAAAGTACATAATTTTTATTAAAATCTGAATTATTTTTTCTAAAATAATTAATATTTTACAAATATTTTGTGAAAAAAAAAATGTGTAAAAAACAATAGACAATTTGTTTTCATTTTTAAAAACAAAATGAAGAAATATAACAGTTAAAATCATTGACAAGTACTTTTCTGTGGAGAGAACTAGAAAATTCCAGTAAGCATCTTTGTTCTTGTAATAATGTTAAACTTAAATATTATTGATTTATTAGTTCTAAAAAAATCTGAAGATTGAAACCTTATTCAGTATGGTTTTCCCAGTAAAATAAATAAAAAAATCAACAAAACAATATTAAGAATAGCAATTGGAGAATGAGTTAAATCCATGCATGATAAGATCCATTCCAAGCTATTAAACTGTTAATGTTTTAATCCCTTGAAATTCTGACATTTTCTATTGTTTCATCTGGTGAATGTTTTTGAAAATCCTCAATCTTTTACTTCTGTATACGATCTTTATTTTGTACTAAAATTCAATATTCTGATCTTAATTTCTTTTAAATATAATTTTATAAACAAATAACATTATGAAAAATCACATTTAATCTTTTTAAGTATTTAAAAACTGATTAGTAAATAATAACAATGTTCCATAAATGTCATTAACTCGGTGTAACTCTACAAAAACTAACAAATTCTTTTTTACTTTAAGTTGTGTTTTTAGTGTAAAAGAATGAAGATAGATTTGTAATAAATCTATCAAATCCTGCTTCAAATTATATTTCTTTATAATTATTAAAATATTTTTAAAAAATCTCACATCATGTCAATATTGACAGGTAATGGCATTATTGATGAATTTCACAACAAAACATCATTAACACCTTAAAATAAATCTTTACTTTAAAAACAATGGAATAAATCTGATTAATATTTATTGACAGTCCATAAGATATTAATCTGTTCAATTTTTTTTAAATTAAAATATCAGTAAAATTAGTAAGGGAGAATTTACATTATTTTAAAATTTTCTATGTTGATAAAAGTTATGATAATAGTAAAACACCATTCTAAAACGTATCATAATTTTTTCTAAGAACAACACTCAATGATCCTAAATGAATGTGAGAGTGGTAAAGTTAACAAATACATAAGTGGAAAAAACATGTTTATAAGGCAAAATTATTACATTACATGTTTCTTTGTCTTTCAAATAATATAAATATTAATGAAACTATTTCGAAAGTTTAATTCTTTTCAAGTAACAGATCTTTTTTTGGTGCAAGACTCTATTTAAATAGGAAATTAACTGTAAATGTGACAAATAATTATGTATATAATCAATGAATAATTGTAATGGCTTAATTAAAATAACATTAAAAATTAAAAAGAGTTGCTTTTGAATTATTTAAATACCGTAACATGCTTTAAATAAAAACATTATAACTTATTAAAATATTGTACTTCTTAACAATTCCCTTAACAATGTATTGGTAATAATATTTTATTTTTTAGCTTGTAGATAATGATTACCAATACAATTTTAGTTTAGAATTATAAGTTTGTGATTAGCTTCAATATGTCGTTGTTTACTTAGAGTTTGATTTTCATAAATTTCTTCTTTAATTGAAATGAAGTTTGTGGTATTTAAGTGTATATACTAATGTCCATGGTAGCTGAAAATCTTGTAGTCAGAAAATAGTTGATTCAAAGGTTTTATTCTTACATTCCTTCAATGATTCAATATCTTCAGCTAACAAAAGTATTATGATCTGCTGTTCTGCAATGTGTTCTTATTCTTCTACTATATTTTACTATAGTGATTTAATTTCTGAAATTCTATAATTCATGTACTGATATACTAACCACCTATTACAGATAATAAATATTTATATTTATTTATAAATATTTTTTTTATCAGAAATATATTTAAATTTATTTACAAAACATATTTTACATGTTTATATAAATTTACTCACACCTGCAATAACAACATTATAATCTCGTAATTAGTTTTATTCAAAATAGAAAAAAAAAACAGATATAACTAACATGCAATTGAAAATAGAAAACACAATTTCTTAATTAAATTCTATAAAACTGAATCAACTTTCAAATATATAAACTAAATAGATTTGTTATCTATTCATTTAAAATTCAGAAAGATGGGAATTATTTTATTTAAAAAACACATTTATAAAAAGTTTATTGATAATGCAACTTGTGCATACATATATTTTAAAATTTGTTAATGAATTTGTCAGTGATTTTTTCTAAATAAGATTTATTTGACATAAACAAGCAAATAAACAGTTAAAAACGGAAAATGCACACTGAAGTAACATCATCTAGTAATTGTATTTAATTATGTAATCACCTATAAAACAAAAATAAAACTGCATTTAATTTTTCTTACATTTTTAAACAAAAGAGTTAGATCAGATATATTAATTTATATATGTAAAAATCTGGAATTATCAGAACTTTTTAAATACTATCACAACATAAAGCTCTCCCACAATGATTGACATAGAATTTAATAAAATCATATATAATATTTAAATATCAGTATTGTATATATACATAATTTAGATATAGTTAAGGGGAATTTGAACCTAGAGTGAATGACTGAAGGGATCAAAGTGTCGGTTCAAATCACTTATATATATATATATATATATATATATATATATATATATATATATATATATATATATATATATATATATATATATATATATATATATATATATATATTGTGCCCTTTTCTATAGGTCAGTAATAGTCCATCACAGTCAATTACTAAAAAAATTTAAATTTTAAAATATATTCTTTTAATATGTTGATTATATTTTGATAATTATATCTTTAAAGTATAATTTGAAGCTAAATAAAATATGTAGTGTATATAAAATGAAGATGAATCATTTAAAACAATTAAATAAAGCTGAAAATATTATTTCATATGGTTGCAAAAGCTGGCTATATTAAATAACACAGCTATAAATATTAAAAGTATATTTAAAAAGTTCGATCTTAATAGTCTGAAACTTATAATTTAATAAATTGTAATTATAAATTTTATTAAACGCCCATTATTATATTAAGTAATAATTTACTAAGGCTGTAACCTTAGAAATAAGCATCTGAAAAATACGAAGGTAGGGACCTCTATAGGTCTTAAAACACAAGCTTTTCTTCATAGCGTAAGCTTGTGTTTTAAGACCTATAGAGGTCCCTATCTTCGTATTTTTCAGATGCTTATTTCTAAGGTTACAGCCTTAGTAAATTATTACTTAATTTAATAAATGCTATTTTTAAATTTATAAAATCATATTTAATAGTCCTAATAAAAATCATATATTTTTAAAATAAGCTTTATGATAGTGAAAATTGTATTTAATTCTATATTTTCAAAATTATTTTTCCAAATTTTTATGTTATTGTATTATTTTATACAATATAATAAAGTGTAGCAATTTTATTAATTTAGACAGAGAAATAGATTAAAAATCGTCTGTCAAAGTTATTGGTCATGTGATTTAGATAATGCATAGTTTCTCACACACGCTTGTTTGAATTGATAACAAAGTTTGAAATATTTTAAAAGTTAAGAAGTGAATATTAAATAGTTGTTATAAATGTTTCTAAATGTTTTAAATAGTACTATAAAGACGAATACATTTATAATAAAAATTAAATATTTTGTTTAAATAAAACTAGATAAATTGAATATTAAGAGTAGGATAAATATTAAAATATATTTTAAAAGTTATTTTAAAGATATTTAATCAATTTAGTAAAACAATAATTGATTTAAAAGTTATATTTTAAATAATATTTTTAAGTTATATTACGTCATAATTTTTTATTTTCAAATTTAATTCTGTAAAACTGAAAATATGTAAATTTAATCTCAAATGAAAAGTGAGAATCAACCAATCAAGGGACGTATTTTCTCGAATATAAATACCATTGCACAGGGGTGATAAAAGGTTCAGATTAAAGTATATCAGAAGATATAAAGGTAATATTAAATTTT
This sequence comes from Epiperipatus broadwayi, assembly GCA_028023455.1. Lineage (NCBI taxonomy): Eukaryota > Metazoa > Onychophora > Udeonychophora > Euonychophora > Peripatidae > Epiperipatus > Epiperipatus broadwayi. The sequence continues at coordinate 16,149,747 of JAQFVV010012401.1, forward strand.
AATTTTTTTATTTAGTCAATTTTGTACTCTCTACAATTTTATTTGCAAAGCTAATTGATATTTTAAAAAGTATTTGCAAAGGAGAGTTAAACTATAATATATTTAGTAACTTCATTAAAAATGTTTTGCTAAAGTTTTAAAGTTCATTTTCCAGTGGTATTTTATCAAAGTCTAACTTAGAACTCCACGATAATAAATGGATATGCCAAGAAGTAAAGTATATTCAGTTTATAATATTTTAAAAATGTATATAATATTTGTTGATACAGTTTCATTAATAATGAACAGGAGGATTGTTCTAATGAATAAAATAGTAGTGTGGACATTGTACAAGAAGCTCATATAGAAAGATATTTTACAGTCTAAAAGTAAAGATGCATTATTTTTATATAGAAGATAAACTTGTCTAGAATTAAGTAATAATAAGCCAACTGTAGTTTATGATAATTGATAAAAATATCATGTTAAAAGAGTAAAATGTTATCTTTTCTGAAGGAAACATTTTTAAAGAATATTTTGCAAGAAATTATTTAAGAAAGTGAATCATGGAAAATATTTGCTAAAGTGTTTGATATATAAAACTTACGGTCTTAAAAGGGTTAAACACATTTTAGAAAGGATTTTTAAAAAAACTTGAAGTTTTTAAACTGATGAGAAAAAGTACTAAATGGAAGTAAATGTACTAAATAAAAAACTTATGGGAGAAATGAATACATAAATAAATAAAAGGATGGAGCCATGGAAATAAAGATTGTGCAATAAGTTTATCCGAATATTTTTTAGTTAAGTCGTAGGATGCATCACCTAACTAAGAATAGGAATATTCCAGAACAGAATCTTCAAATTATTATTTTGAATAGTGTATTTTATTATGATTCCAATAATTATCTTTCTAGTTTATAGAATCCATAAACTATTTATCTATAAACTTTGCTAAAACGGATTGATAATTATTTTTGTTTAATTTTCAAGATTCAAAAAGACGTCCGTTTTATTTTTTTTATGTATTTTTTTTTAAATTGCTCACCACCGCCTGACTGACAAATTGTCTTGTTTGTAGTCATAGCAATGGGGGAAGGTGAGGATGCTCTTGAAAAAATAAAGCATTCTTGAAGAGAACTTTTTTTAAAAAAAAAAAAACTTTTGAGAAAGGAAAACTTTTGAGAAAGAAAATGTGAATATTTGAACCTAGAAAAAATATATGTTTTCATCTGAAGTTTACGTAAATATGCTTTTTTGATTTATTTACTATTTATTTTAAAATGTAAATTTTTGATTAATAAGTATAGGAACATGAATATTAATTATTTATGGTATAGAATCCTATAGTATAATATTTAATAGCTTAAATTAGAATATTTTAAATAGAAGCATGGATGTGTATTTTATGCATGAGATGTTATATCTAGTTGGAGAAAAGAAGACTGCAAAAGTGATACAGATGAATTAATGTCACTTGGTAACAACTAATGAATTATTGATATTTATTATGATGTATTTTTTTTCTTTTTATAGATTGCTTATGTAATAATGTATGATGTATGAATGTTAAATATGCATTATACAACATATTTTAAAACATTGTGAGATCAAGAGTTATTTGGAATATGCATACTATGATTTTATAATGATAATATAACCCAACGTGATAATAAATATTTATGTGATTCTTTTTAAAGAACTGTCATATTACTGGATGATCAAAATATTATGTGTTTAGTTTAGAATACTAAAGTAAAGTAAACTTTTCTTATGGTTTAGTAAGATTGCTCTAATTACAGTTGAATCTTATTTATTATTTGAATATGCAAGCTAGTAAATTTGTCGATGTAAGACCTGGTAAATCTTTAGGAAATAAGAATAAGATAGTGATCTGGTATTAGTAATATGATAAACATGAATCCAGGAGATTATTAAGTTAGGATATTTGGGATATGAATAGTATTTCATATTTGTAAATGTGCAATGCAGTTAACATAGCCCTGCAATTGTATGTTTATTTTGGACAGTGTTTATTTTCTTGGAGCATTGATAATCAATAAAGCTGGATTAATAGCTTGATATCATTTATAGTATTTAAGAATATTAGACAGGAAAAGGTCTTCCCTCTAGTTTTATAATTACACTGTACCATGATGTATATTTTGGTATGAGTTATGTGTTATACTCTAGTTTTCTTCCCATTCTACAAATCTATTCGCTATCTATTTTCCAAAAAGTAGCTACATCATACAGTAAGATATATTTAAAAGAAAATAATAGATAATTTAAAGTATGCAATTATTCGGAATGAGATGAGTTCATTTACTTGGATGAAGAAATAGAATTTGTCTGAATTGAAAATCCAATCGACTTCAAATGAAAGAATCATAAAATATGTTATAGATTTATTTTATTTTGGAAATAAATATAAGATCTTAAGAATAAAATATGTAAAGCAAAGTTGCTTTTTGAAGTATTAAATAATATTAAAGTATTTATTTCAAATTTTTAAAAAAGAGTACTGCATATTTTTAATATAATTCTATAAAGTAAAAACGATCTGCATAATAAGTTAGGTACAATTTATATTTATTCAATAATAGAAAATGTATTAGTAGTTATATTATATAGTACTATAATATTGTTATAATGGAATGTATTATACTTGATAAATACAGTGTAGTGAACAATAGTATCCATAATTTAGAAATAAATTATCACTAGATATTTTACATAATATCGATAGTATTGCTAAAGTGAAATTGTCTAGTAAAAAAGAGGATATCCATGTTTTCGATTAGTATTATTTTATGTTTATCCGTGTTATGTTTTCTATAGAATTTTTTAAAAGAAGCATACTGAATAAATAATAGCTAAAGGATGTAAAATATATTTTGAGTAAGCATTAAATAAGTGCAAATTTTTTTATATAAGATTGATCAAACAGGGATTAATAATATTGTATCATTTTTTAATTTTATTTTTATTTAAGTCAGAGTAAAAACTTAACGAGGTTCGAATATAAAGAATGTATAATGGTACCAATCTTTAAGATGTTTAAAATGTACATATTGTAAATAAATTGTTATATTATTAATGTTATAATAAACTTTGTTAAAATTTGTTTTCTCAAAATTTGTGTGTTTGGTTTTTTTTTTTTTTTTCCATCTTCATGAAGTTGAACACAGAGTTAATAAAATTAAACCCAATATTTTTGCACAGAAATAAATAAAGAATTATTTTAAGAATTGGATTATTTATTAAGTAATCAAATTTACATTATCTTATGGTCATAAATTAGTTATCATAATAATACATTGGGTTATATGCTATCAATTGCCACACACTTTGTTTGTCAGATTATCAATTGCTACCACGTATTTATTATATCATTACATGAAGATATAAGATCATATTATATTATTTTATTATGATAATAAAAACATAGTGAAAAGAAAAATATACAGAATTAGTTATACAATGAAGAATATTATTATTATTTATATGATTAGTTTAAGTGTAGTAAATTATGACATAAAAATCCCTTCCCATATTTACTACCGTAAATTTATTAACTTAGAATAAAATTTAGAAACCTGAGATTTTATAAAGCTAAATTATTATTAATAGAAGATTAAGATTTAATTATTAGCTTAATCTTAGTGAGTAAGAGTTATTAAAGTCGTAAGAATACTATAACTTTATTTATTTGAAATAGTAATAAGGGGGAATAGTGTTCTTATGCCATTGATGTAGTCTCCTGTAGGATATTGGCTCAATGTAATCTATCTTGTCACCTGTATTTTCACTTCCAAGTCTCATGAAAATATTAAATATGTATTAAATTTATGTTTTATAAACTGAACCTTATTCGTATTTTAAATTTTAGCTAGTGAATTATTTAATTTTAATGCTGAATATTTTATTTATTAATTATTAACTGAGCTAGGACCCATTTTACTTTATATCATATACTATCTGGAAGTGAGAATGACGTTTGGCACGGTTAGATAATATATATATATAATATATATATATTTATATATATATATATATATATATATATATATATATATATATATATATACACACTGAAAGTTTTATTGTTGATTTTTCCTGTCTTTTTCTAGATAGATTTCAACTTTGATCTAACCAAGGACAAAAAAAGCAAACCAAGAAATTTAAACAGAAATTATATTATATTGGGCTAAGATAAAAGTGGTTCCATTCTTGAATTATATAAATCAGGTAAATAATGACTATTACTAATCAGTACTCTTTCAGACTGCATTGTCACTTTGTAACTACCTGTTAATTTATACTTAGCTCTGCCTAAAAAATACATAAAAATCTTCTTAAAACTTCTACATAAAAACTTTATAATTAGTATATATAATTAATGTCCAATCCATATATTCTTTGTTGTTGCAAATGTTATTTATAAATAATTATTCATATAATACTTGAACATGGATGGACTGTTCACCAACATAAATCATCCAGCATGGTGGATTTTTACCTTTGACTTTAACTTAAAAATAACTATCGTAATTTTTTCTTAGTTGCCTTATAATTCATAACTGAAATATGAGACAAGTTTTCATAAAAGCAGGATAAATATGCTTCTGTGATTGAGATTTTTAATTAGATATTGTTAATAATGGCAGAAAAACTAAATCATAGTTCTTATTATCAGGAACTGTAGGGTATGTAGTAATTGGTGGCTAAAGGTAGAGAATGTTAAGGATATCCTCAAAGTTGTCAGAATTCTATTCAATAAATAACTATTATTTATGCATTTACAACTGCAAATCACAATCAAATGAAGGGTGATTATATAATTTGAAAGAGGAACAGTCTAACATTAAATGGGGTATTAGCATTGCTGAACTTTGTAAAATTAGAAAAAGAGGGAAAGCAGCAATTGATTTAAAAAGTTAATATGTACTTTACTATAAAGACACAAATAATGGAATCACAAGTGGATTAGGATTTATTACCAATAGAAAATAGAAGACATTGTAGAGATTGGTGGCAAACCAGAAAGAGTAGTTATTCAACTTAATAAAAGACATCAAATACAGATAAGTCAGGTTTATTTCCTAACAAGTTCTTATTGTAATGAATAACTAGAAAAAATATATGAATATACAAAGCACTTTTGATAAGACCAAACAACATCTGACATGTTTAGGAAAGATGGTAATGCAAAAATTGAGTAAATGATTGAAATATGAAAGTCTTGTAAATCAATTCAGTTATAGTGAAAAAAATGAGAAATGGACACAGATTTGTGGTATTTACAGAAAAAGAAAAACTTTGTATTATGAATTCTGTCTTTGAGAGAAATGATAAATAAGAATGTACAGTAGAATTGGATTATATTTTGACTAACAGAAAATATCTATTTAAAGATTGTAATGTTCTTAATAGATTCAACCCAGAAAATGATCATTTATTACTAAGATATAAGTCACATGCAAATGCAACACTAGGGACTCAAAAATTATAGAAAAAACAATATTCATAGGTGATATTTCTAAGCTTCAGAAACATTTCAAGAAATTCAAATTATAACTTGCAAATCATTTCAAAATATTAATAGATTTTGCTCTTTAATGAAATCAATAAGAAAATAACTTATTCATTATTAAGAAGAACAAATATAGCTAATACAAATCGCATTAATTTATTAAAATTTTTACTGAAATATTATAATGTATAAAGAAAAAAAAGGAATACAAAAATATATAAATATAATCCATCAACAAGAATTGAATGTCTACAATTTTATAAATAACACTAAAAAAATAATAAAAAAATATAATTGTATATTAGCAATAAAAATCTCAAAATTGTAAAACAATATATTGATATTGTTATAAAAACTTATTTCAGCTATTACAAAAAATGATGGAACTATTACTATAAGAAGAGTTAATGTCACAAAATTGGAAAAAGTTTTTAAAAAATTGTATAGTAATAAAAATAAGAAAACAAAGTATCTCCTACCATTACTACTACTTTTAAATTGGCTAGCATTTAAATTAAAAAGTGGATACTGCAATTAAATCTATGCAAAAGAAAGAAATTTCTGATTATGATGGAATTATAGTCAATATCTTAAAAGAATCTGGTGAAAAAATAAAAAAGAACATTGGCAAATTTATGTATCAAATATTTAAATGATAGTGATAAATCAGATGATTTGAAGAATGCAGCAATGATATTGATATTGTAAAAAAAGTTGATGAAACATATTAGATATGGCAGAGTAATCACTCTTTTATCAAATTTATATACCAATACTATTGTAATTCAACTAAAATAAACATGGGATTTTAATCAATTAAAATAATGTATTATGAATCAGAACCAAATATTGAGAAAACTTATCAAAAAAAAAAATAATGTGAATATGTTGCCATTATACTTTGGATTTTTAGATTATGCAAATGCGTTTGATTCTATAAACAGTTTTATAGTGATTAAAGTATTTTCTCATCAAAATATCATTCTCACATATAATATTCTGAAAAATATTTATCAATCTGCAACAGAAATAATTAGATTGCAAAATGATAGTAAGAAGATTAACACTGAGAACGTTGCAGAACAGACTGAATCTATATCTCCAAAGTGTTTTACAGGTAATTTAAAAAAAAATATTTATTGGGTTAAATTATGAAACTAAGGGAGGAAAAACAAATGAAGATTCAGAAAATGTTGCAAGAGTTATCGCATGAAAGTAAAAAAGTAGGACTAAAGATAAATGCTAAAAAACTAAAGTAATATTCAATGGATTTCCCCAAAAGAAGAAAGTAAAATAATGAAGTATTAGAATAAATTAACAACTACATATAGTTTGGATAAAAATTACGATTATTTAAGATTGCGTTATTATAACAATTAGCTAACAAAATATTGCTTATATAATTTAATTCTTAAGTTAGGTATTTTATCTGAATATTTAACTATTCTAATAAAGAGAGTATTTGCTTTACAAAGTACCTGAACTTAGTGATTACGAATAAATATTTTGTATCTATCTGAGTATTTTTCCTTGAAAATAGGAAAGTCAAAAGTTTATTCAATTTTCGGGTAAACAGTAAAAATAGAAATAGATGTTTCTCATCATCTTCTGATTTCATTGTGAATTTAATATGAAAATGGATGGTGTTTATTTGTAAGAAGAATTGTTATAAATAGTCTTTTCCATATTGTCAGATAACAGGGCATCTATGTGTCTAAGCAAAATAAAAAGGTTTTAGAAGCAATGATTCTAAAGCAAAAATTTTGGTGAACTCAATAAAAGGAAATGACAAAGCCCATAAAGATGAGAGAACCCATCAGAGTACCAAAAATCTGCATATAAAGTTGTCTACTGTATATAAAATGAATGTTAAAAAATCAATATTTAGAAAAGGTAAGAATGTGCTTCAGCAGATTGCAGTGTGTAACTATGCTTAAAAGTGTGTTGATGGGAATACTTTTAAATAAAAAAAAACTACATTGAATCTAACTATTATATCATTTGTTTTAATCTTTAAATTTTTTAATGTAGAAACAAATTGTGTAGAGTTTTTTATATATGATTTTATAAATAATGTGGTAGATTATTTTATATATCTAAATACTTAGATAAAGCATGAATGAAGATTTAATTATACTAACTTTATAATAAACGGAATATTCGTTTTGTGTCCTTTTGATAAGGTTCAGAATTCAAGATAGGAAGAAGATATTTAATGGAGAAAAGGTTTGTTTTTACTATTTTTTAAATGAGTAATTTGTGTAAAAATAGCTTTTAATGTTCACTGGAGATAAGGATGTAATCTTGATTTGTTTTGACATAGGAATATTATTTGTCAGAGTAAGAATTTTATTATTTTATATGTCACAGTTCACAAACACAGTCATTACATTTGTTTGCTGAAAACAGAATAATGGACTTTTGTTTGTAACTTGTACAAATTGATGCATGCACAAGGCCTACCACATAACTAATATTTAAAGTGTCAATCCATTCTTAAACTGCATTATATCTTTGTCCAAACTAAAGTCAGTGCATCTAAGTCTAGATTTAACAAAATTCATAGCATCAAAAAATTTGGCATACAAATATATATATATACATATATATATATTGTACCGGTAAAATCACCATGCTTAATCACGCACAGTAATCCGAATTCAAACCCAGTCCACGTCTAGGAATAAATTCCAAAATGCAAACCAAATTCAAACCCAAACCCCTGGCATGACCAACCGATGGACAACGCAACAACGGTACGTGGTTTTCCCTTTAATAGCTCGTCGGAAAACACAGACTAAATTACCCTACAATCAGTTATTCATATATATCTTATATTCGAGATATTGGTATGGTTAATAATTCAATATATATTTAAGTTGTCGATACAGACAGCAGGTGCTTAACTAGATTTCGAGAGTAATAAGACAAGAGAGACAAAAATAGATTAAATAAATTTTTAATAATTATTGAAATCATTGAATACTATGTACAGATACGGTAAAATTTTCATACGTATATTTCTAATAATTTGCTACTAGTCCTTAATAATCATTTTAGACTGATAGACAAAACGCATGCCAATATTTATATGTTTTAAATGGTCGTACGAGTTGATATGAGAATCAGAGGAATTTGAGCATTTAAAATATTTAATTCCTATTTTATATTAAGTTGTTTGATTTTAATAGATTCAAACCATTACGTATACGGATAATTGGAGGAGGCTTTATATAAGAATATAATATAATAATGATGTACTGATGGTTGCAGAGCTTAAGATATACTACAATAATAACTTGTGGTGCATTGACGGAAGACCGGGCGGCTTGTACTTTGACAAGTCTTAATGCCCCCAAGTAGATCCGGGACACTACAACCAGCCGGGATCATTTTCGAACCCCGGTGATCCAAGAGATTATCTGGAGAAGAATTTCTTTCCAATTGGTAGTAAAAACGAGACGCCAATTTAGGCGAAGGAAAAGGCACTGCCACAGTAACATCGAGGAAGAATGATCGGAAGTGGACTTAAAGCGAAACTATATAAAACCTTGATTATTTCTCCGTAACATTTTCTACGCAACAATCTGATATGACTATTCAAAATAAAACATGGCGAAATCAAAAGATCACAAAAGTAACGATTAATTAATTTCACTCTGAAACCCATAACTTCCCAGGTTGTTCAGAAGGTAATAATAGTAACAAAAATATTCACTTTACATTATTACTCCATTCATATATAAAAAATAACATAATAAAAATTTAGACTTTATTTTATATTTGTTATTTGGAGCAGAGATTAAAATATCATTTTGACAAAATAAAAGGAACAATACAGGTACTTGAATATTTCTCAACTCAACATAAACGAACCAATTTTTAGTTCGATAAAAGAAAATTACTTTTAAAATGAATATAATAATAATACTATGAAATAAACTTTAATGGCTTTAACTAGAGTTGAAAAATATTATTATTGGCATCGCTTTGTTTGTAAATGTAAGTAATAATAAAAATATAAGTACATTCACTAATGAATTACTATTAGGCACAAAATATTAGTAAATCATCATCTAAAGACTAGAGCACAGAAATATTAGAGAAGAAATTTAGTGACAGGCTTTAATGTAACATTTTAACGAAGGAAAACAAGAAATTTACATGTAATTACTTAGAACAATTCATAACAGATTAAATAATAAAATTATTAAGCTTAGAAGAAAGTTAAAAAGTTCATGTAACAAGGGTTACCATTCTTTCTTCGTCCGGCTTTTCTCCTTGCGGTAATGTTTATGCAGAACATAGGCGCGCATTTTGGATTCCTTAGAACGGCATGATTAATTTAAAGGTTGGAATTGAGAAAACTGGAAGCACAGGAAACATTATGGATCAGCGGCTCGAAAGATTTAAATCGGCAGAACAGGGATCAGCTTCTTAGACTTAGCCCAACATTATTGCAATCTACCGGGCAACTTCTTAATCACAGTTGAGATGATTTCTCTGGAACAATTACTTTGCTGTAGCTCGAGATGGTCTACCCACAGCAAAAGTCAAAAAGTAGAGACCCCTAGTATATTATAACATAAGATGGCTACGGTTGATCATTCTGCATAGTTTTTGTTCATGACTCCGCCTCCTTTGATTTTCTGGCCTCCAGCAATATCTAATTTTGACTATACAATTGCATTCGCCTTTCTTGATAAGAGTCCTACATTTCTCATTTCCATTGTTTGATTTACATTTATTTCTAAATTCAATACATGATTCTAAATTGACAAACTAAATAATTACATAGGAATTCGTGAATACAAAATTGAAATTCATTATCTTAACTTTCAAAGTACAAACTAATTATTCTATACATTTTGTACACGTAAGATTTGACTAAAAATACCGATCAAAGGAATGTGACTTTTGATCAGCATTTTTAAATGACTTTGTATAATTTTGAAAGATTTAAAATTAAAAAAAAATATATACACGCAATGAAACTTTTAAATTGAGCGAATATAAACCTACAAACCACACACACGAATATTATTTATCATGATTTGTAATATTTATACTTGTAATATTTACATTAAATTCTTTTAAACAAAGCGTAAAATAACTAACTTAAAATTTATGTGGCCTGGAATAGAAAAAGCCTCATTGCGGGTAAATAGTGATTTAGAATTACCGTACTTCAAAATGAAAACTATGAAACTAAGATCGATCCTTCGATCTGTCTGTTTCATATATATATACATCATCAATGTCTGCTATTAATATATGACAATTAAAAACACATTATAACAGAATGTATTAAATTTAGCAATATATTCTATTATATATTCTATTATAGTGAATATGTAAATATATACATTTTAAATTATAACAATGGTAGACAATATTAGCCAGAAGTTCTTTTGATTATATTATAATCATTATTATCTGAAATAAGTGTAGACAAAGCAAAAAAGAAAAGTAGATATTACATGATTTTCCAAAAACTATGTATATTGGTATTAGCAGAATGTTTGTTTTTTATACTATTTTTAAATTGACTTATAAAGACTGACACTTTGATTTTTCTCTATCTATGATGTCTTTCTTTATTTAACGTTCTTGTATGATTTGAGCTAAAAGTAAATTTAACATAGCAACATTTCTCATGAACAAAAAAAGGAACAGTATTGAATTGATTATTCTCAGGATTTTTAATCTTTTTTTTCAAAGCACATCTCAACTCTCCAATATATATATATATATATATATATATATATATATATATATATATATATATATATATATATATATATATATATATATATATATATATATATATAGTGCATTTAATGATAGATACAATGTTTCATTTTATGTTCCTCTAAATGTAAATAAAGAGATTAATAAATATAAAAATACTACCTCTAAAATGTAAACAAGTAATATTATATAACAACTTATATGCAGATAAAAAATATCATGCATTGGAGAATCAAGATTAAATAAAATATTAAATGTACACCAACTACTATATAATCATGTAAAAAATGCTAAGATTAATCACTTCAATAAAGCTTTGTTTTTCTTTGAGGATCAAAAATCTTCATAAATCAATTTAAAGGTAATATGATAAATAGATAATTTGCTAATATTAATATAAACAGTTCTTGGATAATCATGTGATACCTACTTTTCATTTTTTCATTGCTCTATTTATTTTATTTCAGTGATAATAATTACAATATAACCAAAAGTTCTTCATTTAATATTGTTATTATCTACCATTATTATAATTTAAAATGTATATATAGTACATTTTTAATGAGTAATTTGTTACTTAAATATATAGATACAGATCAAATAAATGGCAGTATAATATAGAGGAGTATTTATAAACATATATATCTTCCCACATGCTGTTGCATCATTTGTAATAGAATGTAAACAAGTGATAGTAATATAATGTTGAAAACTAGTAAATAATGTTACCCACTGCTAGAACTCAGTAGCAGAGCATAATTAAAAGTTATTTATGCTGGATTTAAAAGATGCATAATGATAGTTGAAACATTTAAGTTGAAGCTATTATGTGATGTGATGTGATATACCATGACTTCTCTTTAAACGAAGTCAGGAATCTCTCAGCAACTATGCCTAAAGAAACCTCTAAGCCACTTTACTTTCCCCTTTCATTCCCCACTATAAACTTTCCCATAATCTGCTCCATCCCATTTCCACAACATAATCTTTTTCAACTCTATGGTCTTTATATCTAAATCCTCCTTATCTTTTTTCAAACCCAGCATAAAAACCAATAACCCACTTTCTGTATAATCACTTTGTTCATATTTATTATCCCATAACTTCTTTATTTGTACTCTTTCTGCTTTCAAGCATTTACATTCAATCAACAGATGCCTAATATTTTCTATATCTTCCTTACACAATTTGCAAACTAAATCACCCATATTTTTCCATTTACATGTATATTTTCTTGATGCTAAAGATCCCATTCGAGCCTTAAACAGTAAGCTATTTTCCTTACTATTATCACAAATTAACACACATCCAATGTTCTGTTTACTTCTATATATATTTAAATTATTTTACTCTCCATACTAGTTCTCTATCTTTCCAACACTTTATTCTTTATTGATGCATCTATTCTTTTATCCCATTCCTTACCACTATAACACTCAACACTACTCCTCACACAATCATCCCACCTTTTATATAAGTATACTGATATAAATTCTTTATGTAAATCCTTTGCATACCACATTACCTTTCTCACCCATCTTGTTGCCTGCCCTTTACTCATAACCCAAGTAAACACTATTTTGGCTATTTTTTTACTATCCATAAACTGCAACCTACCAAACATTTTCATTTTATTTTTTGCATTTCTTATATAAAAACTTGATCCCATTTCTCTTTGAATTGCATCCTTTGCTGTCCATACCTCTGCATCTAATACATGTGTTCCTACTTCTCTTTGTACTTTCTCTAAGTAATCTAATATTCTTTTACTAACACATAACACATCATTACCATATGTTAACCCTGCTACTGCAACTCTCTTCCATACAATTTTAGCTACATCATATTTATTATATGAAAACACTGTTAATTTCTTTACTAAACCCTTTCTTTTCTTTGCTTCATTTACCAATTTTTTCTCCCATTCAACCAAGAAATTTTCATGATTACTTAAGATGATTCCCAAATAACTATATCTATCCACCACACTTAACTTTATATCCCCCAATAAAAATTCTACATCTTCTCTTTCCCCATTATTAATCATCATTATATTTGATTTTTCTTCACTAAATTTAATACCCATCTCTTTACCCACCCTTGCACATATCCTCACCATAACTTTCATATCTTCTCTTTCTGCACATAAAAAAACATCATCTGAAAAAAAAGAACCAACAAAATATATACTTCCTTGCCACCCATTAATGGTATCTCTATCCCTCTTTCTAGTCTTTCTATTGCTTTCTTTATTTCATTCAAATACAACAAAAACAAAATAGGTGTCATAAAGCATCCTTGTCTTAATCCCACCCCATTTTTAACTTTGATTCTATGTCCCCTAATTGGTAAGGTAAGTAATTATTTTCATATAATTTCTTAATATTTACTAAAGCTTCATCCATTCCCAAAGTTGATAACCTTACCAATAATCTATTTCTATTTACTCTATTATATGCCTTTTCTATATCTATAAAACTCATATATAATGATCTACCTGAATTCCTACTCATATCCATAAGTTGTGTAACTACAAATAAACTACCTCCTATACACCTATCTGACCTAAAACCTTCTTGCATTTCCCCCACTACATTATTCTCTGCCATCCACTTTACAACTCTTCCAACCACCACATATGAAAAAACTTTATATAGAACTAATGTTACCACTATCAGCCTATAATTATTTAACTTTCTATTATCCTTACCCTTTCCTTTAAATAATAATCTTACTCTTGTATTACTTCCAACTCCCCGGAAAAACTTTCTTCTGTGCCATCTTATTAAAACATGTAAATAACTTTGCTTTTGCTCTATGCCCTAAACTCATTACCATCTCTGCTGCCCATCCATATAAACCTCTCTCCTTTCCATTTTTTAATCTCTTCCCTGCCTCATTCACTTCATTTTTCGTGAACCTAATATTTCCATTACTAAATGCTTTCATGTTTTCTATCACTAAGCCCTTCACATCTAACATCTTTTTCTATATCCATTACATATCTATTTAAGATTCTCTCTGACTCTTCTCTAGAGCTACACTTTATTTCCTCATCATCTATTAATACTCTCTCTATCTCCCCCAACCCTACATTTTTCCTTTTAATGGAATTCCAAAATTTTTTACTCTCATCTCTTCCACTTTTATTAATATCCTCCAACAATGTACTATTCAACTTCATCCTCTCTCTATAATTATCCATTTTAGCCAACTTCTTCTTTTGTAAATACTTTCCCCATTTAGCATTAATATCATTTTCACTTTCTTTGTTCTTAATAGCACACTTATATTCTCTGCATGCTTCTTTCCTATCTTTTACACTTTTACTAACTTTCATTTTTTTATTTATTTTTTATTCTTCTGCATATTCTCGACTAAAACCCTATTTGCCACTTTTTCTATTTCACCACACCAGTCCTCATACTCATCCACAACCAAATGTTCCATGGCTTCTTCAACTTGTATTTATACTCTTCCAACTTATTCTTATCATTCACTCTCCATCCACATCTTTCACTATTGTTTCTACCTTTATTTCTATCCTCCATCACATTACTAACCATTTCTATTACAATAAAATTATTATCACTTTTGCATACTCTCTCTTCATTATCAAACACCTTAATTTTCTATATTTTATTAATTCCCTCTTTCTCTACCAATACATAATCTATTGTGTGAAATATATTATTCCTAGACCATGTGTATTGTCTCTCATAAATATTTAATAAATTCCCAATGCTCAAATTTACTCTTTGACAAAATTCCTTCAAATACTGACCATTCTTATTATCTACATCATCAATTTCTTCAATATGTCCATTCATATATTTCATCTCAGCACCATCTGAAAATGTATTGACCATAAATAAACAAATAAGCCCATTTTATGTTCATAAAAAATTGATTTAAAACGACTAGTAGAAATGGTATAGAGCTATTTTGTATTTTAAATTATTTTTTTAATTAAACAACATTAACATAATTATAAAAATAATTGGATATAACCTTGTCCCTGCTGAACACATCATATTCCATGATTGAGAAGTGCTGGAATTAGGGATGGCAAAAGATTCACCAGAACATGTTTATACACGCTTAAAGAATACATATTTAATTTAGTATTTAAATAACTTTAATGTAATAATTAAAAAAACAATTAATATTTTTATTAATTAATTAATAATATTAAACAATGAAAAGGAAATAAAAGAATTAACGTAAGTATTCTCCAGTAACAGAAATAAAGTATTATATTTTAACTCTGACTTATTTACGAATGCTGTTCGTCAGATTGAAAATAAAACGAAATCTTTTAAATTATGTGAGCATATAAATATGGTAACATATATGTGTGTATGCATTTCTTTTAATAATATAAAAATATTTCAATTAAATCTAGGTTAAACTTTTTTGCTAGTATATAATTACATTAAATTTGGTATAAAAGCTATATGAATATGACTACTTTATATATTGGAATGTGTGTGTGCGCACTTTATTAAAAAAAAAAACAGTTTTTAATAATTTCTTTTCTGCATACATTAAGTTGCATTGTTTTTTAATTTATAAATAATATACGAACCTAAACATTATACATGTACACACATATGCATTTAATAATATAAAAAAAAATTAACTGATATGATTACAGATTTTCAAATTTTATGATTTTCATTTATCTTTTAATATAAAAAAAAATATTTGGTTCGCCTTATATATTTTCTGCAAATGAATTAATTCAATATTTTATAAATGTTATAGCAAAATTCAATAAATTATATTTATCGCAGTTCCTAATTCCTGAAGGATTTTAAATTGTTGCCTGCTTTGTTTTCTTTATGCAAATTTTTATTAGTTAATAGTGTGAATTTATTCAAAGAAGTTAATCAGTTTTTACTTTTAAAATAAGTTATTATAAGTTAAATCCCCTTTCTTTTGGGCATTTTCTTTAATGTTGGAATCAGTTTTTGAAATAAGTTGTCACTAAATATGTGAATGCTGAGTATTTTTCGATTATTATTAGATTTTTTTATCTATGCTTATATATATATATATATATATATTTCATATTTACATTACATTTATAATTAGTGATTTTTTCTATCTACAGTTTTTTTTTTCAAATGTCGTTTTAAATATATATATATATAAAGATTAGATTTATACATTAAATATGTATATTTATTTATTCTGGTTAACAAATAGACAATATAAATAATGATAGCTTTAACTCAGATTTATATTTATACTTATGTAAATGTGGAAAGATGTAAATGAATAAAACCAGACACCCTATTCAGAAGAGATTAAAAAAGTAAAAACTGGTGATTAAAAAAGAAAAACCAGATGTATCTAAAATACAAAACCATTTATCTACTAATGATTATACCTTGTTTTCCTGAAAATAAGATCTAACCAGAAAATAAGCCCTAGCAAAATATTTCAGGATGCTTATAATATAATCCCTATCCCTAATATAAGCCCTAGTTAAGATTGTTAGCTACACAAATGATTAATGAACTACTGAATTATAAATTTAATGAATGTACCAATAAACAATATTATTGACATTAATGCTTTTAATAAATGGTGCTATAAATTATATGGTTGCTTTGGATGTAATTCTATCTGTATAGAGAAACACTTTAACTCCAACATGGCATTATATTAGACAATTTATAATTTCATTGACATATATTTAGATATTTATTTTATTTACTATTTAGATTTAGAATGGTTGATTTAGTTTTACAGTTTCATCATGGTAGCTTTTATATATTGAAGATAAAAGAAAAATTAGTTTGATTTCTTAAACATTTTTTTTTCCTCATAAAAAATTTTATTAGAATAACAAAGTGACTTTAATAGTCAATTTTTAGCTTAAGTTAAATCATCAGTTTTTCTTCTTAAAAAGTTTTTAAAAATAATCCCCAAACAGGGCTATTACAAATATATTGAAAAATGTTTACAATGGGTGTACTTGATAAAGGATGGATGCATTTATGTCATATATAAATCATCATAATTCAGTATGCTATATGTTATAATGGGCATACTTAATGTGCATGTGTAAAATACAAGAATATTTTCTAAATATTTGTGCATGCATTGTTTTCATTGCATTTTTGTGAACAAACCATTCTTAATTGTAATCATTTTTGTTACCACACAGTCTGTCAAGCCTTCAATTAACAATTGATTTAATGGTAAATTTAAACAGACTAATATTCTGATCACCAGAAAAAAATGAATGCAAAGAAGAAAAAACTATTCCAGTGGGTACAAGAGAGAAGTTGTTGGGAGGTGGCTTCTGGGGTAAGAATATTGCAGCTTAAAGAGAAATATTTGAAGAAATATAGATTTTTTATGTTAAAAAAAAACATACCCTGAAAATAAGTCATGTAGTATCTTTTGGAGCAAAAATTAAAATAAGATCCTATCTTACTTTCAGAAAAACATGATATGCTCACTTGGAAAAAGATGAACATAATTAAATAAGGAGAGAGAGAGAGAGAGAAATACAAGGATAAAAATTTAATAATGCTACTCAATGGCAAAAAAATTCATAAATTAACTCAGTGTGATGATTCATAATGGTTAGAAATCACTCATTAATCTTACCTTTAAAAAATTGAGAAATTCTAAGAGCTCCCATACATAAATAAATGAAATTTATACTGACTGTTGTTTTTCATACATTTGATTAGAGAGTTACTTTAAATTCAATATGTACAAGTCATCTTGATTCAATTACCATGCTAATACTATTACTGGTTAGGCCAGTAATACTTGAAGAAAATTGAATAATACCACTTCAAACATTGTGTTATATATCAATTCATAGACTACTACTAATAAATGAATGTATTTAAAAAGTTTAAACAACATTCTTTTTTTTCTAAAAACATTTAACAATTAATTTTAGATGATGGAAATAGTCTAATCTTATATTGGAATATGATAGCAGATTATTTTCTTCTATACAAAGATTGAAATATCTTTTTAGTTTTAGACTTTATTTATTACCTGTTGGCCTATAAAAACATAAAAACAATATATAAAGCCTATAAAAACATAAAAACAATATATATATAAAAAAAAAAAAAAAAAAAAAAAAAAAAAAAAAAATATATAAAGCAAATAACTATTACTGGATCATCTGATACTTATTGCTTATTATCAAAGATTTTTATAATATAGGACTAGAAATTAATTACTTATTGCATCTTTCAAATAACCTGCTATATTTATCATTTATTTTCATCAGCAATAAAAAACTTTGGATATAACTTCAGAAAGAAAGCATCCAACTAATAATATATCCTATTATTTTTTAAATCACAGTAAAATATATAATTTATCAAAACATCTTTTCTCATATGTAGAAGCTTTGATAATTGTGTTTTTTTTCTCTTTCATCTAAGATTTTTTTTTTACAAAAATGTTTTGACTTACTTTATATTTTGCCTTTTTCCCCACATGCGGCAGGGGTTTTTTCATGAATATATATTTATTAATCTATTTTAAGATAAGTTTACAACGAACACCAGATTATTATCATGGAATAATTATATTTATCAATTCTAAACAGTATGCTTTATAATTAAGAGCTTATCCAAATTAATGAATGTATATATTTTATGTTGTAGCAATTTCTTCAATTTAAACTTAGCTTTGACAGTCTATAGTAATGGCCAACAAAAATTTTCTTCTCTGTACCATTATCTATTAAGCAACTATTATAATTTTTCCACATTTCAATTTTTTTATAAGTTTGCTTGTTGTCCCCTCAATGTGTGCAATTACCCTAGTTCTTACAGATTCTGAGTTAGCTTTTCAGTTTTGGGACAAACTTTAATTTATTATCTGGTTAACTGCTGAATTAGTAGCTTTTAACACATATTTTTTTTCTTTATTCATTCCCTTTTTCAAGCTCTACTCAACTTTTGACACATAAAATTACATGAAAATTACAGTCATTGGTAATAATCATGAAATAAAAAAAGCTTGACACCTAATTAATTCTAAAAAGTTGATAACTATAAGATCCAATGGCATTTTTATTAACAAGAAGAGACATATTAATCTGATGACATAGTCAATTGCTTGCTCAATTTACACTTATACACATCCAAAGACACTATTATATATGTTAATGAGGGGATCATTTGGGTTTTGTTTATATGCATGCACATATGCCAATCTATATGCTTAAATTTACTGTAGTCTTACTTTGACAAAAATATATTGTATTGAAGGCCTGGCTCAGCAAAACAACAAATATTGTTAAGATTTATTACTATAGTAGTTGACAATTGTCTACATCTGGTAGAATTTATATATTTATATTGACAATTATTTACTTACCCTAATAGAATTTTATATGTGTATATATATTATAATGGTCAGGGAGAACTGGTTTTACCGTATCTACTGTACAAGGGCACCACCAGGCCATTCGAACCTGGAAAATTTATATAGTAGGCAGATATGTACTGCTAAGATCCAAATTTATTTTATATTTGACCATTAGCCATGTCACTAGCTCAAGGAGATGCAGAGATTTAATATAAAACTTTTTAAAAATATATTTTAATATTAAAATAATAAAATAAGCCACTGCCAGTAATAATGCACAAAAATTATTTATTAATGCACATATATAAATATTTAAAATTGAGGAATAAAATTTATACTTTACTATTAATTTTAAATTATTATTTTAGACAGTCCACACAGATAGACCATTTATAGAAGTTTGTTTTATAATGTTGAGTATAGATTGCTACATAGATTACTCATTTAAAAACTTTACAAAACAATAATTCAATCCCAGACTAAAAATTTGCAGCCAACCCAACACCTGCTTCCAAATATACAGACACAACCAATGCAATATGAAAATGCTAACATAAAACCACACTGTCAGGAATATGCATCTGCAGTGTGATATTATTTGAAGGACATGATCCTCATACTGTACAGAAAGGTGTGTCTGTCTGACAAAGGAATCATGTATATAATATTTGAAATTCTATGTATGGGAGAGAAATGTTTATCTGCCAACTTATAGCCCTTTCCATAGAGCTAAAGAAGTTAATGCTGCAGGAAATACATCTGCATATATTGCAACACAATGACTATGCCTTTGGGTCATGCATTCAGTTGGACTTTGCCCTGTATGCTAACATGCTTCACATTGCATTAAGATATACACCCATATATCTCTCTACTAGCATTGACTCAACCATGAGACAAATAGCCTGAAATTAAAGCCATTTAAAATAAACATAAATAAATTTAAATATAAAGTTATTAATTGAACAATTGCTAAGGTAAATTTACAATAAATTAAACCCAATGGCACTCATCATAAAGTGCCACATTGACAACAACTTAAAATATAAACAGTAAATATGTTTAGATACTTAGCATGAGATGTCGTATTTACCGATATATATATATATATATATATATATATATATATATATATACACTTTCACATATTAAAAATATTAAAACATAATCAACATAAAGAATCCATGCAGCTATCTACACAAAAATTTAATACATTTTTTTGATTTCATTAATACATATTAATTAAAAGAAATGGAAATAATTGAATTGGCAAACATATATAAAAAAAATATAAAAATAAATATTAATAACTTATTTAATCTGTGTTGTTCAGATAAGAGTTTATGGTTTAAACTTAGTTAGGCCTTAATTATTTAAGAAATTATTCAAAGTTCATTTAGCAAAAGTTTACAATGATTTGAGTTCATAATTATACTTACATTAGAGGAGTTCCTGGTTCCTTGTGACAATTCCTGCAATGTCTTTATTATTCAAAATTTTAGAGAAAACCAGTCTGTTGTTCATACAACAGTTATTAATACGGAGGCTGCCATAGCTGGATCAATCCTGAAACTATTTTATTGTAGAACCCATATGATTCAGGGTCTACAATAATGCCATTCATATTTCAACAGTCACTTCATTTGAAATTAGTAAGAGGATAAAAAGTGCATCTTTTCACTCCTCAAGTTCACTGAGCATATTTTCCTGTTCCAGTGGTTTTCATTAGGGTCTGAGTGTTGGTTGCCCTTCCACAAGCTGGTAATGCAAAATTTTTATATTTCTTATCTGACCTTTAATTAAAATTTTCCCAAAAGGGCTCATTTACTGTAGATTAATTAAAACCAAAAATCATTTCCATCTTGAGTTTTAACACAGTAGATAGTAATTTAATTATTGTACATTCTTAAAGATATATCTTTTTATTTTTATATCTTTAAGTTTTTGCTTAAAATTTAGTTTTAAAATATTTTTTTTATAATAAAGTTTTCTTTTATTAATTTTTCATCTGTGCGATATATATATATATATATATATATATATATATGTTTTTGCAAGTTTTTAGTTTTCAATTTTTAATTGTAACTTTTATTTAATAACTTTCATTTGCGAACATTTATACTTTATTTTCTTTTTTAAAAAAAAAATGTAATGGCATGTGTGACCATTACAATATATATATATATATATAAGAACCATATTACACTGAACAAAATGCTTTTTTTATTTTGAAATTAAGTTTTAACACTTCCTATGATATCATATTTGATTTAATTTACATAATTTATGTTTTTTACATTTAAGATTTTCACATATATCTTTTTAATGTGATCTTCATCCAAAAGTTTTTTTTTTCAATCTTTCAAATTTTATATAGTGTTTATGCATAAATACATTTTTCAGCACTTAAAAAAGTCAAGCATTGGTGGCCGAGAGGTCAGCACAGCTGCGTTAAAAGCAGTTGTCCCAGGTTAGCAGGTTTGTTTCCTGGCCGATGCTATAACACATGAAAAAAAAATCTATTTAAAAAAGAGTTCTATCTTTACATTGTTTTTACATTCTCAGACTTACATTCTTTTATATTATTCATGACAGTTTTATAGACTTTCATAATTTCATATTTTTCTAAAACTCTTTCTTCAACTTGTTTGAATTTTTCTAATTGTTTTTGAAAATTAATAATAAATGTAACCCCTAATTAAATGTCATAGAAATATTTAAGTAGCACAGCCAGAAGATTTGTGCATAAAATCTCTATCTAGTGACTACTTATTCAATATCTCCATACTAGTTTCTGGTTTGTGGCTTTCATCAGTGAGGAGTCTTGGATCTGAAAGCACTGCACCTAGATCTTAGGATCTAATGCAACCCTCCAGCAGCCACCTTTTATCTCTACTTAACTACAAAACTATGAGTATTAAATTGAAAATACCTTAATATTTTCAATACAAGCCCATCAGCTTATATAGTCATATAGGTCTGTATTCAGTTCAGTACCCATACATTTTGGTGTCTTTGGATTTTTAATAACCATAGCCAACAATACCCTATTAGGCAGGATTTATTTTAAGCCAATAAACAACACATGACCACCATTTCTTATGATTGCTTAGATGTTGGTGGCTATGGTTATTAAAGAACCAGAGGCACCAAAATGTATCGGTACTGAACTGAGTTCAGACCTATATGACTATATAAGCTGATGGACTTGGGCTGAAAATATTAAAGTGTTTTCAATTTAAAACTCATAGTTTTGTAGTTAAGTAGAGATAAAAGGTAGCTGCTGGAAGGTTGCATTAGATACTAAGATCTAGGTGCAGTGCTCTCACTGATGAAGGCCATATGCCAGAAACTTATCTGGGAATAATAGATGAGTAGGCATTAGATAGGGATTTTATGCACAAGCTTTCTGGAATTCATTGATTACTCTAGCTTGCAGTGTGGCAATACATATAGTGAGTTTTTGCCTGTTTTAATAACAATTATAAGCAAGCATAAGAAATGTTGGTCATGGGTTTGCTTATTGGCTATATGTATATTATTAAACTTGTGATTGTGTTACATTTGTAAAACATATGACAATAAAAAAATAATTATCCTCTTGCCTGGCATTGTTTAAAATTTTATTCAACAAGAAAAAGTAGCCAGTTTACTGTCAATAATGATTATGGCTCATGTAGTATTGCAATTTGATGTAATGGAAACAATTTTGAATCATATCAGATATTGATATTGTAGTTAATAGAACAAGTCCAACTATAAAATAATACTGATGATCAAAACAGATATAACTTCATTTTCAGTCATGCTTTAATTAAATCTTCAATAGTTAGGGATACATTTATATATCTCTTTACAAAACTACAATTGAGTTTTTTTTATGAAAACTTTCTCTTTTGTTTTTAACTAAATATCAGGCATAGATACGTAGAAAAACAATCATATACATATAACCATATTTAACCCAATAAATGTATATCATATGGATAAAGATCCACAATTCATACATAAACAGAAATTGAGAATATGCTTTTTTTAATAATAATAAAAAATTATTAAATAATAAACCAAATATTTTAACACAATCATATTTTGAGGGTTAAAGCTTATTATAATTATAAAGTTCCATTAGATGTATCTCTATTTTATTTCACAATGAATTGTTAACTCACTAATGTCACTAAATAGTTAAATGGGTTTACAGAATTTTATTTTATATATGTTACATCATAATCACAATGTACAATAAAAATATATACTTTGATATTTGGAGAAAGACGTAAAGGCGGGAGAGCATAAAATCTTCTCTCATCTATTTCTTTTTTCCTAACATAAAAAATATGTTTTAAACATTTTTAACAATATTTTTTAAATTTACAAAATATATTTATTAGTCTCCACTTTTTAACATTAAAATGAGTCATAAATGAATATTATCTGAATACTTAATGGCTATACAGATTATTAAAGATAAATATTAAAGTAGACTTTTAGTTTAAATAAATAAAATTATTTTAAATATTTTACGCTTACACATATATGTATTTTATATCTATATAACTGAACCTATTCTTGAGTATATTTGAAGATTCATTTCTTCTAATACTAAATTGGACTAAAAACTTAATTTAAACTCTTGGCAAGATTATACATAGTTCTTGGGTGTATCTTATTCCTTAAATTATAAGCAAATTGTTTTATAAATAAATTAGGGTGCAGTGTTTTTTAGTAATATTTATGTAGACAATATAGCAATCAGGCTAATGAATAGGGTAATAGGTTACTTTATAGGTAACAGTCTATTATTTTAAGACTTATTCCTCTGTGCTTTACCTTTAAAGAATTATTCAGACCAAGAAATAGTAAATTAAAGATATATTGGAAATCCAAAGTTATAAACCCTGGTTCTATTCAAGGTTATAATCAGCAAAAAAAGTGACTCAAGGTTATAGAAATCATGAGATGGGAAACTTATTAACCTTAAATCATGCTCTTCTGTAGAATCTTCATTCATCACTAGCTATTGAATTAGATAGTTGATCATTCATTGACATTGTTAGCTGAGAGATCAGCGCAGCAGCCTTGCAAGCACGCAGTTGGCTGCAGATGGTTGTTGCATATTCACCTCCTGGACAATGCTATGACTAATGGAAAAAATGCTTCAATGCCTTTTAATGGATAAATTACCTGTGTGTCGATAGCTGAATGATAATCTGCCACCCTAATTGGAATATTATTCTATAAACAATTATAATTTTTTAACCTTTTTTAGCAACTGATTTAATTATTTAATTTTCTTGTTTATATATCTTACAAGAACTTCTAATTAACAAGATATAAATTTTCAATAATTATTTTTGCTGTATATTTTTGATACAATATTTTTCTTCTTTTTAAATCCTTTTTTTTTAATATGTCAAAGCATTGACCGGGAAGTGAACCCAGGACAGTTGCTTGGAAGGCAGCTATGGTAACCACCTTTTGTCAATATGTTATTGTCATTAATTAATCATATTAAATAATGTATATTTAATTTTAAAGTATATTTATATCAGATTTCTTTTTTTTTTACTCGCTACCAATCATATGTTTGTTTGTTTTTTATTTCAGTCTAATTAATGTTATATTATTTTAGTAGATGTAGAAAATATGTAGCTATAAATATCAATGTATAAAACTAAATCATTTTAATATAAAATATAAAGAGCCAGGCTTTGCTTTTCATGAAATATATAGATTCATGGCCATTAAGTAATTTCCATGAATATTGAGATATACACTAAAATTACCCTTTCACATTAATATATTTTATGTTATATATTTAACCTGTTTATACATTTTTGCATGTGTTTGATATATATATTGTAACCAAAATCCCCGGAGCCGTCCACCCTGATGGCTCACAAAGGTGGTAACCAACCTTCCATCACCCCTCCAACTACCCATCATCATGCCGTACTTGTTGCGGCACTATAAATTGTAACCGTAAATTGTGTAATCTCAACTACGTAACGTAAGTGCACTAGGAATTACAACTTTGGTCACTGATCAACTCTCATTGCACATTATCAGCTATTAAGAGCTGTATCCAAAAGCATATCATACTATTTATTTTATGCACAAAAGACCACAATCAACATCTGGGGCAATTTACTATAGACAAAATTAATGAATTAACCTAACTTTTTATAATTTATTTGATCGCAGCCAGGGTATACCGCGAAGACCTATCATAGTATTATTATAAAACATATTAAACAAATTATAAGTACAATTTTATCACCCTTAAACCTCAATTTGCGATTTTTATGGTAGTGCGACCCTATGGCCGACCATGTACAAGATAGCGTAATTTGTGGAACTACATAAAATTATGAAATTTTAAATCATCTATATGATTTCTAAGACAGATGCTAGTCCAGGTAAAGCTTTGCAATTAATAAACATGAATAATTGGGTTCTTTTATAATTTAATATATCATTGAGACTCTTATTGTATTGACGAATGAAAATTTAAAATGTTAGGTAAATACTTAATCATATCATTATTGAATAAATCTGTTCACAAGTTTAATAATTAATTTGTATTTTCCCTACACGACGCTCTACGCAAAGCCACAATGATGGAAAAGGTAAATGGGATTTTATTGTACCTTACCAATCATATACTACCAAAGACGAAAAGCATCTTAATGTTTTCTCAAAATATTAATAAATTCTTATATCATGTAGACAATAATATGTAATTCAATGTATGCTCTATAATGTATGCTCTATCCAAAGTTTATGATTTCTGATGTTATGAATGACTCATAGCAACGGCACAGTAAGTTTAATTATAAATCAACTTTTATTTACAAACTTTATGAACAATAAATAGTTAATTTCAATATTTTAAATAAAACATAAATAAACAAATAAATAATTAAATGATGGTTCAATAGACTTTCTTCAATACATCTCACAGGTACAGTATTTAAAAACCTAATCATACCTTATTTCAATCTAATATAATGAATATTGAGACAATTATTAAATTCAGCATTAACTTATGAAATATTGAACGTCATTTCCAGATTCAATAAATCCCTACTGTATACCTATAATAATATAATAAATAATATGATGTTTGTATGTTTTAGCTATAATGTAATCATTAATTAAAATGAAAATGTAAACTTACACTCCGGTAGATAATAATTAACCAACAGTTAATTATCATGAAGTACTTGAATAGAATGTCCTGTTGCCATTTATCAATCTAACCGATAAATTATGCTTACAAATGAAGAAGATGATTTGGCAGATCAACTAAAATACTTTGCCCAACTTATATCTGTGAAGCAAACATATTCCTGTGGATGTATTCATCTACACATAGGAATTAAATAATACTAACTTGCGTATTTAAACACTATCATAAAGTCATACGTATAATCACACAATTCCGCGGATTAACCACCAGCGCAGGAATGTGTGTAAAATACAAAATGGCAATTAAAATAATCTGCGGATTAACCACCAGCACAGATTAAAGCCTTTAACATACTAAAACAACATTATAATTTACTTCACATTAAAGTGCAAATCATCCCCCTCAATTCTTCTGATTATTCAGAATACACTGACACTTTAGCACATGTGGGTTCTTGCTTAACAATATGTCACAATAATCAGGACAACTAATGTACTACTTATCTTGCTTAAAATAAACATGTGTAATATAATATAAATAATATTGGCATGGGAATATAAATCTGGAAAGAATCACAAAATATCTCACAAAGATTACTACGTCTCATGAATTCATTAAGCACTGTTTAAGCCTTTTCCGCGAGTGCTATTCTTTTGAATAAATATTTTATTCAACCCTTATTAATTTAAATCTAACAAATATAACTTATGAACTTCATATGCGAGTTCATATAACGATAAAATTAAATAAATGTATTATTTATCAAACATATAACATTTAACGGTGTGTGTGTGTGATAAAACTAAATGTAAAGCATTTTATAGTTCAAATACATGAATTTTAGCAGATGTGTATCACAAATTGGATTGTATAGCGTTTTGTAACTCCTAATGTGATCCGTGGAATCCATGTACAATGTGTAGAATAATAAGTATTTGAGGTAATAGCTATAACTGTAGTTAAATTCCATACATGCAATTATATCCATTTGATTAGTTATTAAAGCAATATTAGATTAACGATTTGCGTGGCTCTCCAAACATGAAATAATTTTAAAATAGGATACACAGAATTTAAATGAAAATGTTTTTCATAAAGTTATTAATCCCTACATCTCTCTATCAAAAGTGTTCCAAGTTTATCCTATCCATGCAAGTATTTATTTATCCATTGCGTTAATCCAGGAATAACCAATTACAGCAATTACTTTATTCATTTTAAACTGACGATACAATTATAAAATAGCTTTGTTTAATTATTTAAAGAATGTTTATGATCCAAATGTTAAACAAATTAACTAGCAATTATTACTGGCATTATAAAATTAATTATCAATCAATAATATATTTTATTAGAATTAAAGAACGGAAATATTAAAAGTTTTTGACAAATTTAACGCTTTACTTTATTTTAACTTAAACTTTTCTCTTTTAAAAAAAAATTTTCATTTTAATAAAACTTCTGTAATTAAAACACTGATTCAAATTTTCCAAATTGTAGAATAATAAATATTTCAAAACATACCAAATTCTTGTATTTAATTCTTTCAAACTGGGAAGCTCTGACATTTCAAAATGCGATATTGGAAAACGCTACGGTGCATTTGATTCAGTTGGCCAACCTTGAAAAGATCTTTAAGTTTTAGTGATCCATCTTAATTAGATACCACTAAGTTATTTTATGTTTATAGCAAATTTTGTGGTAATCTATTTACTTATTAACGTTCAAAATCAGCTCAGCAAACTTTACACCATTCTGCCTTTACCGTTTCTGTTCTTCTTCCCACCAAAAGACAAACTAACAGACGATATTCTCCTAGAAATCTTCGCTCTTTTATTACATTGAGAGCCTACGTAATTATTGTATTTATTTAATAATTTATTTTAATTGAACAAATGGTTTTATTTTAATTCAATAGAAATAATAATTTAAGATTATTTTAAATAAATAAAAACAAAATATTATTTTTAATAATATTTTACCAAATTTTAATATGTTGTAAAAATGTTAAAAAGTTAAACATTCTGATAGGAGTTAGCATATGGAATGAAGCAAATTGAAAATTATTAAAATAATATCAGAAAGTAATCTGTTCAAGTGCGAATCAAGCCAACCAAATCACCAAGAGAAGAAAGAGAAATTTTTATATAAGCTACATCAATTAATATATTTTCTACTAAAATATATGGTTACAATATATATATAATGTTTTCATGGTTATAGGATGTAGATAATACAATGTTTTTGGGTATGAACAGTGGATTATTTTTCATTACAATCCGATATTTCGATGGTCTAGAAACCCCCATTATCAAGGTTAACTTTTGAAAGAACAATCTTGTTAGATCTCAAAGATTAACGTGACTCAGTGCGAGATGAGAAGTGAGATTCAACTTGA
The DNA here is from genome assembly GCA_028023455.1 of Epiperipatus broadwayi. Taxonomy (NCBI): domain Eukaryota; kingdom Metazoa; phylum Onychophora; class Udeonychophora; order Euonychophora; family Peripatidae; genus Epiperipatus; species Epiperipatus broadwayi. The sequence goes on from JAQFVV010012401.1 coordinate 16,178,970, forward strand.
AGTAGTTCAGCATTCACAATATGAGGTTTATCAAAATGTTTATTTCCTTCAGTTTTTTCATCTATTAATTTCAATATTAATTTCTAATATTAACTTTAAATTAATAGCTGAAAAACCTGAAGAAAATAAACATTTTGATAAGCCTCATATTGTGAATCCTGAACTATTTCAAGTTGAATCTCACTTCTCATCTGCATTGAGTCACGTTATTCTTTGAGATCTAACGAGATTGTTTTTTCAAAAGTTAACCTTGATAATGGCGGTTGCTAGTCCGTCGAAATATCGGATTATAATGAAAAATAATCCATGGTTCGCACCCAAAAACACTGTATTATATATATATATGAGTGTAACACATCACAAGCCAGTAAATCATTTTACAATCTCCATCCACATCATGCCAACTGTATATGGATAGAAGAAATAAAAGTTTTTAACCGTGCCTAAGATTTTTTACAGCCTTCAATACAAACACCGAGAAATAACAGTAAAATTACAAATTTATTAAGAAATGTGCTTATATTATTGCACAAAATAAGCTTTTATTGCAATGATATTAAACAGATCTTTTACGTAAAATTATTTTACAGAAAAAAAGCTATATTAATTTTAAATTTTAAATATGTAGGATATTATTTAAAAAATATTTTTAATAGTACTTAAATTAATTATTTCCTATAATCAATAACCGTGTGATTAATAAAACCAATATATACAATTGTTTTTAACTGTTAAGTGGGAAATAAATATATTTTAATAAATGTATAAATAATTATTTTAAATATATATACAAAAACTGCGGAAAACTTAAATTGAATGATAATTCAATTTGCTGCATAAAAAAGAATGATTAAAACCTTTATTAGCTAACGCTTTCTTTACTTAGTTGAAACTGCAACTAATTTTTCTTCTTTTCTTCTCTTGTTTAAAAGAAAAAAAAAAGAAGGATTGCGATTTTTTTTTTTTCAATTAAACTTAATATATTTTTTTTATTAAATAACAGAAATTTCATTTGATTAACAAATAGATTTATAAAATTAGAGATATTTTGTTACCAATCTGTTTAATTAATCCACTTTCTCCAATATCTATAATTTTTTCTCTACATTGCACTAACAAATTTTCTTATTTCATCCAACATATTGTCTCTTTCTAGGTCTTTTACAATTTTTGGGATCCAGTTTAATATTTTAATGGTGCATTTATTATCATCTCTTATACAAACATAACCTGCCCATTTCAGCCTTTTAATTTTTTCAATAATATCAGTAATATCTGTTTGTTCTCTCTCCCAGATATTTTATTTTTAATCTATTCTTGTTATTCCTAACATATGAGATCTCGGTACTGTGGTATTAGAGCTGCGACATGAAGAATTATAATCGCTTAATCATTAAATTAATTAGGTTATTAAATCAAAAACATATTTTAAAATCTACATTAAAAAAAAAAAAACAATTTAACAAAAAAAAATACGAAAAGCATTCATGTGAAGAATAGTTAAAATGCGTATTTAAATCAAATTGAGTGTGTCTTTGCAAGTGCATATTCTGCATAATCCATTTTAATACATTGTACAGGCTTACACCTGTATTTATATATCTAATATATGCGGGATTCGAACTCAGACTTTCACAAGACCTACAACTCTCTGTGCCATCTTATATTGCTGACTCACCTGATCACACACATGTTGAAAAGATAAATAATCACCAATATATGTATTTCGTGCTAAGCCAGCACTCATCAGTTGGTTCATATTACCATCTCCACACATATATACAATTAGTACTCAGCTTTATATTAAGATAACCAATCTTTATACTTTAATGAGTGCTGGTTAACCATGAAATAGCAATATTGGTGATTATTTATCATTTCAACATGTGTGGGATCAGGTGAATCAGCAATATAAGATAGCACTGAGAGTTGTAGGTCGTGTGAAAGTATGAGTTTGAATCCAGTATATATATATATATATATATATATATATATATATATATATATATTTAATGGTTGATATGATATATATATATATATATATATAAATGCAGGTGTAAGCCTGTACAATGTATTAAAATAGATTATATACGGTATAAGAGCACAGACTTTCACATGACCCACCACTCTCCATACTATCCCATAACACTGATACACTTGAACACATATATGTTGAAAAGATAAATAATCACAATATACATATTTCATGCTATACCAGCAATTATCAGTTGGTCCAGATTACCATCTCTACACATATATGCTATAAGTGCTCAGGTATATATTAAGATAGCCAATTCTCATACTTTAATGGACAGGCTTCAATCTACTCCACACTCCAACTCTTCAACCATCCATTCAATTGACAATCTGATGATGGCCTTTGAGAATTCCATCATCAGATTGTCAATTGGGTGGACAGTTGAAGAGTTGGAGGGTGGAGTAGATTGAAGCCTGTCCATTAACGTATGAGAATTGGCTATCTTAATATATACCTGAGCACTTATAGCATATATGTGTAGAGATGGTAATCTGGACCAACTGATGATTGCTGTTTTAGCATGAAATACATATATTGGTGATTATTGATCTTTTTAACATATATGTGTTCAAGTGTATCAGTGTTATGAGATAGTGTGGAGAGTGGTGGGTCGTATGAAATTCTGTGCTCTTATACCCTATATATTACATATTTAGACACAGGTATATATATATATATATATATATATATATATATATATATATATATATAAGCCTGTCTGTTTTAGTTAAAATAGATTATGCAGATCATGCACGTGCAAACACACTCAATTTCATTTAAACATGCATTTTAACCATTCTTCACATTAATGCTTTTCTTTTTTTTTTTTGTTAAATTGTTTTTTTATGTAGATTTTAAAATGTTTTGATTTAATAACATAATTAATTTAATGATTAAACGATTATAATTCTTCATGTCGCAGCTCTAATACCACAGTACCGAGATCTCTATATTTTATTGAGTGGTTTGAAGTCTCTGTCCAATATTTATGATACATATACTAATCTTAGATCCATAAGTAAAAACGGACAAAAAAAATCTATTAAATCTTTTTTTTAAAAAAACACATAAGCATAATTTCTTTTAACACTAAGTTATTTCAACCACAATCTCTTTTTCTGGGTTTAATTTCATAATTGATTTTATTTATTACATTGTCATATGCATTAATAGTGTGAGGAAGATGTTTGTAATTGCTTATTTCTTTTAATTCATGATAATCAGATCTTCTTCTGACAAAATCCATTGAATATTAGCTATTTCCATTTGATAGCACTTGCAATATTTCTCTAGCTCTGAAGTATTCTTTGCAAAAACAATCTCATCATCTGCAACATCTTCATAACTTAAATCTCTATTTACTATTGTTCTCTTAACTTTCTATTTTAGTCTACAAAATACAGATCTATAAATCGAAATTAATAAAGCACAAAAATCACAAATCTTTCTTTTAATATATAAATGCATATTTCTATTTAATAACATGTTATTGCAACACAATCACTGTTTACAAATTTAATTTTATGATTAGCTTGATACATTATATTTTTATCTGATCAAAGTATTTGTAGTTCCTACTTCTTTTAATTCATGATAATAAATCCATTAAATATTTCTTTAATCTTTTTAATGTTTATCTTTAGTCCTGGTTTTATAATTTTATCTAATAACTCTTGCAACATTTTTTAAAGCTCTCCAAGTATTATTTGAAAAACATCAACAAATTATGCAAAATATAGATGACTTAAATGATCTAAGTGTACTATTATTCTTTTAACTTTTTATTTTAATCCACAAAATATTTCTTGTAAAATTGCTATTTAAAAAATTAGGTGATAAGGAATCATCCTATCATAAACTTTTTTCAATGCTAATCTTTATATCCCTATTTAATCTAATAAGCGTTGTTGTATTTTGATGAATATTTTTCAGAATATTACAATACTGTGGATTTATATTTTAATGATTCAATGTTTTAATCATTATTTAAAATGCTCATAGGAACAAATTCCTTTCATAATTTACAAATCCAAAGTATAATGACAACTCACTTGATTAGTCTATTCTATAACTTATTTCAATACAACAATATATTTCACTGTGATAAAAATACTATTAAATCCATATGATAAAAAAGTATTAATTGTGTAATTTGTAATATCATCTTTCCTTATTGATTGATAACGATCTTAAATATTTAATTTTAATTAATAAACAAAAGTCCTTATATATTGCATTCAAAACAAAAATGTTCTGTAAATTGGAGGCAGCTAATGGGCCTATTTTAACAAATAGAGTATACCATACATTATTTTTAATAAATATTTTGCTGATATTGTCAAATTTAATTAAAACTAGCTTATTTTTACTGAACTGTAATGTTGATTTATTAAGATTCATCAATTTAGAAAAAAAAAATATTTTGATCTAACAAAAATAGAACAATCATCAGATTATTGTTAATCCAAAATCTATCAAGAAAACGTTTCTATTTTCACTTTTAATGATTCAAATTCACATTGAAATTTTCATCATCAAATCTGCATAGTAATTTGATTTCTGTTTCACTGTTATAAAAATTGCCAATAATGTTGGAGAAAATACACTTTATAATTTATCATAGTTTTCATTTTAAATGCCTCACATTTTCCATATGCAATTTTAACACTTCTTCTCATTCTCTCATGTAAAAATTATATAATATGATTAAATTTTGGTGTACAGCCAATCTGATTTCAAACATTACTATAGAACTGTTAGGTTTTAACCAAGTCAATAAAAGAAAATATATAAATCATTTCTTTGTTCCTGACACTTTCTATATAATTACCTAATACCTAAACTATTGCCTATAGTGCTTATTGATTCTCTAAAACTACATTTAATCTCTGATAAACACTCATTTGTAACTGTAAACAATTTATTCAACATAATTTTTGTGAGTACTTTTGCTGTAGTAGATAATAATGACATCCCATGATAATTATAACAATCTTGTCTATTCCTTTTACAATCAAAATATTATTAAGATTGGTATCATAATTTCATAGATCCACATAATTCTAAAAAATTTCAGTATTTTGAAGCTTTGGATATATTCTTAGGATATGAAGCCTTTTGTTTTTAAGATTAAAAAAAATGTTTTGTCTTCACAAATCTATATATCTTTTGTCAAAATCTAATGTGTAAATAGCATGGAAATATCTTTAAAGATGGGCATCTGAATTCTTGTAATATTATTCAAAGGTTAATTAAAATATTCATTCCACCTGTTCAAAATATTATTATCATCATTTAAGATACCATCACTGCAGTATTTATTAGAATTATAATATCATTTCTCACATAAATATATTGTGTTTAATTCATCAAATAAGCTCTAAAATGATTACAATTATTGAATGTTTGAGAGATTAAAAAGCATGCATACACAATGCAATTAGTGTTTAAAAGAAGAAAAGTGATGTTATCAACACAAAAAAAGTATAAAATATAGGTCTTGTGTTACCACAGAACTAAATAAAGCAGGGAAAATGAGAAAAAATGGAACTCTAAATGGACTTGGACTCTATACAGGCTAAAGGGGAAAATATTTTTTTTCACTTTTGTCTTAAATTTCAGTTTTATCCAGAGGCTCACCAATATATATATAATGATAAAGGGTTCTCAAAATACTTCAAACAGTCATTATTTGGTTTGACAATAATAGTGCTAGACTTTTGAGGTATTTAGATCAAATTTATTCTCAGAAATAAAACATTATAACTATGTACATTGACAATGCATAGATGGCATCAGTAGCTCTTGATGTTACACACAGCACCATGAAATGTTTTTTTTTCAAGATTGCAAAAAAAATACATCAAGATTAATTTGAAGATTATTTTCTTAACTGATGAAGTAGAATTTCTAGGTCTTACCATTTGGAATTGAGGTATAAGATCTCACTCTATATGATTGGAGTGATTAAAGTGTTCCCTATTCCAAAAAAAGAATAGATCCAATCATTTCTAGGACTATATAATTTTTATAATTATGGTGGCTACTTTTAAGAAGAGATGTTTTAAAAATGGACTTTGGTATAAGATGATGCAGTTGAGGAAATCAAAATGGGCTTACTGACAAATATAATTCACTTTTGCTTGTTTTAAAAAATCTTTTATTGTTCAATGCATAAATAAGCCAAAATGAAGTCTTATTTTATAAGCAATTTATTAAAAATGGCCAGAAATTAATAAGGTTGTAGCAATATATTATGGGCATTTGAGAAATTTTGACACTTCTTAATCATATTGAAAGTGATTATAATCACACATCATGAGTCTTGAATTTCTAATCTCAATTATCTGATTAACAGTCATGTTGTTTATTGGTATCTGTTTTTATAGGAATTTAATTAGACAAGAAAATAATATAAAATACTAAAAATATCATGGCATATATTCTAAATTGCAACCCAGTTCTATTAATTTCACATTATCTAAATGCTGAAGTTGTATTTAATTCAAGCAGGGCCATTACCTTTGATCATTTTGTCAAAAAAAATGTAGGGTAGCTTTCTTTAAACAAAAACTGAACAGACACATTGAGTAATAAATATTTAGAATTCATATTAACTTGTTGAATATTGAAATAATGCTTTAAATAACAGATACACCAGTATATAATAGAAGATTCATTTTCAAAGTATCAAATATAAGATGGAAAGAAGTGGAATGTGAGGATACAATAAATCTAATTATTAAATACATCCATTGCTAGTGTGGACTTTATGGACTTCACAAAACAAGACGCATAATTAATAATTGGTTCTATTGACCTCACATGCATACTAATATCCTCTCAGTTTTTAATAAGTGCAATGTATGCCAGCAGGTTAAATCTGCAAACAAAAGTTACTTAGGTCTGTTGTAACTAATCATTTCTCATAAAAACAAGATATTATGTCAAATATATTTTATGTATCATAGCTCTTATTCAGAATGATGAACACTTAAACATAATATGTGACTTATTTTCCAAAATTTGTTGTGGCAAATCCATTGTCAAAGCAATAACTTTTATCATATTATCAAGATACTTGATACCTAGCATTTCCTGATAGTATAAAAACCTTGGTTATAATTTTAGACCATGATAGTAACAGTTAAATAGAATAAATGCATTAAAAATAAAATGTTAGGTGCATCATGGCTTCCATTTGGAAACTTTAATCTAATCCCTGTAAGAATGTCATGCAGAAATTGGAAAATTTATCCCAATTTGATTTGCGGAGTTTCTGGAATCATGTGCAGCAGGTGGTTAATTATATAAGTTGATCAATAAATGAATCCATCAGCTTGGCATCTGTTCATTTGCATTTAGTCAAGCAAATGTCCAAACTTTGTAAAACTGTGCTTCCAATCATTATATAAGAACAGGTTTATCATTAGACTGGACAAGGGCATTAGATCATTTAGCACAGATGAGTAGAAAAAGGAATAAAAAAGCAAGTCTTTACTTATAAATTCCAAGTGGGTGCTCACAGGTAAATATTCTCCATGCTGACTGGTCAAGTTAATATCCTCCACTGTGATTAGTCATTTGAAACCTACTTACTAAAATATTTTTAGATTTATACAAAAGTACATTTCTTTTAATAAGGCATTAGAGTGATAATGCATTATGAATTGAGACTGGAGAAGAGTCAAAAAGATTTATAATACTATGATATGGAAAACTTTCAATAAAGTGTCTAAGAGAATATGTTAGATTACAGAGAGCACACACACACATGCACACATGTGCGCATGCACACACATACTTTTTAATGACAAATCTCTAAACTTGAAAAATAATAATATGGTATAAAGAAGACCTTGATGGCGAGACAAGAGTTCAGTCTAGCTATTTTAATAATAGACTTTTTTAAAAGAACAAAGTGTGAGAAATCTTAAACAAAGACAATTTTTTATTAAAATTTACTATCTAGAGAAAAAAAACTTGTTAATAGAGTTGAAGAAATGTGCTAAAATGCCCTCAGTTTATAATCCATAAAAATAAACCTTCAAATTAAAAATGGATGTAGACTATTAAGGCCTGTTTTTATTAAAAATAAATTGAAAATAGAAAAATTGGTTGATATGTCAATCTTGAAAATCATATGGAGAATAATTTCATGGCATAGTTCTAAAGTGCATATCTGTTTGAGATTGAGAAGTCATGTGTGCATATTCACTGTGTGATTTATTTATAGATTATTTGTTATATTTACATATGATTTCTTCTTATTATTATTTTAGGATATTCCATATAGTAAAATAGCTAAATAGCTGATCCTTCAGTACAATAACAAGTACCTGTCTCAGAGCATCCTCTTTCTCAAATCATGGGAATGTGTCTGAGATTTAAAATTGTTTTTATTTTTTTTTGTTCTCCTCATATTTAAATTCTATTGGTTGAAAAGTTTTAAAATTTAATTCATCTTCCAATAGCTTCTTCCAAATGCTGTTAATCTTCTTTAATTCATACCTTTCATTTATTCTCTATAGCTTATCTTAGCAATCTCTCATCATATTGTTCAATTTTTGCTAGAATATTTGTTTTATCAAAATTGATATCATGACTAGTTAATTTTATATGAGAGTAAATAACTGATGAATTGGATTTTTCTCTGACTTCCAGAATATGTTTTTTTAATATTTATTCTATGATTAGTCTGTCCAATATATGAATGTGAACAGACCATGCATGGAATTTCATATAAACCATGACACTCCAAAGAAACTTTATTTTTAGGAAGTAAAAATATTTCATTAATTTTTTGAAAGTAGTGTAAACTGTATGAATATTACTATTATTTAGAATGTTACCAATTTTATCAGTTACTCCTTTTATATATGGCAAAATTGTCCTAATTTCTGATGTATCAAAATCTTTTTTTCTTTTTATATGTATAAGCCCTATTAATAATGCTGTAATTAAAACCATTATCATGAAGCATTTTTTTAGTAGCAGAAGTGCCCTGGAGAGAATCATCAGAAAGTCTCTTTGTTCATTCTAACAATGTCTTTTCTACTGAAAATAGTTGTGCAGGATGGTGATCAGAAGAAAAATGTAGATACCTCCAAATTAAGCGTGTGTTGTTTTTTTATATACACTATGGGATAAAGGAACATCTTTTCTTACCACCTTTCCTTATTTCAATTAAAATACAGACATTTTAATTGAAAGAAGGGAAGATGGTTTTTTATCCCATGGTATATATAAAAAATCAACACACACTTGGAGGTATCTACATTTTTCTTCTGATCATCATCCTGCACAACTATTTTCAGTAGAAAAGACATTGTTAAATAGAACAAAGAGACTTTCTGATGATAGCCATTTTCTTCAGGACATTTCTGTTATTTAAAAAGGCTTTTTGATAATGGTTTTAATTACATCATTTTTAATAGGGCTTATACATATAAAAAAATTGATATATCAGGAATTAAGACAATTTTGCCATATATAAATGGAATAACTGATAAAATTGGAAACATTCTAAAGAATAGTAATATTTACACAGTTTACACTATATTTTAAAAAGATTATTGAAATATTTCCACTTCCTAAATAAAACAAAATTTATTTGGAATGTCATGGTGTATATGGAATTCCATGTAGATCTGTTTACATACATATATTGGACAGACTAATTGTAGAATACATATTAGAAAGAACAGATTCTGATAGTCAGAGAAAAATCCAAGTTATCAGCTATTTATTCTCATATAAAATTAACTATTTATAATATCAATTTTGATAAAACAAATATTCTTTCAAAAATTTAACAATATGACCAGAGATTGCTAAGAGAAGATATAGAGATTTTTAAAAGACCCAAGAGATAAATGAAAGGTGTGAATAAAAGAAGATTAATAATATTTGGAAGAAGCTATTGGAAGACAAAATAAATTTTAAAACTTCTCAACCAATAAAATTCAAATATGAGGAGAAAGAAAAAGTTAAAAAATGATTTTAAATCTCACACGCATTCCTATGATTTGAAAAAGAAGATGGTCTGAGGAAGGTACTTGTTATTGTACTGAAATACCAGCTATTTAGCTATTTTACTGCATGGAATATCCTGAAAATAATAATAATAATAATATGACATCATATATATAAATATATGAAAAACTAAACAGAAATTTATAATTTGGTTTGTATTTATAGTCACTAATATTCAAGCTAATCTCATTTTTATTGTTAAACTCTATTCAAATCTATATCAGGCTGCAAACTGTTTCATTTTTTAATCAAAATATTGTTTAATTAAGATTTATTCTTATCATATAGAACTTTCCATATATAATTTTTCTTCTTATAATTTTGAAAAATATTTTTTAAATTTGTTTTCTCTGAAAATTGTATCAATATTTACATTTTTTATTTCTTATCCCAAGTTTAATCTACATTTTTATCAACTTTGCCCTATCATAACATTCTAATCCATTATTATTAATATTGTATTACTATTACCTTAAAGTATATAAATATTTTGGAAGACTTTATTTTCTACTGATAAAACAATACTTTGTTTTTTATATTTAAAATAATATCTTCATTCCTTATTATGTTCATAATTTCCTTAGATTATAAAATTCTTACGTTGTTTGTTTATCCATAGTGTTAAATCTTATCTTTTTTTCCTTAATACAATTTTTCTTTCTTTTCCAAGAATTTTATATTTACCTTTTTTTTTTCTGACAATACATTTTTTTTACTTCATTATAGTGCTAACATGCATTATATTTATTCTTATAACATTTTAATTCAAATGACTTTAAATAATAATTTATAATACCCTATGCTGATGACCACTATCTTTCCAGGAATAATTTCTGTTTGTTTACTCCAAAAATAAATAAATATGATAAAATATAAAATACAACATTATACTGTTTGAATTAGACTAATTACTTTACAAATATTTATATAAATGTATTTATTTCATTTAATATTATTTTAAAATGCATTCATATTAAATTCAGTAGTATGCCATATTTATTTAATGGGAGTTAAAGTCACTATGCTCAGTCTATAATTTTAAATAAAATATATTTCTCATCTCATTGTTCAGATGGAAAGTAGATGAAAATTTAATTAACTTTCGCTATGACCAGTATAGATAATGGCATTTTTTAAATTCAACACCAAATCCATACGATATTTCTACAGTTAGCATTCACAAGACAGAATTAAGTTTTCATTTTAATAATTGTGTAAATGTCTAAAATTATTCTTATACTTTTTTCAATGTATGTGGATTTAAAATTAAATTAATGGTGATAAAATAACGAAGTCAGGGATCATAAAAATTTAAAACTAACCTTTTTGTAATTTATCTAAATGATTATAAGAGTTAAACAACATAGTGTTTGATTTAAAGTATTTTATACAAATATGCATAAAAATGTAGATGTTAAAGTCATGCACTTGTTTTAATATTTTTAATTTAGAATGCCCTAAGAATATTGTTTTCCCAAAAAAAAATTATAACTTTACCAAAGTTGTTTAATACTATAGTCTGACCTATAAATATTAAAATTAATTTTTGACATTAAACTTAAAAAAATAATATATATTTATTAATTTTGAATTAAAGAAAATGTTAAAACCTTTTACAATATAAAATGTAAGGCTCACCTGAATGAGTCTTATTATTAAAAAACAATCTCCAGCTGTTGATTCAATTTATTAATTAAAAATATAATGCAGCTTTAAAATTTTTTGATTTAGTTATATGACGTCATAAAAAGAAAAAAAATAAAACTTTATTTTTCATCTTTAATTAATGATTTAATTTCTGATCTTTCAATAGCAAAAACAAAAAGAGATTTCATATATATATATATATATTATTAACGGGAAGCATTTAATAATGATTAATTAACGTTTAGAAATTTTTCTCAAAATTGAGGTTGTTTATACATATATAAATGTCTGTAGTTTTGATAATTAAATTACATTTTTAGAAAAGTAGAATATTATAAATATATATAGTTAGAAAAAGAACTGTCTTATATTAAATGAGACGTTATTGAAATTTGTGAAGTTAGAAGAAAAGGTGAAAAAACAATTAATTTAAAAAGTGGACATATACTCTACTATAAAGTAGCAAATATTGGAAATACAAGTGGATTAGGAATCATTATAAATAAAAAATGGAAGAATAACATTGTTGAGATTGATGGTGTATTAGACAGAGTGGGAAAATTAGTTTTACAACTTAATAGCAGATACCAAATGCAGATAATTCAGGTTTATGCCCCAACAAGTTCTCATAGTGATGAAGTTATAGAAGATTTTTATTGGATGTACAAAAGGCTTTTGATCAGAGTAAACAACATTTTAAAATTGTTATGGAAGACTATAATGCTAGAATTGGTAAACAAATAAAAGATGAAAATTATGTAGATAATTTTGGTTATGGTAATAGAAATGAGAGATGACATAGACTTGTGGAGTTTGCAGAAAAAAAAAACTTTATATTATGAATTCTTTTTTTGAGAAAAATGTTAAAAGGAAATGGATATGGAAGCATCCAAATGAAGGTACAGCAGAATTGGATTATATTTTGACTAACAGAAAATACATATTTCAAGATTGTAATGTTCTTAATAAATTTAACACAGGAAGTGATCATTGATTAGTAAGATGTAAGATACATGTTAATGCAAAACTAGAGAGACAAAAATTATTAAGGAAAACAATATTTACACTTGATATTCCTAATCTTCAGAAACATTCTAATGAATTTAAGTTAGAACTTACTAATCAGTTTCAAGTATTAGTAGATTTTGAACATGATTCAGATTTGAATGACATTAATAGGAAAATAAGTGATACACTTTTAAAAACTGCAACAAAGATAGCTGGTAGAAAAAAGCAACAATTGACCAATAAAATTTCTACTTAGACTATAAAATTATACAACAATGATGCATTACAAAAGAATGTAGATCTCGAATTTTGTAAAATGGTGTGGAAAAGAGTTGAAAATGATATACGAAAGTATAATTGTGAGCTAGCAAGGAAATTTGTAGACGAGAATAAAAGTCTAAAGAGTGTGGTAGGAAATTTATATCTGCAATAAGAAAAAAAGATGGCATTATTACTAAAAAGAGAGATGACATCATGAAATGTGTAGAAAACTTCTATCAAGAATTATATAGTAATAAAGAACAAGTGCCTCCTATGCCTATTATATCTTCCGAATTGCCCAGAATTTTAAATGAGGAAGTGAGACATGCAATTAAATTTATGAAGAAAGGAAGGCTCCAGGTAATGATAAAATTATAATTGATATATTAAAAGAAGCAGGTGAAATAATAGAAAAAATTTTAGCAAAGATATACCAAATGTCTAAATGATAAAGATGTACCAGATAATTGGAAGAATGCAGTATTACTATTAATATTTTAAAAAGGTGATAAAGAAGATATTAGAAATTACAGACCTATCAGTCTTTTATCAATTTTATACAATTTTTTTACTTATTTACAACTTGGCTATAGAAAACACTGGATTTCCAACAACCAAGAGAACAAGCTGGAATTAAAAGTGGTTTTAGTACAGTAAATCATATACAGGTATTATGAGAAATTATAGAAAGTACAAATGAATATGAATTGTCATTATGCTTAGGATTTTTAGACTGTGAAAAGACATTTGATTTTATAAACATTTCTTCAGTGATTAAAGCATTGAATGATCAAGGTATAGATCCAGAATATTGTCATATTTTAAAGAATATTTATAAAAATGCAACAGCAACAATTACATTACATAATGATAGTAGGAAAATCAACATTGAAAGGGTGTAAGACAGGGTGACTCCATAGCTCCAAAACTTTTTACAGCAGTACTGTAAGAAGTATTTTGTGGATTAAAATGGGAAGGTAAAGAAGTGAAAGTAAATGGAGATATTTAAATCATTTAGGTTTTGCAGATGATGTAGTTGTTTTGCAAATAATGCTTTAAAGCTACAGGAAATGTTGCAGGAATTATCAGATGAAAGTAGAAAATTATGAATAATGATAAATGTTAAAAAGACTAAAGTAATGTTTAATAGATTTTCTCAAAATATGAAAATAAAGATTTATTGTGATGAATTAGAAGTAGTTAACAGTTATAATTACCTTGGTCAGATTATTAATACAGATGGGAATATAATGTATAAAATTAATCATAGAATTAAACTTGGTTGGAGTGCTTTTGGTAGAAACAACTTGATACTAAAAGGAAATATGCCTTTATGCTTGAAAAGGAAGGTTTTTAATAAATGTGTTTTGCCAGTGCTTACTTATGGATCTGAGACTTGGACATTTAATAAAAGAGTAATACAGAGACTTCAGACTACTGAAAGAAGTATGGAGAGATACATGTTGGGAGTAACAAGAAGGGATTGAAAATGCAATGAATGAGAGAACAAACAGGTGTTACTGACCTCATTGAAAAACATTAAAAGACTAAAGTATAGTTGGGCTGGACATATAGTTAGAAAAGATGATAATAGATAGACAATTGAAATTTTAAACTGGATTCCAAGAGATTGTAAAAGACCCAAAATAATGCCACATGTGAGATGGATGGATGAAATAAGAAAGTGTGCAGGGGTGATGTGGAGAAGAGAAGCTAAAGATAGGAAAAGATGGATTGAACTTGGAAAGACCTTCATTATGCAGTGAATTAATAATGGTTGATGATGATAATATAATTTATTATAATAAAATGTTGACACTTAAATAAATGACATATTTAAGCATTATGAGCTGATTTCATAGTGAAATATAATTTTAGATATGTAAATAATAGCCAATTTCTGAATTGTAAACTATGATATCAAATGGTTAGAAACAATTTCAGATGTTTTCTATCATACATGTGTTAACAAAGGTACACTTATAAACATCATAGCTACAAGAATATGTGGATTCATTTTATTCTTGATCCCTTTTCCGCATTTAGAGTGCTTTTAATTCATATGTTGAGGAAACAGTGATTTACTTCCTTTGTTTATATATATATATATATATATATATATTGTGATGGATGAAAGATCTTTGAGATTCGCATATACTGACCATGGGGGCACCACTAGTCCGAAAACCAGAACTAGACATTTATTTTAAGGGTGGACAGGATATGCAAATCAAAATGCACCAAACTAAACTCAGGGAGGAACAAGATATCTTAAATATTGTTTAGACAGTTGAGAAATCAAAGCACAAAGACAAATGTCAGCCAAATTAAGTTTAAACAAATTTTAAACTTTTATTTAAAAGCAAAACAACTTGTAAGAAAAGTTTACACGAAAATCAATAGGGTTATCTCAGGCATGTACTAGAATGACTAAACACATTGCTCTAGCAAACTTACCAACTCTCTAATAATGAGTTCTACAGGGAGGAAGCAATTTTATTCAGTGGAAAAGAAGTCACCTAAATGTTGGTTTTCCTATTCACAGGTATGAAAACAATATGTTCTTGAAATAAATCAATGAAACCAGCACCAGTGAGCTTTTCTAGACCCCAAAAACAAATGTATCAGGACCCAAAATGTCATATGCTAGTAGAAGCTACACCTTAAAACTACTTTCAAAGCAAAGATGATTGATTTACCCCAATAACCATGACAAATATGCTTCAGAATGAATGGAAAACAAACAAGTAAAACTGGCAACTCCCCAACCAAACGATTGGAAAAACTAATCTAAGAATTAATGGTCTCAATAGGAGACAAGTAAACCATTAGAAAATCAGTTATGTCTGCCCCAGCATTTAAATAAATGAATTACCAATAATTATAATAAAAAAATAAATTTATGACACAAGTTCTGAGTACACACCCTGATAAATTTTAAACTATACACGTAAATACAAAATAAATTTATCGTAGAGTGCACATGAGTATGAAAATATGAAAGCTATAAATGCTTTAGCAGTGAAAATTTCTCTCACCTGTAATTTACAAAAGGGATAAATAGTGTCTCCTTGCTGGCGATTTATAAAATTACAAAGCAAAAACAATTATAGTTTCCACTTTCAGAGAGATAAGAAATGAAGACTGAAAACAAACTCACCAGCCAAAAAATTTGGTGATTTGCAAAAGTGCAAACACAGTATTTAAAATTAATTCAGGCTACTAAAATAATTACAGGTAAGCTTTCAAAATATACACAAATGCCAAAGCATTTAGTAAAAGAAGGCATAAAATAGAAAAACTCACACATCACTCCCCAATAAACAACACTTAAAGCAAACTTGGAATCTTAAAACTAAGGTTCCAAGACACACGGCAAAGTACAACAAAAGAGAATAAATATAGCTAATCAATATGAGGTTAAATATTAATTTAGATTACAGGTTTATTAGAATGAGTGGAGATTTAATGAAAAGAAATTTACTCTGGAAAAAATAAAAGAAAATTTCATCTTACGATAAAGCACAGTTCGCATAGAGTGTGCACATTTATCTTTAGTCCATTTTCAGGTCCTTTGTCAGTGGCAAGGTAGAGGCAGTGTTTATTTTAGAGTCTCAGGGCATGACTGAAGGAGAACTGGCAGGCGTGGGTCCATCCTTTGTTTAAATTAGCAAGACATTCTAATGATGGCAAAATTCATAGCAGTAAATTTTGACATCTTGCACATTAACGAAGTTTGTCAATAATGGTTTAAGTTTTTAACAGGAATTAAATGTCTGAACTGCTATCCAAAATGGTGTGACTCTCAGCAGGCAATAATCCAAGTGTCTATCTCTATACTGAATCTCCTCTATCTAAAAATTGGTGGGCCATCCTTGCCTCACTACATTTCCTGCAAAAAACTTTCATTAGTCTCTAATTCTAGATCTCAGGCAGGGCAAATATTAATTTCCCGCTTAATCTAATTTAAGAATTCCATCCAGGGATTATTGAAACAAAAACAACAATACAATTAAACCTCCACTTTTTTTAGAATTAACTTTTAAAATGACTAAAGTAAAAACAACAGGAATATATAATTAGCAAGCTTGCCTGTTTTTAATCAAATTAATTAAAACAGGTGGAGAAAGTAAACTATTTTAAAATCAATTTTATAAACAAAGTAGTGAAAGTAAACTATTTTAAAATCAATTTTATAAACATGAAAATGATCAAAATAAATAAAAACGCATATGTGTTTTAAACAATAATAAAAATTTTAACATTAGTAATAAAACCATTGAATCGGAAATTAATCCGGTTCAATATATATATATATATATAATATTTTCATGGTTATATGATGTAAATTAAAATAAAGTAATATAATATGTCAAGATTATCTCTCATATAAGTGATTTATTATATAAATAAAAGACATTCAAGTCAAAAGATAAAACAATTTTTTTTTGAGAGCAAATGTTTTTCAAATCAATATATTGTCAATATTTAAATTGATATCTCACACACCCCAATTAATAATATAAATTAATTTTAAAATAGCTTCAAAAAGTAATATGATTGTTGTTAATGCTTTCTTTCTGGCCAAAGTGTTTCAGACAAACTTCTGTATATATGAATGTGAAATAAAGAGAGAAGATCTAATCTTTTTCTAAAATATATTATGCTTTCTCTGGGGAGGGTTTCATTTATCTAATAAATAAATTATATGAGATTAAAGCACAAAGGGCTAAATTTATATGTATAAATATATTAAAATTTGACAAAGTCAGGTAATTCATCTATGACCGCTCCCAAATGGGAGTAAATTGTATCACCTCAATA
This sequence comes from Epiperipatus broadwayi, assembly GCA_028023455.1. Taxonomy (NCBI): domain Eukaryota; kingdom Metazoa; phylum Onychophora; class Udeonychophora; order Euonychophora; family Peripatidae; genus Epiperipatus; species Epiperipatus broadwayi. The sequence goes on from JAQFVV010012401.1 coordinate 16,196,782, forward strand.
CGAGACTGTATAAATTACAAAATTTTTGAACTGCTCAGAATTGCAATCTTCACTGCATTTTCATTATGGAAAACCAGATGTAAGATAGTTATTGGAAAATCAGAAGCAGTTCATTTGTTTTGTAACAGCTTTGAAAAAATCAAAAAAAGGGACAAAGGATATTTATCAAAAAAATGTTCGAAGATACATGATCATACTTGAACATTGCACTCTTGGACTAATATACTCTGGCCTTCATTGATTATTTTATTCATAATTACAATTCTCAATAGAATGAGAGATGCTAGACCTTGTTTAATGATTGATTATATGTAAAGGTTTTCATTATATATATTGTAATGGGAACACATGCTGTTACATTATTTATTTTCAAAATTAGACATTAAAAAGAAAAGTTTGTCTTGCATTGTTAGCCGAGAGGTATCGGAGCCACCATGCAAGCAAGTAGTTGGTTGCAGATGGTTGGGGGTTCGTGTCCTGGTCGATGCTATGACACATGGAAAAAGAAAAAAAAGAAAAGTTTGCATATAAAAACTTTTTTTTAAAGAAATAAATATTGAAAGTTAAAAGTCATCTAAACTTTATATATATAAAATCACACAGATAATAAATTATTAAAAGAAAACTATTAAAAAAAACTTTTAAAACTAAATTTTCAACAAAACCTTAAAAAGATTTAAAGATAAAAATATATCTTTAAGAACATACAAATTTAATTAATGTTATTGTGTAAAATGGAAATGATTATTTTAATTACTTAAAAGTAAACTAGCCCTTGGGCATTTCAAAATGTACTAGTAAAGGTCAGATAGGAGAAAAAAAACTAATAGCCAATAAAGAAATCCCTCAGGAAACAGACCTCAACAAAATGATCATCATCATCATGAGTAATGTCCACTGGATCCAAAAGTTTACAATAAAAGGAAAAGTTTGGAAATAATTTAAAAAAAGGATAAAGATGTGAAAGCAGAGGTGTGCTATATATGTTAGTGTGGAGAGAGTTGAAAGAGAAGGGACTGAAAAGACTCACTCTTCAATCCATTCAGTTTTGCTAAAAAAGGGAAGAGAAGTGACCAATCATCTTCCTATAATGCAGACCACAGGGCATTGGGAGAATTAATGCTGGATCCCAAATTGCAAGAAATTAGAAACTACAGACTTTTTTAAACTGTAAAACCTTTATGAACTCTAATGAACATTAATTTGAAAACAATAAGAACTCAAAAATTTGAAATAGTATTCATTAAGGCTGTAGCCTCAATCACATGCATATAAATGTGATAGTAGGGACCTCTACAGGTCTTTAAACCACAAGCTTACTCTTGGAAGAAAAGAGGGGAACCCTTTTAAAAAAGGAGGGAGCTCTTTTTTACTTCAACCTACTTTCTATTTAAATAGGTGAAGCTGAAGCAGTTCGATCTGAGAGTGTGAAGCTATTGAATACTTCACTAATTAAGTCCACATTTCTTATTACACATTAATATTTGTGAAATTTTTCAATTTACAGCGAGTCAATGGAAAGATTTTATAGTTAGAAATCTATTACGATAATTTAAAGTTGTAATTATAAATTTATTTAAATGCACATTCATTACATAGGAGTAAGCTTGTGATTTAAAGACCTGTAGAGGTCCCTACTATTGCATTTTATATGCATGTGATTAAGGCTACAGCCTTAATGAATATTATTTATGTAATAAATGTGAGTTTAAATAAATTTATAATATTTAAATAGAAATAGAATCCTATCTGACCAATGTAAATTATTATTAATAATTAATTTTATTTTATGTAATTTTTTAAGTCATTTCCATTAAGTTACTTGTTTCATTCTTTCAAGTTTTTATTATGATTTTTTTTGTTAAACAGCTTATAATAAATGTTAAATTTAAGTTGGGCATGAATGGCCGCATAGATTCATAAAGTTATGTTAGTTTAAGCGATGGTAAATTTTAGGTTATTTGTTTCATAGTTAAATTGGGTTAATCAATTGGATATATTGGTGTAATTAGTAAATGTGGTCTGAGATCTGCTACATGCAGGATCACATGATATGCCACATTTGGGAAAAATAAGTCCCATATCGTACTGCCCATCAGAAGCAGACGTATTCCCTGCTCCTTGGATCACCCCCTTAGCCTATTAAATGGGATAGTAAGATGGGAAAAAGAACCACAATCCCTACCTATGGAGTTTTTTTTATTGTTCTTCTTGCCAGACAGATGTAACATTCCTGTACTGGACAAGAGACAATGTCTTCTCTATGACCCTGCTGTTCAGATGTGCATTCCTGACAGTATGGTACTGTGCAGTCATATTCATGCTGCATTGAATATCTCAATATATCAGATAGATTGGCTTTGGTTTGACTATGTACTTTTGGCCTAAGCTTAAATCAGGGATAGAATATTTTCTTTTCAAATGCAATATATGTAGTCTATTCATACTCGCCACTCTAATAAATATTAAATTCATCTGTGTGAACTTCTTAAATAAAGATTAAAACATAAATTAAATTCTAAAATCAAAGTTAAAATGTAAGTTAAATTTTAAAGTAAAAGTGATACTAAAATGATTCAAAATCTTATATATGTTTAAATAAATGTTTGTGTGTGTTATTACTGGCAGTGGCTTCTTTTATTTCTTTTAATATTAAAAAATATTTTAAGAATTTATATTTTATAAATCTCTGTGTCTCACTGAGTTAGTGGCATGGGCTGATAATCAGAATAAAATATATAAAATAAAAATTAGATCTTTAACAGTGTGTATCTGCCTACTCTATAAATTGTCCAGGTTCAAATAGCCTGGTGGTACCTGTAGTGTGGATACAGTAAGACTCTATTCTCCCCTACCATTATAATATATATATATATATAAAATATACAAACCATCATACAATTACAAATATCCAGTAACGCCCTCTGTTTAAAGATCTATATCTCAATAATAGCAAACCTTGCTATTATTGAGATATAGATCTTTAAACAGAGGGCGTTACTGGATATTTGTAATTATATGATGGTTTGTATATTTTCTATAATTATTTCAGTTAGTGTTAACAGTAACTTTCTTTTATATATATATATATAATATATTATATATTATATATATATATATATATATATATATATATTGTAACCATATATTTTAGCATAAAATATAATAATTGATGTAACTAGTATAAAAAATTTCTCTGTCTTCTTTGGTGATTTGATTGGCTTGATTTGCACTTTGAACAGATTACTCTCTTATATTATTTAATAAATTTAAATTTGCTTCGTTCCATATACTAATTCGTATCATAATGTTTAACTTTTTAAAAATTTTGACAACACATTAAATTTGGTAAAATAGTATTAAAATATAATATTTTGTTTTATTTGTTTAAAATGATCTTAAAAATTATTTATATTGAATTAATAAAAAACCATTTGTTCAATTAAAATAAATTATTAAAAATAAATACAGTAATTACGTAAGCGTCTCAATGTAAAAAAAAGAAAAGAGCGCGAATTTAAGAGAAGATCGTCTGTTAGTTTGTTTTTGGAGGGAGAGAGAAAGAAAAGAAAAATGGTAAAGGCAAATGTTGTAAATTTGATAAGCTTATTTTAAAATAGTTAACAAGTAAACGGATTACCACAAATTTTCTATAAACGTAAAAATAACATTGTGGTATTTAATTATAAGATGAATTGCTAAATTTAAAAGTCTGTTCAAGTCGGCTGGCCAAGTGGATCAAATCACCGGTAATAATTTCCCAATATTACATTTAAAATGTCGGAGCTTCCCAGTTTAAAAGAATTAATTGCAAGAATTTGGTATGTTTTAAAATGTTTATTGTTCTACAATTTGGAAAATTTAAATAAGTATTTTAATTACAGAAGTTTTATAAATATGAAAATTTGCTTTTTAAAAAAGAAGAAGTTTAAATTAAAGTAAAATGTTAAAGTTATCAACATAGTTTAATATTTCCGTTTCTAATTCTAATAAAAATATAGTATTGATTGATATTTAACTTTATAATGCCAGTAATATATTTGCTAGTTAATTTGTTTGCCATTTGGATAATAAACAGTCTTCAAATAATTTATCAAAGCTATTTTCTAATTTTATCGTCAGTTTGGAATGATTAAATAAATTGCTATAATTAGTATTCTTAGATTTAAGCATGGATAAATAAATATTAGCATGGATGTGATAAACTTGGAACATTCTTAATAGAGAAATGTAGAAATTAATAACTTATGAAAAACATTTTCATTTAAATTCTGCGAGTCATGTTTTTGAAATTGTTTCTTGTTTATGGAGCCACGTAAAATCGTTAATCTGATGGTGATTATAATAACTAACACAAATGGATAAAATTACATGTATGGAATTCAACCATAATTATATCTATTACTTCACACATTTATTATTCGACACATCGTACATGGATTTCACGGATCATATCTGTAGTTATAAAATGCTATACAATCTAATTTGTGACACACACACCTGTTAGATTTTATGTATTTGATGAATAATTCATTACTTTAATTTTATCGTTATATGAACTTGCATGTGAAGTTCATAAGTTATATTTTATTAAGTTTAAATTAATAGGGGTTGAATAAAATATTTATTCAAGAAAATAGCGCTTGCGAAAAAGCTTGAAAAGTACTAAATGAATTCATGAGATGTATCAATCTTTGTGAGGTATTTTGTGAGTCTTTCCAGATTTCTATTTCTATACTAATATTACTTATATTGTATTACACATGTTTTACTTTAAGCAAGATAAGTTAGTACATTAGTTGTCCTGATTAGTGTAACATTTTATTATGCAAGAACCCACATTTGCTAAAGTGTTAGTGTTTTAAGAATGATCAGAATAACTGAGGGGGATGATTTTGCACTTTAATGTGAAGTAAATAGTAATGTTGTTTTATAATGTTGAAAGGCATTAATCTGTGCTGGTGGTTAATCCGCAGATTATTTAATTGCCATTTTTGTATTTTACACTCATTCCAGCACTGGTGGTTAATCCGCGGAATTGTGTAATTATACGTATTACTTTATGATAGTGTATCAATCCACAAAGCTTTTAGTGTTATTTAATTCCTATGTGTAGATGAACGCATCCACAGGAATATGTTTTACTTCATAGATATAAGTTGGGCAAAGTATTTTAGTTAATCTGCTAAATCATCTTCTTCCATTTGTAAATATAATTTACAAGTTAGATCATCAAATTGTAGCAGGACATTCTATTCAAGTTACTTCCTAATAATTAACTGTCGGTTGATTATTATTTACCGGAGTGTAAGTTTAAATTTTCACTTTATTTAATGATTACATTATAGCTAAATCCTACAGATATAATATTATTTATTATATTATTATAATTTTACAGTATGGATTTATTGAATCTGGAAATGTTAAATACTTCATGAGTTGGTGTTGAATTTAGTATAATTTGCTCAAGATCCATTATATCAAATTGAAATAAGGTATGATTAGGTTTTTAAAACCGTACCTATGATATGTTATTGAAGAAAGTCGATGGAATTATAATTTATTTATTTTATTTGTTTATTTATGTCTTTAATCATAACATTAGAATTAATTATTTATTATTCATAAATTTGTAAATAAATGTTGATTTATAATTAAACTTACTGTGCCGTTGCTATGTGTCATTCTTAAAATCAGAAATCATAAACCTTGGATAGAGCATACATGAAGTACATACCATTGTCAACATGATATCAGAGTTTAGTGATATTTTGAGAAAACATTTGGATGCTTTTAGTCTTTGGTAGTTTATGATGTGTAGGGTACAATAAAATCCCATTTACCTTTTCCATCATTTTGGCTTTGCGTAATTGATTCTAGTATACAATACAAATTGATTAGTAAACCTAAAAACAGATTTACCAAATAATGATATGATTGAATATATTTACTTAACATTTTAAATTGTCATTTGTCAGTATAAAAAAAAAGAGTCTCAGTGATATAGTTAAACTATAAAAAGAACCCAATTATTTATGTTTATTTATTGCAAAGCTTTACCTGGACTAGCATTTTGTATTAAAAATCATATAGATGGTTTAAAATTTCATAATCTTATGTATTTCCACAAATTATGCCATCTTGTACATGGTCGGCCATCGGGTCTCATACAATAAAATCGCAAATTAAGGTTTGTAACATAATAACATTGCACTTATAATTTGTTTAAAGTATTCTATCATACTACTATGATAGGTCATCGCGGTACACCCTGGCTGCGATCAAATTAAAACATAAAAGTTTATGTTAGATCATTGGTTTGGTCTGTGGTAAGTTGCTCCAGATGTTGGTTGTGGTCTTTGGTGCATAAAATATATAGCATAATATGCTTTTGGATATAGCTCTTAATAGCTGACAATGTGTAGCGGGAATTGATCAGTGATCGAGGTTACGATTCTTAGTGCACTTGTGTTATGTAGTTGGGACCACATTCATACATACGAGGTGGAGGGTTACAATATATATATATATATATATATATATATATTATTAAAAATAAAAAAAATAATATATTAAAATATTTTAAATATATTGAATGTTCAGTTATTTTTATTTTAGAAAAATCCCAGATGTTAATTAATATTAACCGATGAAAAATATATAATAGAAACACTTTTTGCATTTAAAAAAGAATATACAATATAAAATTTTCATTGGTTACTCTGTATTAACATCTGTTTCATAATCAGTGATGGAAATAAAATGTTCCTCCAATTTTATTGCGACCTATAAGTAATTTTATAAACATATAATCAAATGTGCAAATGTGTGATAAAGAAATAATTAAATTTTATTATTAGTGCTAATAAATTTGAAATTTTATAAAAGTATTTCATTTAAAAAAAGCTTCAATGTGTTTTATGCATATTTCATTGTTTGTAATGTTGCTGTTTTTTTTAATTGTGTGAAAATTATAAACCATGCTTTCTTTTTAACTCATATAATTAATTAAGATCAAAAAAGTTTAATGTTTCTGTAAATAAAATAAAAAAAACATATAAATAATAGATATACTTATATGTCAGATTATTTCTATCATCTAGCATTAAATATTGAATATCTTTTAAAAAATTATATTTTATTTAAATTTTCCATTTACAATGTTAATAACAGCACGCAGGTTAGTGTAAACACAATGTTTCAAGTGATACTATTCTCCCTCTTTTTAGGTGTTTCTAATATTCTTGAACATTACATTTTAAAGTATTGCTTTAACTTACTGGGCTATTCTGCCAGAGACAACATTCAGTAAAATTTCATATATATATATATAATTTTTATTTATTTCATTGCTTGTTCCAATTAGCAGAATTAATTAAGGACTTCCACACATTATGTATTGTCACACTAGGTTGAATGTAGTGTTATTGATAATTGTTGTGTGAGCAGCTTCTTTGGAATTTTTCTTTGTATTTTTTTTCCTGGTTTTATTTTTAATTGACAATGTCATTTACTTTTATAATTTGTTAATTATAAATTTTAAATGTCATTTCAAGAAATTATTTAAAATACTATCATTCTCAATATATATATATATATATATATATATATATATATATATATATATATATCACTACTCACCAACTGTACTTTATATATAATGCAGTACTCCTATCTGAGCCTCTCTGCATACAGATAAAACAATCCATATATAAAGTAATGTTTCAGCAAGGTAATGGACTCTTTGAGTAAACTCATCTCTTCTAATAGTAGATTGGCTTTTTGTCATCATTGGGAAAGAGATAACCCATGAGATAATTGTTGACCTTCAGGATCTATGCTATCTAATATACACACATTTATAGGCTACAAAGAACACAGAAGAGCCATGTCGCACTTCCATGTGAATCCAAATTCTACCATTACGGCACTAGTAGACGTATCTGAACTTGAATTTTTCCTTTAGATATAACTTCATGGTAACTCTCTACTGTCATGATGTATAAAGATTTATAAAAATGCCTTTGTAATCTGTTTGACAACACTTTTATAGTCATGGTGGATAAAAAATATAGGAATTAAAAATAAGTTTTCCCTGTCTTGATTGAAAAAAGTTAATGACACTTTTCAATTCACTTTAAAACTTTGAAAAAACATATTTGTGGAATTTTATCAATAATATATTGTACAGGTATTATTTACAAAAATATTTGTTAATCAAAATAGATACCAGTAGATCTATTGTTTCATAAAACATGTTTGGTTTAATTTCAAAATCAGAATTAATAAAATATTAATTACACCTTTTTAAATGTTTAATTTGTAATAAAATAATTTTAAATTCAAAATTATTTAATTTTTAACAGTTATCCCAGTGTAATAGAGAACATATTTACAAAAAATTTGTTTGTGCTTATTTCTTCTTTTCCTTTCAACTTTATATCTAAACATTCACTCATACTTATATATTGTTGTATGCCATGAAACACATAGCTTGCATAATCCAACTCATGGGGAAAAAGAAATAGCAATAAAACAACCATATAACAATATTTTACCTAATATATATGTGTAACCAAAAGACAAAGTTCATACCTCAAACTATGTACTCATCAATTTTTTAAGAGATTTGATATGCATCTGATAGCTAACACAATGAATAACAACATGCAATTCTGAGATAGATATAGAATTCAACTATTTAATTATAAGTACGCAATTTAGAACACCAAGAAGGTTACCACAATAGAGATACTATAAGCTACAACAATCCAAAATAAAAATAATACTAAAATCTTTTCAAGCCCAGGTTCTTTGAATCTAGAAGCTAAAAAATACAGAACTATGCCCTGTTCCTTTGAGACTTAAAGCCTGGAAAATATAGAACATTGCCTTGCTCTTTTTCATGGAAACATAAAGGCTATGATCATGGCAGGACTACATTAACTGAACCATGATAAACACTTTTGTTTTGTTAGTAAATTGTATTGATGTATATCTATAAAGTTTTATAAACTGCTGAACAATAACATATCTTTTAAATATTTATCCATATTGAAATGTTTCAAACTTATTTTGTGTGGTAGTGGTTATTATTCTGCATTCCAAACTGCCAAATCTCTGAATATAGAGTTAAACCAAGAATTTATAGAATAAAAGATTTAAAATCATGACAGAACAAAAGAAATAAACAGAAATATTAAAATTTAAATATTTTAAATGCTATGTCATGTATTTAAGACAGAATATCTTTTCAGTATCCGTTTGACTGCATAAATGTTGGTTTAAATTAGGAATTATGAGAAAATGAGTATTTTACCTATTACAATTTATCCAAACCACTTCAAACAATTTTAACAAAACCCCTTATTTGTACATATATACATACATACATTTCAATTGTCCTGCAGTCTTCTTCAGAGCCAATTTACTTTAAAATCTTAAACAACTTTTTAAGAGATTAAAATAAATTAAGTCTGAAGAAAGCTGCAGAGATTAAAATAAATTGGCTCTGAAAAAGACTGCAGGACAGTTGAAATGTATATATGTAGATATGTACAAATAAAGGGTTTTGCTAAAAGATGTTTGAAGTGGTTTGGATAAATTGTATGTATATAAGATATTACATATATATATATACAATTTATTTTGCTGGTTTGGATAAATTGTATGTATATAAGATATTACAGCAAAATAAAGAAAAGAATGATTTGGTCATATTTCTATTTTACACATTTTTATAAAAAACAAGGAATAAGAATATTTTAATGGTACATTTAAAGAATAAAAGTAAACAAAGTCTAGATTGTATTGCAAAAGCTGATAATAATATTTTTTTATATACTAAAGAGAAAATTGTTTTTTAGAGGGGAGCAGCCTGGGTAAATCTGGAAAAATATTTTAATGTAATTAAAATTATACACAAATACAATATTATGTATTTGTTAGTAGTTCAAGAGTGGAACATATCTTAAAGAAAATTATTTGACAAATATCTAAATTGGATTAATTAAAAGTTAATTAAATGCATTCAATAAAAAGTACATAACTAATTAAATACAATTACTGTTTAGTGTTTTTTTTATAAACACATTTGTTAAATTAAAATATTCAATTAATGTATTCATAAAACAACTTTAAAAAACCATGTTCTTTTTATGTGCCGTAATGTAAATACAGAAGGGTAGAGAGAAAAAATAATGCAGAGAGAGAAAATGGATCGACATCCAGAATAATAAATCTATGGCAAGATTTAAATGTAGCCATTGTCTTTCTCAAGTGCAACCCTTCTCATCAATATTTAAATCATGATTAGTGAAGTATAAAATCATTATTTAGTCCTACTAAATATACAACAATTTAATGAAGTATTTTACTTAAAAGTGAACATATCGAGATTTTATATGATAAGAATCTCTCAATGTGATGACATGATGGGCTAAAATTCCCATCTAAGTTTATTAATAAAAAATCTGAACTGTATATTTTTCTAAGATATGAACTTTCTGTTCTAAAGTGTGCATAAATAATTGTGCACAAAACTTTGTTAGTACCTGCCCATGAAGGATATATATTTATCATTTACCACTTTAATCACATACAGAGAAATATGCTCTTTAATAGTGAACTTATTTTACATATTACAGTCAATACCCTGGTAAAATTGTTTTTTTATCTGAAAAACATTATATGAAGTCTTAACTAATTATAATTTTTATTATTATATTTGATTGCTATTTATTTACTTTATTATTTGTATAATACTATTAAAAGAAATGCAATTGTAGGTTTATAATTTCACTAATAATTATTATTTGTAAAGTATTTTTCTTATATTTTAATTTTTATCACACATAACTGCATTAGGAATAAAAAAATCAAAAACTACTGGGAAATCAAATCCTATCCATCTGTAATTTCCAAAGTAGTTAGGTCAGAATCTGTGGCAACAAAATGTATAATTTGAAATTATTCTAGCATATGCAATATAAATAAATTATTCTTTTTTCTTATAAAATTTAAGTGACAGTTCTGTTTATTGTCATTAAACTGCACATAGAAGAGAAATGTGATATAATCCTTAGAAAATATGCTCTGAGTGGAATAAATATGGGAGTGATAATAGAGGTTGGAGTTGGTTTTGTCAAAATGAGGGCTCATACATTCAGATGCATTCTTTCTAAGTCAAAATTGATGCCCATGGTAAATGCTAGTTTAACTAGTTCAAGCCTCATATAATAAAATTATCAATTAAAAAAATAAAAGTCATAAGAATAAAATAATTTTGGATGAGAGATAGGTGTTTTACATTCTAGAAATTGAGTTTTTGAATGGTGATACAGGAATATTGTTAATATCTAGTATGATCATAAGCAGCAACCTCAGTTTTCTGTTTGAATTGTTGTATTTTATGATGTTTGATCTGGATCATAATGACAAAAACTGCATTAATCTAGTTTGGCACATCTGTACATGAATTACTGAGATAGCAACACTGACACTCTCTTTACAATTCCAATACTTTTATAATAAATATACATCCAAAATCTATAGGTTTAGAGTTGATCAATGATCTTCATTTAGGTTCTTTTATGTTTATAAACAAAATTACATAGATAAGTAATCTTATCTATATTTCTTTGCAAAAATATTCATTTATTGAACACAATGATATGTACATTTTTATTTGTATCATTTATCAATAGTATTATTATAATAAAATAGCCTGATTACATCATATATTAATCTTTTTCAATACAGACGATGCCTGACCATCGTACTTGGTTACAAAACTTTACTTTGAATGCTATCTAACACTAAAACTAAATGTGACTATTGCATAATTTTATAATCATAGAATAAAATTTATATCTCAGACTTGAATCATACTCATTATATTTAATGCACAATAAGATATTATATACTTTTCTGAATTATTATAACAAGAACCATAAATAAATAAATCCAGTTGTAATTAATATAATGAGTCTTACTCAACAACACAAAACAACCCTCATGATAAAATGAGTAATTTAAGGGATTTTGTTCATATCAAAGATCATACAAGCTTTCTTCTAATCAAAATAAATAATTTAATTAAAATAATATTAAACACCAAGATAGCACTATAAAAACTTTAATGAAGTGACTAGTTTGCAAGCCAGAATAGTTCTTTGTATTGATAGTATAATAGAACTATTAACATTCTGCACAAAAACCAAATTTCATTATAAGACAGAATTCTTCCAACAAAATCAAGGACTGCCTATGGGATCACCATTGTCTCCACTGATTAGCAATATATACATGGGAGAACTTGAAACCTTAGCGATAAAAACTACTCCATATCTACCTGAAGTTTGGCTTCAGTATGTGGATGATACATTTGTTGTATGGCAACATTGTTAAGCATTGCTACAAACTTTCCAGAAACATACCAACAACACATATCCTTCAATTAAATTCATAATAGAATCAGAAAAAGAACAAAACTTGGTATTGTTAGATGATCTTGTGACAAGACTTCCTCATGGCAAACTCAAAACTACAGTTAACCAAAAACCTACACATATAGAAAAATACCTAACCTATATGTCTAATCACACCAGAAACACAAAACATGAAATTATACTATCACTATGGAACAGAGCAAAATAAGTTTGTTTAGAAACCAGTGATTTGGGGAAAAAAGAATTATGTAGGACAAACTCTTATGAAAAATGGTTATCCATCAGCTGTTATTAAGAAAATGTTAAAACGACAACAAAAGAAACCATCAAGAGAAAATACAATTATTGGTACTGTAGTGTGCCCATACATTCCAAAAATAACAGACAAATTAAGGAAAATCTGCAATCAGTATAACAACAGAACAACTTTCCAGAGCCATATCACTCTATGAGAATTCTAACATCCACAAAGTGTAAACTTGAAATGCTAAAAAGAAAAAATTGCTTCTACGAAATACCATGTGAATATGGAAGAACATATATTGGTGAGACCAGTTATCTCATTGAAAAGTGCTAGAAAGAACACAAACTGATGGTTAGAAGAGAGAAAACAGATATGTCTAAGGTAGCAGACCATGTATGTGCCAATGAACATATATTGAATTGGATAAATACAAAAATATTGGATAGAGAAAAAAAGTGCAATAAAGAAAATTTAAAGAAGCTGCTTACATGACAATGACAAAAAAATCTCATAATCCAACCTATTGTGACTATACATAAGATATGGAAACCACTAATTAACTTTGTTTTTAGGAAAAAGTGTAGAAATCAGGAGGAACATCAGAGATAAGTATATGAAATTTATGCTGGCTATCACCTTTGGCAGGATGACTCTGTTGGTTAGAGCATTACCTTAAAATTCAATATTCAAGAATATAAGGATCCAGGTTCAAATTCCAAGCTAGTATTGTCATTGGGCAAACCAGCAACACCTGAAGAAGTGGGAAGAATAATAACCTCTTGGAATGTTGCGCATATACTAACGTGTTTGATGTGCTATTACTAACAGTTGAATGTATTTGGAATATTTACATAAATTTAATTTTTCTAAAGACATTCAATACTCATATTAGATGATGGAAATAGTCCATTATAAAAATACCACTAGAACACTGTCAAAACAAACATTCAGGAAAACACAACAAATGTTATGATATTTGTGTGATTTAGGTTTTTGATTATGCTGATGATGACATCAAAACAAAGTCAAAAATTAAGAATAAAACAAAGCCTTATTAATACTACAAGATATAACAATTATAAATACTTACGATTTAATGTAATCAAAATAATAATAGTTATGATTATATTTTATTAATCAATTTGATTTGATAAAGAAAATATCTAACTCTTCTGAATAAATAAAGTTTCTCTTTATTTAAAGATCTGATCATTATTCTAAATATATCATTTGCATAAGATACTTTCAATAATGTGTTTAACAAACAATATTGCCAACAATAAAACAATATAAAATTTGGAAAGCTGTATAATTTTTCTATGCCTATGCAAAATAATTACTAAAGTTTTAAACAAATAATGCTTTATCAAAGTATGTTTTATCTAAGTCTTTGCACACCCAATATTTATGCTATGAATATTAATACACTATTTCAGAGACTTGCTAAAATAAGGACAGAAGCAAACAAAGATAGAGATCATAAAACACAAGCTTTTGATGCCTATTCTAAGAAAAAATATGAGATAAACAAAAGTCAACACTTAACTACAAGTGTAAAATTAGCATTAGTATTGTATCACTAACCTAAAAGAACTTAACAAGAATCCATCATCATAAAAATTTACCAAATACAATATTTAATTAATCTATGACTTGCTATACTACAAAAGCATACCTCCAAATAACATAAAAATAACTGCAAACACAATGTAAAAGAATGATAAAACACAATGTTTGCAATAAAGATCATTAGGCATAATAATTATAAAGAAATACTTTATAAAAATAATACTTTATTTTCAAAGGCATATATTCATTCATATTATTCACTAAACAATTGTATACTAAAATGTTCATATTATCTTTTAATATCATGACGCAAATGCATTTTGAGAACTCCACCGCTCATATATAAGACACATATATAGATAAATAAATTTATAAGAAAAATATCATAAGCCTAAAAAAACATTAGAAATAAACTATATATATATATATATATTATCATTCCTAGATAAAAACTAATTAGAAATAAACTATATATATATATATATATTATCATTCCTAGATAGTTCATAATAAGTTCTTATAACCACTTGTTCTAAAGTAAAATACACTTTAATATTTTATTTCAAAAATATTATTAATGTTTTAGAACACAATTAGACGAGCAATTCTTTTAAATCCAAGCAACAAATTTAAACAACAACATTATATAAAGTAATATGAAATTGAGAAATAATCTTTCAAAATTATAAGCACTAAGTTGAGAGCATTAATACAATATACAACAATATGAAGTTGAGAGAATATTATTCATTTCATTAAAGCAAATAAAATATTCCCATACAATACAAAGTTGAGAGCATTTAAGTAACTATGTTTTAGTTTGAATAAATGCGAAATAAATAATTCATTTTTCACATTATCAACGAAAAACTAACACTATTCATTGGAATGCATTAATATTTCTTTTTAGAAGTTATAAAAGTATATCGCTGTCAAAACAGCTTACTATAAGTCAAAGCATATATCTTAGAGATGAATAATGAACAAAGTTTAAAGCAACTTTCATTTGTTTTTGTAGACATTCCTCAAGTCATGAAAATAGTTCAAATTCGTGTTATATCCATAAATTAATTATAGCATGATGAATAAAGTATTACTCAAGTCAATAATAGTTCAAAATTGTAAATTATAACCAAAAATTCAACATGACAAACAATAAAGTATAATAAATACAATAACCATATGTCAAGATAAAGTTTATTACCAATTTCAGAGTTAAGACATAACAAATTAATTATAAAATCAAAGATAAATTTTTATAAGAATTTTAGCTATAAAGTTTACTTTAAAATTCAAATATCAGCAAAATAATAAATTGCGAGTTGATAAAAAGCTCTTAACAATGCAATATTCAACTACGTGAGATTTTCCAATGTTAGCTGACAGCTTCCCACATTATTTTTTTGTTTAAAGCAAGTTGTTTAAAGTCTTAAAATTGTGTATACGTGTAGGATATTTTAATGAGATTGCTTTGCTACTGCTAGAAGTCCCATAGCGTAAAATTATTTAATTGAAATTCGTTTTAGAAGTACAATAAACTTATTAATAAATTGACAAGCCGGTTTGTCAACTAGATACAAATAAAAGATACATAAGTTTTCAACATGTGGTTTGCTATATTTATATGATCAATCACCTGATCTTAATGAAATTGATGATCAACAGATTTGGAGTGTTATCAATCAATTATTAATGCAATCTGAATTAGTCGTCAAGGCAAAAAATCTAATGATAGAATTTTTATACAACTGTCTGGATTTTATAGACATAATAAAATTAATATTACAATTTGAAAATACTAATTATTATGTAACAATAAATTACACATCCCAACAGTAATATATTTATTTAATTTTTTAAGAAGTTCCAAAATAAAAAAATATATTTTAGAATTAATAAATATTTAATCAGAAGTTTAAATATTAATAAATGCAAAATCTTCTAAGCAATAAAAATAATTATAATCAGATTCTTTTAAACTTTGCTGTTAACAAAACATGCAAACACTTGCAAGATTGAACATGTTAATTAGAAATATTTAAATGAACTGTACTATTTACTTCTGCAATAAATACTATGGTATATTATTCTAAATGTAATTTACTTTATTTATTTAAAAACTACATCTAGTGTATAATTGTATTTTAAACTAAGTATAAGCTATAAACTAAGAGAAATATTAAATTTATGGATTTAAAACATATAAAATCACAGAATTAGCTTAATTTATATAGTTTTTAGCAAATTAATTAAGCATTTTTTATTTACACATATACAATAGTTCTATAACTGAATTTAATTTAGCAAATTATTCATCATGACTATTATATAAATTAACTTATTGGAAGAGAAATAAAATATATGAAAACATTTTTTTATAAATATGTCCACATTATACACATATATAGGTCTCATGGGATAACTTATGGTTACAGTTTATATATAATTCATTTGTGTACACATGTGTATATGCTTTATGAAGTAGGTTTTATTACTTTTTTTATTTACGTAAATGAACTTTCAGCGATGAGCATCATAATTACAATTCTTGTGTTTCATAGTATCACTACTTTATGTATAATCTATCTTGATTATTCATATTATGTAAATCAGTTGATTTAAATATTCCATCTGTTTGATAATTGAATGGTGTTTTTTTAATTTATTTATCACAATTTTTTAGTTGGCTATGAACTAAGCTTATTTTACTTGCTTTTTGGATCATCACTTTCTATGCAAATTAAGTTGATAGACTGTGGATTAAAACTAAAAAAGTGTTGTATTTCATGGTCATATTGTCCATAGAATGACTAAATAAATTCTGGATATACTGTTTGTGATGTTGATCCTTGATTTTCCACAGTATACCACTGTAAAACCTGGGCCATGATGCTGGATCTCATATACTATTGTGCAATATCATTTTATAGTCTGTTATTTGTATTGCTAATTAGCCTGGTGAAATTTGTTAAAGTTTAAAAGTTTGTGTTGAAGCTGACAGATCTTATTTTTTTATTCATTAATTTTTGGGATGTAAGGCATACTGACGAATGACTTTGTGTTGTCTTGTGATTTTACATTTTGCTGTATTTTTATTGAATTTTTAATTTTCTTTCAGCATAATTTCTTTCTTCTTCCCCATGCTATATATAGATATAACAACACATCTTTTAATATTTTAGATAACAGGTTTAAATCAGAAAATATAGGCAAATAATTTTCTTCAAAACCTGAACATTGTATATCATTTGCATATGTGATAAAATAAATATTTTTACAAGTTAATAATCTTTTCTTTCATATGTCAAAGCATCGGCCAGGAAGTGAATCCGGGACAATTGCTTGTGCTGGCCACTCAACCACCAACACTTTTGACAAATTAATAATCTTTTAAAGGATGATTTAATCAATAAACCACCAATATATTGTGATAAACAGTGCCATCACAAGGATAAGAGGCATTTTTGTGCAAGATAAATTTTAGCACCTCCCCCCATTTTCTGAAATAAAATTTATAAATTAAATAACTATTTTCCTAGTGCTCTCACAAGAAAAATTGTTAAATATGACTTTAGCTATGTAACATATTTTACTTTATTCATTTATTTCTATAAAATAAAACTGGAGATTAAAACACATGCTAAAATAAAACAAATTAATTCTTTAAAATATTTTTAATATGAATTAAATAATACCTTAAAACAAAAATATTTATTTAGTAAATTTGAAATTTTTAACTTTTTCTTTCAAAAAATTTTCATATTATTTTTTAAATAATCCTGCAATATTGCTAGTAGACATAGGAAATACCTACAAATTAGATATTTTTTTTAAATATCTAAGCACTTTTTTTATTATATTTAAAAGAGCCACAATCACACACATACACATGAATACACTGTATCATCCATTCCCCTTCTTGTGACAGCTCTGATGTTATATAAATAATTCTACTTCTAATTCACTTACATAAAAATATTATCTATAGCCAAAGTATGATTCTACATAATGTTTTGCTTTAATGCTCTGTCCTACATAGTAAGGACAAAAAGTAATTTGTTCTTGTGTCTAAAAGTTGCTAGAACTCCTACATTTCTTCATCAACGTTTGCATCAACTTTAACCAACATATCAATAATTACTTAAACATATTTTCTTTCTATTAAAACACATTAAAATCTTTCATGCTTAAACTTATTCATGTTTTCTATTATGAAAGTTATATTCCTTTAAAAATAAAATATTTACACAATTATTTATTTTTTATGTGTGTGTTATTCCATTATGAATACCTATAATTTAAGATATTGAGCTACTATTTTTAGATCAATTCATGTATATAGTATAACTTATTAAAAGCGCACATATTAGCTTAAAATATTTTTTTTATATTATTTTAAAAAAGTTTTTTTATAATAATTTTAAATTTTGGAAAGATAAGGGTGTGGGGTTAAAAAGATTATATTTTTTTATTATTATTAATTACCTCTGTTGTTGAAACTTCCCAAATTAAAAATATTTCATTATCTATTTATGCTAATTAAACAAAATTTTTCTACTAATTAAAAAAAAAAAGGTAACAAAACGTCAAAAAAATTGGATTGCTAAAACATAGTTAAAAATAAATTAAAAGTGTGAATACAATTGGAAAGGACTGAAAACATATAAATTGTGGAGTTCTCTATTGTTCAGGCACTCAGGACCAATTTTGCTATAAAAAAGTAATATGGATCTACAACGGTTCCCAGAAAATATTTTTAACAGCACCAAGAAAATGTTCTCGAAATAAAGAACATTTAAGAAACTATTCCTTCAGAAAATTCATCTCCCTGACACATCTGGAATCACCCAAATGATCATCAAAATTGTCAGGAGGAAGTTTAACTAGCTAGCCAGGGATGCCTGGAAAATGCCAATGGACTACCTGCAGGATTCACACCAGCATATAAAAACTTTTCTTACATGGAGAAAGTAATCACTGATTGATCAGCATAGCTATGAACTGTTACTGAGTGAACATTGATTCCATTTTGGGTAATAGAAATATATATACTCTTAATTGTCTTAAATGTTTCAACAATAGAGTGTGAAATTATTAATGAAAATTTTTGTTATGTTATGTTAGCCTGATTAACACAAGGAGGCGGGAGATTAAACTGATAGGTTATTTAAATATGTTTTTTAATATGCATTTTTTACTATAATTCAATATATGAATGACTCTAGATTTTTCCAAATACTGTTAACTGCTTAATCTTGAAAGACAAATGGGGGTGGGAGGGTTTAGGCCAGTTGTATGTTCAATGACAACCAACACAAAAACCTTATGTCAGAACATGGTGAGGTGAAAATGGTTGCCCTGACAGCTGTAAGAAAAAGATGGAAACTTACACTGTCCATTGAGATTAGAATAAATTGTTTAACATTAGAAAGAGTTGTCTGAGTGTTGCCATTCAGCATACTCTTATTAGTAAGACAACCTTGTGTTTCACTTCTACTTGATCAGGATTTCCATAATTATTTGGAACCACTGTCATATGTAGGTAAGTGATGATGCATGTGCCCTCAGAAAAAGAATATTAGTTAAATAATTGGCACCATATTAAAAAAATTGTTAATGTTTAAAATTAAGTTTGTATTTTTTCTTTATAGAAAAGATCCAAGTCAGTTTTGAATGCTGTAGGAAAAGAGAATTTGTCTTTAAATTAATAAAATATGTTAAATGTCATATTTGAGTGTCTCTGTTTAATCTAGTTTAGTAATTTAATTCAGTCTCTAATTGGCTGAAATAAATTCACACAAGATTGCCTTTCAAAAATATATTTGGTAATTGCCATTCATAGATAAATAAATGACCGTGATTGTGGAAGCTTTTACAATCTGGTTTCAAGCTAAAAATGCTTGGTGGTGCCCTCGACCGGCCACTATATTTTTGTAATCTTTGAAAATTTGTAGATAATGTCAAAATGTCATGGCACAGTATTTTTTATATTTCATTAGAACCATCAAGCTAGGTCAATTCTAAATAGCATATTTGATATAAATCTTTCATTACATTAGCACCAGTTTGAAAAAATTGTTTAAAAATTTATTAGGTATTTTTAATTCAGAATCTCTTATATATATATATATATATATGTGTGTGTGTGTGTGTGTGTGTGTGTTTGTTAATTATGTTTTCTATTAACAATAATAGAACAATGTATACACTACTTTAGTATTTAATTTTTTATGGCTTATTTATAACTAAGTCATATGTATTATACTTTATTATACAGTTTAGCAATTAGGGTTTCAGCCAAGATTTATTTAAGCAAAGAAATTTTAAATTGTTATACTTAGATAATTTAGTCAATAAATTTTTAGAAGCCATTAAAGTGCATTGACCTTTACTGTGTTTATTCATAAGTTATGTTGGATAACTATATAAAAAATCAAATACTTGGTTTGTTCTACATGGTAGATTTTTTAGACTTTAATAAAAAAAAATTCTAAAAATTATAAAAAGATATTATTGCATGCCAAAATATTTAATTCTAAATAATATTGTATGTAAAATTTGTTAAGAATTAAATATTTTGGCATGTAATAATATCTTTTTATATATTATGTTTTTTACTCATTCTGTTTTCCATAGATTTGGACAAGAGAGGGGATTATAGATCTATTTTTAGTTTTTAGTTAGAGAACAAATCTGAATCTATATTCAAGAAAAGTTGTTTAGCATAACATGTAAAAAGTTTATACTACATAAATAAAGAAAATATCAGTATTAAAAATAGGAGAAGCTATTTAGTAAAAGATGTAAAAAGATAATACAGCATAATAAAAAATAAAAATAATATTGTTATTAAAAATATCTTGTACAAGACAGCTGCAGAATCGATTCTAAGATTTTACATTTCATAATCCACCATTCTACCTCTACTTTAAATTGAATAAAATTTTGTAAAATGCCATTGGTAAAGACTATTTTGACACATGCAGAATTACAGAGGCAATATTTTTAAAACAAGTTTTATATTTAAATAAATTGTTAATAGTAATGTGATACTTTTTATATAAAGTAAGATATTTAAATAAAAGTGATTGGGAAATCGAAACATTTCATTTACACATAAATTTTATCAATTATAGTGACTAAAGGGTGTAGAGCTGTTCAATTTTGTGCAGTGGTAGAGTATATGTGAAATATAGTTTGAGGCTCAAGAAATTGTCTCCACAATACTAAGTAAAGAAGTCTTCCTCTTGTATTTAAATAAAAAATATTTATAATCAAAATATATTTCTAATAGCAAAATGATTCAGAAATCTAAACATTTATATATAAGTTTTATTAATTATCACAACAAAATAGTGTTAGTCTGTTTAGTTTAACACAATGATAAAGTATATATGTAGTATACTTTGAGATTCACCTTGAAATTTAAAGTCTAGGTAGTAGATATAATAAGTCTAAGTAAAGATAATATTTCTCTCATATTTAAATAAAACATGTTTACACTCAAAATGTATTCTTAACAATGAAATGATTTCAAAATGTAAAATTTTCATGTACATTTTATTAATTGTCTTTGGATCTTAGTAATCTTGTATTAAAGGGCTTTTGTGCCCTGCACAACTACACATCTTCATCCAGAGGCCATGATGATTATTATCATAATTTTTTAAACAAGAAAAAAGAAAAGAAAAAAGCTTTAAGTATTTTGCCATCAAGCATTAGAAAAACTTTTTAATGGTTAATTAATTCATGTAAAATATATTTATGTATGCATAAAATATTACAAGATTCTTTAGTTTTTATATTAATGTATCACATGCCTTATTTCAATTTTGAAAATATCAAACTCAAATTATGAAATGAATGTTTTAGTAACTTTGTTTATTATATCATTGTATACTAATGTATATTTTATAATAATAATATTGGAGCCATTAAATCTGTTTACAAAATAGAAAATATGATCAGTATTAACTATTAATGAAGAAATAATGATTTATTTGTAATCCTATATATTATTTACAAAAATAAAATATAACAATGGATACAAAAATGGCATCAAATTATACCAACTTCATGTTCATATAGGTGTGTTTTATTTAAACCTTATATCTGGCTTGAAGCTTCATATTTAAAAATATAAACTTTATGGGTTGTTTTTCTAAAACAGTAATCTATTTTCTTGATGTTAAAATTCTTGAATGCAATATATTATTAGGTTATCCTGGTTATAAGAACAAATATAATATTTGAATGCAAATATATTATATATACTGAACTTTAACTGTAACTAGAGGGGATTTGAACACAAACTTTCAACCTTCTTTCAGCTACTCATTCCATTTTATATAAATGCCACACATGATTACATATATACAAAAATGTTAAATACATATATTAAAGATTATTTATTATTTTCACATCTATGTGGTTATGTGTTCTGGTTATATAAGATAAAGTGGATAGCTAAAAAGATCTTGAAAATCTGTATTCAAATCCCCCCTAATTACAAGAAAAAATATATTACTAGCAATAACAATTGATCAAAAATATTATAAAATGAAAAATATTAACAAATTAAATTAGTCTAGGGAAATTACAAATATCTAATGGGAGGTCATGTATTTGGTGGAGTGACTATACCTTTTTTTATTTTTAATTAACTAAGTTATAATATTTACAGTTAATGACAAGACTGGACAACTGTATATGCAGATCCAGCCAGGTTTCTTGACTATTATTCTCTCCATATTAATAATGTTATTAAAAGATAAAGTAAAATAATCTACTTGGAATTTGGACAAGAAATAAACAAGTAGCAAAATTATTAACAATAACTCTTAATTTTAATTAATGAACATAATAAAACAACATAAAATTATATTTACATATAAGTATTTGTATGGAGAGCACACATGACAGTAAAATCGTTGTTTATTTATATCAATTCATAAAATGTTTATACTAAGTTTATTCAGTTTAGTATTTATGTTCCATTGAGCTCAGTATTCTTTAATATTTGAATTGAGATATATGGTAAAAGAATGCTCATTTTATATTTTTAATTTCTCATGATTTGTTTTCATTAAGTTCTTTTCGTGGTTTATTCCTATTATTTTTTTCTATGATTGTGGGTATCAAAATTATGTAAATTTTTAAATCCAGTCATAGAAGAGTCTAATTGACAGACAAGTTTCCTTGTGGCAAGAGACATATATTTTAAGCATCTGCAAGTATTAACTAGATTGACAGAAGTAAGTTAATTCCTAAGGCACACTTTTATTTACAGTTCCATAATAAGCTAGATTAATGGAAGTTTTAGGATAGGACACTTTAAAGTTGTTATCCTTGAAACTGCATTATATCTACTTAAATAATCGTAAAATTTTCTTCCCTTCTATTTTGTAAGCGTCACAATGAAAAAGTGTTTTCCTTCACTTTTGTTGGAAAAGCAAATGAAGCAAGTGCCCTTCCCCCCAGTCATTTTGTGACGGGTTTCAATAACAACTTGTTATTTTAAAATAAGCAAATTTATTTTACAATAAAGAATTGTAATTATATAAGGGATTGGAACATAGGCTTTCAAGCTTTCTTCAGTTATTATTTCTATCTCATACAAATGTTACTCATGGTCA
Source organism: Epiperipatus broadwayi (assembly GCA_028023455.1). NCBI lineage: Eukaryota > Metazoa > Onychophora > Udeonychophora > Euonychophora > Peripatidae > Epiperipatus > Epiperipatus broadwayi. The sequence continues at coordinate 16,220,679 of JAQFVV010012401.1, forward strand.
CACACATGTGAAAAAAATAAAGGGCCTTCAATATATGTATGTTGTGCTCAACCAGCACTTATTAGTTGATCCCAATCATCATCTCCAACACTATAATATATATATATATATATATATATATATATATATATAATATATATATATATATATATATATATATATATATATATATATATATATAATCAATGCTCAGTTTATTTTAAGAGCGCAGATCCTCAAACGTTAATGGATAGGCTTCAATCTAGCTGTAGAGTTCGATAGTGGAGTAGATTGAAATCTATCCATTGAAGTTTGAGGATTTTTTATTTTAATACAAATTGTGAATTTATATATATATATATATATGCGTGTGTGTGTGTAAGAAATGATGATGTAGACCAACTTATGAGTGCTGTTATATATATATATATATATAGGAGATCATTTATCATTTTGGCATGGTCATGATGTGTATTGATTATATAAGATAGAGGGGATAGCTGAAGAGAAGTTGAAAGTCTGTGTTTAAATCTTTTATATAATTACATCTAAAATTTCAAGTACATAAATTATACATATGTTCAATCAAATAATAAAAAAATATAATATTTTTTTTTAATTTTTACAATTATTATTATTTTAAATTTCTTCATAATTTATTTTACACACATGGTATATACATTTTAGAAGACATAAAAATGCATATATATATTTATCAAAAAACCATGCATGTAAACTATATATATAATCTTATAATTAAATATTAGTGAATAAAGAAAGCAAAATTTTTGAAAAAGACAAAATATAATCGTCACTTAGGAGCACATTCGACTATCCTCATAGTAAGTGACGATTATATTTTGTCTTTTTCAAAAAAATTTCATTATTGTATTCACTAATATTTAATTATAACATCACGTATATTTTTTCGAAGAAATACAGCCATCGATTTATAATATTATTACATATATAAATAAATAACTATTAATACAGCCATCGATTTATAATATTATTACATATATAAATAAATAACTATTAATCATGGCTATATACATTTTCATAATGACTACTCTAAGCTCCTTCAAGCTAATATCCGCTGCAGTCAATTTTTAAAAATTAAAAGAATTTGCAGTGATTGAAAATTTCTTCAAGAAAATAACAGTTTTACATAATAATTTTATAAATATTGAAATATCCTAAAATATTGTTGGATAATACATATAATAAAATCTTTAAAAATTGATAGAAAGGAATTAACCATGAAGAAAAATCAGCCAATTGGAAATTCCAGCAGTAGTTCTTACTTTTAATAATAATTTACTTAATAATAACTACATAACGTAGCAGCACTTTAACATAGTAAACTTTACACTCTATCTAACATCTGTTTATTTCAAAAATGTCTAAAGTTATGTATTTATGACACAAAATATTTTGAGGACAGATTTAAAAAATATATTACTAAATTTTGTATTAAGTAAAGATTGTTTTTCATGTGAAAATAAAAGATGCCTTACATGAAACTATATATTATTGTTATATACGCGATAATCATTAATCAATTCTATACAGTATATTTCTTACTATGTCAATTCCCAAAGGTGTAAAAGTAATAAATTTAATATAATATAATAGAAACATAAACTGTTATATAAGTGAATAATCTGCATATTAGGGTAAGTAATCACAGATTTGACATTTTACAGAAAAATAAAGATGGACTTGTTTCTAAACACTTCAATTTACAAAGTGATTGAATTGAGTAGATACATTACATACCACTTGTCATTGACAAGTGAGAAAAAATAAAAATAAAATTGAAATTTTATATATAAATTTAAAACCTTACATTCTCATGGTATGAACATGAACATAATAAGAATTTCTTACACAATGATATATATATATATATATATATATATATATATATATATATATATATATATATATATATATATATATATATATATATATATATATATATATATATAGAGAGAGAGAGAGAGAGAGAGAGAGAGAGAGAGAGAGAGATGTTTTTTTTATGTTTTATGTTTGATTAGGTCTCTAATTTACACATTACAAAGTGCGAGTTCATCAAACTGGGAAAAGAACATATATTCTGATCATTTACAAGTCTGGATATTTCAAGAACATAGTTATATTTCTTGATTAATGAACTTAATATTATGTATGATTTTAAATTGTGGAAGGAACCAGTTTTTAATTTAATTAGAGGGTGCCAGAGTCAATAGACTCACTGATTCTGTGAGAAGCACATTGTAACTTACAAAGCAAATGCTTTGAGAAATGGGGATTATGATTTCCCATCACTTAATTAATTTATTATAAGAACTTTCTTTGGATTTTCCTCAGGCTTAATTACTAAAGCATATTGGCAAGGTAATTTATACATTTCTCTAAAGATGACTAACAACATCTATGAACTAAAATTAAAAATGTAACTAACTAAAATTAAGCACTGCAATGAAAGTTTTATATTACTAGCAAAAGTTTTATTATGACAGATTAAACATGTAAACATTTTTGTAATAAAAATAAGTTATAATATGGAAAAGAAACACATACATGTATACTCGGGTAATTATACTAATTATGGCATTCAAATATTTTACTTTGAAGGCTTTAATAACAAAGGTTTCTCCTTTTTTGTCTACATTAACAGTTTATTATTTAAATTCAGTTTGCAAATCTCTTTTTCTATAGATATGAGTTATGAGACTGCCATTAACTTACTGGTAGGGTTCTAGGATTTATAAAGATGATGAATTATCATAGTAATCTGGTTCCTTTTGATGAGGATTCTATAGTAGTGTTTTATTGTTTCATTCTGTTACCATTTTCACATCATTGATTCATATTTAGGTAAGGGTGGATGAAGCTTTTGCTGACTTTTCTAAAAGAAGGTGCTGATGAATGATCTGTGCCTTTTACCCATGGAGACTATATTTATCATAATTGTTTTGGGTAATAACATTTGATTATGGTTTTGAATGGCTGCACATAAACAGTCAGCACATCATAGATAAAAGACCAATTTCAAACTTGCCTGATTCTTTTATACCCATGATCATTTTTGAAATGTCCTATGCATATTTTATCTTCTGTTTTATTATCATTCTATAATCTTCTACATTCCTTGCTAATTTTTAGTTACAAAGTCTTTTTTATGTCTTATTTCTGACATTTTTAATCAGAGCATAAAAATTTTCTCTCTAATTGTAATTTCTTGCATTTATAACTTTTTTATCTGAATAACTAATCTGTTGCACTTACATTCTTTCCAATATTAACATGACTTTGATTAAATAAATTTTAAACATAAAAAACATTTCATTGTATACACAAAACAATTACACTAACTAATAAAACAAAAAGTAAATTACGTTCATTGGTGATTTTTAAATTTTATTTCTTTTAACTCTTATTCAATACCAATATACTTGTACAATATATGTGTATGTGATGTAATGTGCACATACAACAATTTTAAACACATTATTTCTGTATACATAGATTTTTACACATGCCAATCCCTATGGCTAATCCATTTGACTTTATTTTTTGGCAGAATTTATAAAAAAAAAAATATGTATTTTATCACTGTTTCCATATACACATGGGTCTCATTTTATGTGGTAGATAGGTTCCACAGAAAACCCACATTAAAAAAAATTGCACAATAATAGACTTAACTTACCTTGAAAAATGGGGGAAAGGGGTTGTAATTTTCAGAATTTGCATAAAAGCAAAGCAACAAAAAAAATACTTTAAAATTCGTATTAAAAAAAGAAGCAAATAAAGTATGACTAATAAAAAATTTCAGATATTTGAAAAAAATTAATACAAGACAAACTTTTTTTACTTTTTTTTATTAACTACAATATCTAATTTTTCATAAATATTTTAATCATTACCATCTAGTGTTCGTTTGTAAACTGGAAAGAAATCAGATTCAATGTGATATGATGTATTGTAGCTTCTCCCTAAACGAAGTCAAGAATCTCTCATCGATTATGCCCAGAGAAACCTGTTAGCCACTTTATTTTTATTAGTCATGTGATGTACAACTAGTGCCATTTTCTGTCTTATGCTGTGTTAATGGTTTTCTGTTTCTATATTAAAAAAAATAAAATCATAATCAAAACAAAATATTATACATTATCATTAGAAAGATTGTTTTCTGTTTATAAAATCTTTGTTTTTTATTTTAAAAATCTAAAAGTTTATTAATTTCTGTTATATATAATAAAATATACATTTTAAAAGTTTAATTTTTTTTGAATATTTATTGCAATATTTTTACATGTAAGTATAAATCTATTATTATTATTTACTCATTAGTATAAATAGGTTATGTACATAGAAGCTAAAATTCTAAATACAGCTTCAGCCCATATTCACGTTAGCTGCTAATATAACGTTATATTTTTGAAAAAAAAAAAGTATTTCAAGTGAAAATAAGTTATTAATAACTTAAATTTCTTGATATCTAATAAATATAGTGAAATATGAAAGACATTAAGAAGAAACATAAATCACATAACTTCAAAATTGCATTAAAATAATCCACATAAAACAAGACCCAGGTGTAATTTATATAGAGTTGTTTTTAAAATTCCATTAATATTATATTAATGTTGGAATAAAATTAGAAAATAATGACAGCCAAACATGTAAATGTAAAATTCAAAATAAACCCAATATAATGCCTTGCATAAAATAATCACTTATGATTTTTTGTAAAACATCTTAAAAATGATGTGTAGTATTAAGTTCTTATTTTATCTCTCTTAACTGACAACAATATGTTTTTTTTGGAAAACATTTTGTTCATTTCCTTTTCAACATATTGTGAGAACAATTTTACAAATATCATATCATGATTGGATACATAAATGTATGAAAGAAAAAAAATTTTTGTATTTATTAATTAGCTGATAGGAAGAAAGAAAAAAAAATGTCATCAACATTTGAAGCTGAAATGATAACTTCTAAAATATTATTAATTCCAAAATTTTAATATATTTAACTTTGACAACCAATTTACTATAAAAATGTGGCAGACCTTATTTAAAACTCAATTTGAAAAAGATTAAAACTAATAAGACTTTAAAATGCTTTAAATGTTTAGAAACTACACAATTAAAATTCTTTGCATATGAAAAGCATTTTTTTTTTCCTTTACAGTCTAATTTATCATTTTATTACTTTTTACAAAGTAACTTTATAAAATATTCAATAATATTACTGAATGCATAAACATTTCCTCTTAACTTCTTAAATAAGTGTAATCAAGTAATATATATATATATATATATATATATTACTTGATTACACATATATATATATATATATATATGCACACAGAACAGTTTAGTCATTTTTGTTTTATACAGCTTTATTATATAACTAATCTGAGCTGCAATCATATTTGTTTTAATTTATATATATATATATATATATATATATATATATATATATATATATATATATATATATGTAAATAGAAGTATATATATATATAATATGTAAATAGAAGTCTATTGTTTATACATTAAAGTTTGAAGATTTTCTATCTTAATATAAAGTGAGCACTGATTAGATATAAATATGGGTAATAGTGATCTGGACCACCTGATGAGTGTTGATCTAGCATGAAATGTGTATATTGGAAATCATTTATCTTTTTCACATATATGTGGTCATGTGTATGGGTTATATAAGATAAAATCTTTATAATATAAATTGAAGAGATTTGTTTTATACAACATATAAACAACCTTTTTAAAAATATCAATAGATGTAATGTTTTATATTCATTCTAACTTCAAAATGATGGCTGTAAAAAGTTATTTTTCATTATATATATATATATATATATATATATATATATATATATATATATATATATATATATATATATATATATATTGTGACCTTCTGGTTTGGCACCAGAAATATTATTTGTAATTGTATGGTATTATATCAGTAACATCTGATATTATCTTCTTTTAAAAAAAAATAAAATAATGCGAAATTTTAAATTTTTTTATTTATAATTTAAAACTATGATTAGAAGTACTTATAGGTGCAATTTAAAATTTATTAGATGTTTAGTAGCTTACATTAGGGTACAATTAATGATAGGATAGGGGGGTGGATTGTTATAAACATAATCAGTTCAGTTTGAGTTGGTGCTAATTTCTTTTGTTTGTTCACAAATAAATGGTTAGACTTGTTTTGGTAGTTCTCTAGTTCATTTGTTTTACATATTTTAATTTATAGTATAAACAGTGAAGTCTTTTTCACTAATCATCATTAAAATAGTCATTTAGTCATATCAGTTTAGTGTCTATAGTGCATTGTTAGTAAATATTCATGTATGTCAATATCATTATTCAACTTCATTTTTCATTCATATGCTTCATTAAATCATTAAATATCACATATCATATTCAAATAATTAATGTCATAAATAATAGTGTTTAAAAACCAGCTTAACTACATTTTAAGTGAATTAATTGAGCATTGGATTAATGAATTATTAAACAATAATTATACTAGAAAATATTTTATTTATTAAAGCAATTGTTATTAATTTTTATTCTGTTGTTTTAAAAGTACATAGTATTTAATTCTTAATTCAATTGAATAAGCAAATAGTTTATACTTTGTGGATAATTATGAATCAAAAAATATAAATTGTGCTAACATGCACAAGCACACAAAACTAAAAAAAAATAAAGAAAATATATATTATTTTAATATCTATTCATTAAATGGCTAAGCACTTTCAAGGTTCAAGCCCTCATAATCATAGCCATATTACAAAATATAATAAATTGACTTGGAGTGATGCAAATTTATGCAAATGAAATGATTATGCATTCCATTTCTTGGATATTTTGTAGCAAGAGTCTTTTCTATTGATGGCATCGCCATCTCTAGATATAAAGAAGGCTTCTTTTATCTTTCTTTTTAGATCATGCTGCTCTCTGCATACCACCACTGGATTTCCCAGTTGACCATCATGCCCAGCTGAAACATGATGCTGCACAAAAACTGAACTATAAGCTGTGTCCAACAAAGCTTTATCATAAGAATAAATGTGTTGAGATAGCCTAGTGGAGAGAGAGGCCCTAGTCTCACCATAATATGATGATCTACAAAATTTTTCAGGGCAGGCAATATTATAGACCACTTGAGGTGTCAGCAAGGGTGGTAGGTAGTCTTTGGTATTATTAATTAATTTGTTTTTTGCTAAAATAAATGACCAAGTCCCTAACATTGACAAGCAAAGACTCCTACTCCCTTACCTGCCTAATATGCATAAATGTTTTATAATATTTTCAATAATAAATACCAGTTATGTTTTCACACACCTCCTAACTCTAAAAAATTAATTAATAATACAAAAGACTGCCTACCACTCTTGCTGACACCTCAAGTGGTTTATAATATTGCCTGCTCTGAAAAATTTTGTAGATCATCATATTATGGTGAGACTAGGGCCTCTCTCTCCACTAGGCTATCTCAACACACTTATTCTTATAATAAAGCTTTGTTGGACACTGCTTATAGTTCAGTTTTTGTGCAGCACTATGCTTCAGCTGGGCACGATTGTCAAACAGGAAATCCAGTAGTGGTATGCAGAGAGCAGCATAATCTAAAAAAAAGATAAAAGAAGCTTTCTTTATATCTAGAGATGGTGACACCATTAATAGAAAAGACTCTTTCTACAAAATATCCAAGAAATGGAGTGCATAATCATTTCATTTGCATAAATTTGCATCACTCCGAGTCAATTTATTATAATTTGTAATACAGCTATGATTATGAAGGCTTGAACCTTGAAAGTGCTTAGCCATTTAATGAATAGATATTAAAATAATATATATTTTCTTTATTTGTTTTTAGCTTTGTGTGCTTGTGCATGTTAGCGCATTTTATATATTTTAATTCAATTTAATATTAATTTTTTTTTATTTATTTAAAAGACAGAATATTTTTTTCCCATTTTTTTTTCAAGACAATGTTTCTTGCATAAATTAATTCTTGATCTTTGTCTGGTGATCTTTGAACTTTCAGATATCTTGTACTATTGGAAGAGAAAAAGTGTGAGGTAATATTTTAAAAATCTATAAAAAGGACAACTACTCTAGTCCTGCACTGTACTGTACTGTACTGGACTTCAACAGGACTTCAATAACTCCAACTACTAAATGCTAAAAGATCTTCTAATACTGTTTCATTTTAAATTAATAAAGTTTGATAGTATAATTTTTTTTCTTTCAAAGTGCAAACTGAAAGTAAAATATATTATTAGTTTGCAGACATGTGTACTTAAACCACACTAAGAGTTACATTGGTCTTATCCTTGGTTGACTATTGAGATTCTCCATCTACTGTCTAAAATGCATGTAAGTGTCTATACTATATTATTTAAGTTTAAAATGCCACTATTAAAAATAAAAATTGGAATGTATAATAGTATTGTAAATTTGCTTAAACTTTAAACCGAATGGGAAAGAAGAAAGAAGAATATTTGTTTATTTTTCAAAATTATTTTTCTTAAGTTTTAATTACAGTATTAATGGAATAATTGCAGTGTGGGTATACTTTTACTATGTTGGGAGGATATGTGAACTTTTGTTATTAAACATTTTCAGAACTTTTTATAAAAAAAATTTATGCTAGTTATGAAGAAAGATTTAAAAGGATGTGTCTGAATCATTTAATTTTATCATCATTAGTATTAGAACATTTTCATAATCATTTATATTTTTACCTATTTAAAAAAATGCAAGACTAAATGTGCAATTGAGTGTACTATTGATATTTACTTGTTTTTCCAAACTAATAGGAGAAACAAATTTATAGAATGGATAAATTATATGACTTTGCTTTATTAAATGCACTCCTCACTTGCTCTGAAGTTTTTCTGTCTAAAATATTGTCATCAAACTCATCTGGACAAACATTACTAGTTAAATAATTACACATTTTCTGAAGGCTTTAAAAATGTGAAATAAAATGTTTGAATATCCACTGGGAATGGGAATGAAGAATGAACTACTATCTTATTTGTGTAGAAAAATTGTCTATTGCTTAATCAACAAAATTCCTGGTATATAATGTCAACAGCAATTTTTTAGCTAACAGCTGAGAACATTGAATTTGCTTTTTATGAATTAAAAATAATATTGTTTTGTTTTCCTGCAGGAACGTGTTATTTTCATCAATATTTATCCTTGTGTGCTTATTATTATTATTGTTATTCATTTTGACCATGTGACTAAGGGATGTTATGTATAAAACTGTAATAAACTTTTATTTTTCAACCAAGAAAGAAAAAGAGAACTTTATTTATTTATTTAATAGTATTTAGACAGATAGCGATAGTTTAATAAGTGTTTTATTATTTTTATTATTATATGTATTATTATTATTCTACTAGAACATCTCATAAATGTACAATATTAAGGAAAATATTTTCCAAGGTAATTATTTTTTTATTAGTTTAATATAAGTTTTTTAGGTGCGTTAGAGTATAAATATGTGCATGGTAAGAGACGGATGCATCCATATAATGTTAATAGGGGTGATAGCTTTTCTTTAAAAGAAGCACATTGTGTAGATTCTTATATTATATCTATGCATTTTCAATAGATTTAAAAAAATAATTATTTTCAATAATTATTTAATTTGAAATATAAAGTTTTATTATGTGTCCAAGCCAAATTTTTGCTTTAGATGTGTACTAATGTAAATGCACTATATAAATAAATTATTTTGTCTTGCTTGCCAATAAAAATTATTTTGTTTTTCAACCATTGTTAGTATGTTACTAAGTCCTAAGTAGTGTATTATCAGATATGAAATATTCTTTATTACTTTTACAATTAATAATTGATATTTTGACAGTAGTTCTTTGCTACTGGGATTTGAATAGTTTGTGTATTATTATGCTTGTGTATGTGTGTCCATTATTATACTTAGCTATAATCATATGTTGATTGCAAGTACAAATGATATATAATCAATCAGTTTCGGAGGAAGAGGATGGTCAATTGTTTGGAAGGATTAGAGATTTATTTAAGTGAATTATTGTTCTTTATTATGCTTGAATGGAAAAGTATTTTTGTGGCTATATGTAGTACAGTTAGCAATGTTTTATAGTATTTGTGGGATTGAGAAATCTCTCCCCTTTTGTTATTGGAATATTTAAACATGGGTAGATTGCTTAGAATGTTATATGGGATCGTGTAATCCCTTCTTTTCTATGCATTGAAGTATTTTTGATAGGAGTAGATTAAATCCTCCAGTTTTGATATTTATTATTATGAATTGAAGTATATGAAGTTAAGTATATTATCTCCCTGATCATTTGGTGAAGAGATTTATTCCCACCAGTTTAGTTACTCTCAGAAGTAGACTTGGTAGTTATTGTGTTGATATTTATCTAAATTGAATTGTAAAAATCTTTTATCCCCATGTGTATTGAATGTTTTCCAACTTATACTATAGCCAAGTGCCAGACAATTTATTGATAAAAAGAAGAATAAAGGCAGGATAAATTTTCTTACAAAACAGCTGTAATAAAGTTAGTGATTAAAGCTTGATTGCCATTTCCTTCATCCATATTATGATCATATTGTAACTTCATAAGCAAACCGATTAGATTGATTAGAATTAATTGTTTGTTCTTTGACACACAGCATGATACAGACTCATGCATAAAGTGTTAATTTGAAAGATATAGAAAAATCAATCAGTAATGTACAACTTTAATTATTATTTTAAAACATTTTATAGTGATCATTTAGGTTTCATATCATTAATATTTATCATTCAATCATCATTTAATTAAGTAAGCAAGCAAAGATAGCACATAGTTAATGAATAGAATTATTTATTTCTATTTTGGAAAAATAAAACCATAGTTATTTAATAGAATATTTTATTTCAATGTTGCAAAGGCAAATATTTTTAATTATTGGAATTATTTAGTTCATTTTTGCAAGATATAATTTGGTAAGAATATTTTTAATTAATGGAGCTATTAATTTCATTTTGCAAAACCTATTTTGATATTATTCTTAGGTTTCAAATCCCTTTACTTTATATAGTTACTGTGAATTTGAAGTAAAATGCAAAATTTTAATTTTACTTTATAGTGTAATTAAAATATTTAATCCATGTTGTTTGTCATGGATTTATTAAGTTAATTAATAACTAAATGTTGTAAAGCAAAAGGTTGAACACAAAATAAATTTTATAATTGATTACTAGAAGTATAAGGTTATATTTCTTCAGTTGTATAGGTTTATCAGAAGTAGCTGATAACTAAAACCATTTGTTTTACAGTAAATATGTGGATTTTATTTTGGTTCATTATTTAATAAGAATATAAGGTGTTTCACAAATCTATCAGTATGTTTTGATAGATGTAATGTATTAGATGTGAAATTTAAGAAATCATCTTGTGTTATTTATTTTATGAAAATTGTAACTAGTGATGCTAAATGCATTCAAAATTTGTACTCATACCAATGAGAAAGAGATTAAATGTTTGAATAACTTTTTTTTTTTTTTATAATAAATATTTTATTATTCAAAATTGAATTTAGAAGTCTTCTTTGACATTCATTCATTTTTTTTATATTTCCACACATGCTCACACATTTATTTTATTTAATGTGACATAATTGTATTTTCATTTAATTATTATAAACCTCCAGATATGATGATATTGATTTCCTTGATTCAAACACTGTATGAGATGCCAATTATCTACTGATTGTTTTAAAGGGTTTTATTATTTAGTAATTGTTTAGATGATGAATTAAAATCAAAATGTGCCTGATTTCTTTCATTATCTAACTGCCATTATTTAGTTAGGGTATTGCTTAGTTTATATTATTGTTTTCATAATATTAAATAATAGTTATTGAGAGACAGAGATTTTAGATTGAGCCATACCATCAGTTAATTCCCTGAGATCTTTAATTTTTAATTCAGATTAAATATTAAATTCAGTTAATTAGATTAGATTAGTGTAATTAAAAATTTAGTAATGATAAATTTAGTTTAAGTTCAGATCTTGCTTGTTATACATTATATTTTCTAAATATTGTATTTTAGTCATTAGTTTAATTTCTGATATGGTAAAGGTTGTTCAATGCATGTGGATGATGGGAGGAGGTGGAGTATAGATTATAATTAGTTAATTTTAGATGGTATAATTTTACCAATATAATTCTTATTTATTTAGAATTTGATAGATGTTTTATTTCCTATTAATCATAATATTTCCTCCCATATCTAATGTATATTTTACACCCCATACACCTCTGTATCTCTCAACTGAGCTAGTTTAAGGTGAAACTTTAATTCAGAGCCTCATAAGTAATTTTAAAATAAAGTTAGTTTGATAATTTATTCTATGTTTGATAGAATTGGCACCCCCAAGTATTTGTTAGTGATGGTGATCGGTGGTGAGGGGTTACAATATATATATATATATATATATATATATATATATATATATATATATATATATATATATATATATATAAATATATATATATATATATATATATATGTATATTACATTTGGAAGAAGCTATTGGATGAGAAAATAAATTTTAAAACTTCTCAACCAATAGAATTTAAATAAGAGGAGAAAGAAAACGATAAAAACGATTTTAAATTTCACATGCATTCTTATGATTTGAGAAAGAGGATGCTCTGAGGAAAGTACTTGATATTGTACTGAAACATCAGCATTTAGCTTTTTTACTACATGGAATATCCTGAAAATAGTAATAATAATATGACATCTTTTATCTGTGAAAATATTAGACTATATATATATATATATATATATATATTAACATGAAATATGTAATTTATTAACATTCATATTTGCAAACTCTACAAAAATTTATAAAACTAAAACTTATTGTCATGTCTATGGAACTATTTGATGAAAAATCAAATAATTTCTTGCAAAAAAAGGTGTCTCTGTCAATTAAAGCTGACATCATTATTTGCCTGGAAGACCAGTTGAGATCACATAAAGCATAGCAACTATCCTCAATTTGATATTAATATATAAAGGTATGTTTTCCTCAAAGATAACCCTATTATGGATATGATAAATAATAGTGCAGATAAGTTCCTGAGTATATTAGTTAAGAATATCTAAAAATTTGTTTAAAGTTAGAATTAATGTACAAGGTAAAAATAAGTTATACATTAGTGTTTAAACTATAAATCAATCATAGAAGTAGAAATCTTGGATAACAATAATGTGAATGACTATGTCATAGGTGATAGATACTAATGTTTAATCACAAATTACCATTTATATGAATGGACAATTAATAAAAAATGTGATGAGTTAAAATGGTAAAATAATGTAAAAGTAATGTTCACTTCATTAAAGCAAATGTTAACATATCTATCATATACAATTATATATATATATATATATATATATATATATATATATATATATATATATATATATATATATATATATATATATATATATATATATATATATATATATATATATGAGCCCATGAGTAAAGAAACAACTTAGAGAATGAATTATATTGCAAAGATACTATAGAACTTGAAAATGTGGCAAAATAGATAATTAAAATTTAGGTTAGATAAAGTGTTGCAATCAATAAAAAGTTTGTCAAAATTTATGGGAATTATTAAAAATTATTAGTTCTTTAGCACTTATAATAGAAAGATGCAGTACTGTAATTTTTATGAGGCAGAAAAAGAGAACCATTAAATAAATCTGGAAAACAACAAAACTGTTCAAAAGTTGATGTACCAGAGAAAAGATAGATGCCTGGGAAATTATTTGCAAAGTTTATGCAATATCCAAAGACAAAATTTAGAAAGATAATAAAGTATTTCCAGTCAGTAATTTGCATTATCCATCAGAAATATGTGAGAGATTTGCAGCCAAACCCCATTGCTTTATATGACATTATTGAGGACTTTGTTGGAGTAATTATTCCAACAGAGCCTAAAAATAATGATATAAAAATGAAAATGACTGAAATAATAACATATTAAAATATGGACAAATATTGTAAATAAAATGTATGTTGCACAAATGTTTTGTCACTATGAATGGAAATATAAAATAGATATTTCAAATGCATCTCAATGATTGACACAAATTGGGTAGAGAAAAAAGGAGTAGTATAAAATTGATTAAAAAGTGAGAGATTCAAACTAAAATAAATATAATTTTAATTAAATAAATTCATAATTTAAAATTCAAATAATACATATATTCAAGCAGAGATACATTAAATTATTTTTATGTGAATGATTGAATATTTGTGAAAATAAAATTTCTAATGTTAATTTTCTCTATAAAAAGTTTAAATTTCCAAACATTAATTTAATTAATATAAAATTTTAAATTCAGTTCAAAATACATTATTTTAAATTTTTTTTATTGATTGAATAAAGGTTGATTTTGCTGAACATATTCGTTCCATTTAAATGTGTTTTTATTGAAAACAATATAATTAATTATATTTAAGATTGGTGTGTTATATAAATAAAATAAAATAATAGAAAGAAATGCAAATTTATAATACTATATTCTCAAATGTGTTATTTTTTGACTTTGACTAAAAATAACAAAGCTTTTGTTTACTCAGATACCCTGTTTCCACGTCTATAAGTTCACTTATGTGTGCTCAAATATATTCGGTTATTTTTCTAGATTTTTCAGTACAACAGAGATATATTAAAACATAACTCAAATTTCAGCCACTATGAAACATGAAAAAAATTTTCAATGTTCAGTAAAATATATGAGTAATGAAAAAAACATGAATAATTAAGTAAAAACCCATAATATATCTTTTTTTTAGGTTATCTACTTCAGTTTTAGTATAGTATTCATGTTAAGTATTGTTTATCATCACTGAACTAGTTAAAAGAATTTATAAAAAAAAAAATCATATTGCAACATTTCTTATCCATAGTATCCTATACAAAAAATGTAAAATTTGTTGACAATAATTCAAATTCTAAAATTCAGAGACGATTTATATTGCTATTTAGACTCAAGTAAAAGTCAACACACTTCACTAAAAGCTATACAATAATTTTAAAGACTTTTGAAAAGATGTGATGATAGGCGATTTATTTACTGTTTTTTTATATAAACTTTTGCAAAGAATAAAATCAATCATTTAAAGATTTAAAACAAATGTAATTTGTTTTTCAACTTCTCTCGCTTAGTTTAATTTTGTTTTAGAAAAGAAAATCATGATAAATTTATCTTTATTTTACTATATCATAATATTGAAGTTATTTTTTTTTTTAATGTCATCAAAATACATCTCACAGTGAAAGGAAAGTTTTGGTAAGAAGTGGTATTGCATAATTAGTTAAGCGGTGCTAAAAAAAATTTGCCATAAAAGAAATATTCTGAAATGCGTTTCTATAAACATATTGTCTAACTATATTTTATTTTATATTTATGAATCTTCAAATAAAAATTAGTTTTTTAGATGTATGAGTATTATTTTATAAGTAAAAAAATAGGTTTTAAATAAAATGAACTTTCTGAATAATACATGACATCGATTATACAATAAAAGATTTATTTTTATATGTGCAATTAGAGGGGATATGAATCCAGACTTTCAAGCTTTCTTCAGTTTTCCACATCATCTTATAAAACAGATACACATGTCCACATATACATGAAAAAGATAAATAATTTCCAATATATGTATTTTGTGCTGAACCAGCAGTCATCCGTTCATCCATATTATCAACTCTTTCACATATTTATAATCAGTACTCAGTTTATATTATGATAGCAAATTATCATACTTTAATGAATAGGTTTCAGTCATCTCCACTTTCTAACTCTTCAGCCATTTATATCATTGAAAAACTGATGATGTTATGTTCAAAGTCGCCAATTTTGTTGTCATATCCATGTGAACTGGAAATCATTCTGATCCCTCATATGTAAGACCTTAAGCCCATTTAAATATGCAGAAGTTAGATGGGCAGAATATGGCTGAATATATAATACTTAAATACAAATGTAGTATATATACTTTAAGTGAGATGTATATATACTATATTTGTATTAAAATTCAGTTAGAATTAGAAAGATTTCTTAATTATTGAAATAAAATTCTTTAACAGTAACACATTAATATGAATATGTAAATGTGTGTTTATAATACAGAATTCAATCGATTAATTATATCTGTTTGGTAGTGGATTTTATTATTTAGAATTGAGATAAAAGTGTCATGAAGTTGATAATTTTAAAAAGTTATATCAATATTGATAATATCTAAAACTACTTACAATCGTCTCTTTCTTAAATGCAGTAGATTTGAAGATAAAGAAAACATGGAATAATGAGAATGGATTTTGATTAATATCTTCAAAAGAAAAAAGTAATTTATATTTTTATTGCTAGAAGTGTATGTGGTCTGAATTTATTATATTTGAATACCAGAAAAGTGATTTAAAATGTTAAATTTAAATTTACATATGCATTTATGTTATGGAGTAATATATATCATAATATATTCATTTATCATTTATTTATTTGCTGTTAGCCATATTTGATCAAATAAATTAAGAGAATAATTGATCAGCCATTTATTTCTATTTACTTTTCATGGACAGTTAATATAGCTCCAGGCCATAAATCCTACTTATATATTTGACTTACTGAAGCTATTAATAATGTATTAGGGATAAAATGATTTGTATTTTGTCATAGGTTTTCTATCTAAATCCCTGGGGATGTTTTGATTGTATTTAACGAATGTCATGTCACAATCATATTTCATCTCTGATAACTTTCAGTTATATTATTCAGTATACATAATAGGTTTAAGATGATGGTCTGAATCCACTGATTATAATAATTAAAAAATTACAAATTATCCAGATAGTGGTGTTACTCAGTACAAGCTATAATAATTAAAGGATGCTAAAAAGGTTGTGCATAAAACCTTATTAGTGTCTACTCATTTAATATTCCCAGACTAGTTTTTAGCTTGTGGCTCTCATCAGTGAGGAGGTTTAGTTAGAAACGAGTCTGAGAATATTCAATGAATAGGCATTATATAAAGATGTTATGCACAAATCTTCTAGCATCTATTGATTACTATGGCTTGCACTGAGTGGCACTACTATATGGAGAGTTTGCTACTATTTTAAAAGTTGTGTAAGCATAGAAAATGGTGATTACGTGATGAAAATTTAAGGTTTTGTTCAATAAATTACATCACTAATGAATAAATTGGTGAAAGTCAGGAAAGTGTTCATTTCTAAAACACTATTTCAAATTCATAAAAATAGGCATATATAAAATAAATTTGTAAAAGATTACATATAACATGTTTACAACATTCTTATAGTTACACTAGACATAACAAAGTAATTAATGTTAAAATAAATAAATTTGATAGATAAACTTAAAAAGAGAATTATTTAAAGAAAGAAAACATGCAGTATAAATGAAAAGCCAATCTCATTTAAAACTATGTGTTATGACTAAATAATTTTGTGAAATTAAAGGAAAAGAAAAGTAACTCCTCCTCAAAAGTAAATTTATTTTGTACATAAATTTAAAGTACAAAATATGGGATAATCAGTTTGTATATAAGGTCGATAGTTATATTTGTTCAACTAATTTTTTTTTTACATATTTTTGATAGTGTTTTAATTCATTGTGTAAATTCAAGTGATTCATGATGTACTGACCTAAGATGGAAATAATTTACAGTCTATAATGATTATGGAATGAAATAGGCAAACATGTGTAAAGAGAGTTATGTTGTGAAGTCTGTTATAGTATTTAAATTAACTTATTTTATAATATTGACATTGAATATGGTGACTATAGTACCATAATCCTGAGACATAATTATCTTAGAAGAATCCAGTGCCATTCCATCATAATAACAGAATTTTCTGACAATAATAGATGGGCAATAAATTTGTAGCATCTCCTCCCCAAAATTTCAGTTGTATATGATAATAATGAGTTAAAAAAAATTAAGAACTACAAATATCAACTCAGATTATTGCCACAGATGGAAACATAATGGATAAAATTAATCATAGAATTAAATTTGGTTGGAGTACTTCTGTAGAAATAACTTAATATTAAAAGAAAATATGTTTATGTGTTTGAAAGGGGAAGTTTTTAATGAATGGTTGTTACCATTTTTTACTTATGAATCTGATACTTGGAAAAGAGCAATACAGACACTGCAAATCACTCAAAGAAGTATGGAGAGATGCATGTTAAGAGTAACAAGAAGAGATGAAAAGTGAA
Source organism: Epiperipatus broadwayi (assembly GCA_028023455.1). Taxonomy (NCBI): domain Eukaryota; kingdom Metazoa; phylum Onychophora; class Udeonychophora; order Euonychophora; family Peripatidae; genus Epiperipatus; species Epiperipatus broadwayi. The sequence continues at coordinate 16,239,052 of JAQFVV010012401.1, forward strand.
ATATATGGGTGAGAGAACATGTGTTATTGACATTGTTAAAAGAATTAAAAGTCTGAAGTGAAATTGGCATGCAAATATTTCTAGAAGAGATGATAATATAATGACAGTTGAAATCTTAAACTGAATTCCAAGAGATTGTAAAAGACTTAGAAAGAGATCACATATGAGGTGGATCAATGAATTAAGAAAGTGTGCTGATGTGATTGAAAAAAAGAGTCTAGAGATTGGAAAAGATGGATTGAACTTGGAGAAACCTTTATCCTACAGTGAATTAATAATTATTGAAAATGATGACGATGTTGACATATATTACAATTTGATTTACAAACATCACACTTTCTGCCATTCCCAATTTAGACACCATCCACTTCAGATAAATATATTAGTCATTATTATTAATCATATATTAGATAAAAAATATCTTGTGATTTCTAGCCCAGATATGAACTCTAAATTCAGATAAACATAAATATATCTGTTTTTAATTTAACTTAAGCGCATGAAATATTTCAACTTCTATCTTTTTCCATGTGTAATATCTGCTAGATATTTTTAAATTTCCACTTCACCATACATTACTAAAATATATAAATAATGACATCTGAAAAACACAACTGGCCACAAAATATATATTTCATGCTAAACCAACACTTTCCGGTTAATCCATATCATTATCTCTTATGTGTGCTTATATCATTTATTTACTATTTATCAGTTCCTTATTACTACAATTTGCTTTACAAATATCACACTTTTTGCACTCATAATTATTTGATGCCATTGACTTTAGAGGAATAGATTAATTATTACATGTTCCAATAGTGTGGGGTGGAGTGGAAGTTTTTCGCATATACTATATTATAAATACAATTTATCCAAACCACTTTGAACACTTTTTAGTAAAGAGTGATTTTGGTACACCATATTGCGCATTTCAAATTTAATCAGCAATGTATTTAGCAATAGCAAATTGTGAATTACTTTTCTCTATTTATAAACGTTCTATCCAAATATTTTCTATTCATATATATATATATAAGAAATTAGTTTGTATGGATGGCAAAAATAACTTATGAGAGAAATCTCGACAGTTTTTTTCTGTATTTGTTTTTCTACCAATAACTTTTTAAATGATAATTATTGAAATATTAAATTGACTTTACTCAAAAGATTTTATATTATTACCCAAGCGTTGGTGGCCGAGTGGCTAGCGCGGCTGCCTTACAAGCAGTTGTACCGGGATTCACTTCCCGGCCGACGCTTTGACATAAAGAAAAAGGATTTGATATTAAACAAATAATTTTAAATAGCTATTACCGTATTTTATGTTAGAGTTATGAAAGGATTAGCTTCAAATACTTTCCAGTGCGTGCTATCATTTTTACAATGTAAAAAAAAAAAATGTCCAACAAAAATTAAAGAAAAAAAAAGCAAAGAATGTTTAATGTTAAGATACCCTGAAGATGTCAAGAAAACATTTACAAATTATCAATAGATTAAAGCAGTTTCTTATTTCGGTACCAAAAAAAAAAAATACAAACGTCGTATAAATAACTAATTGGTTCAGATTATAGGGGAAAAGTTTCCAATAGATATTTGTTAAAAAAATTTAAAAAATGAATAATTATCTTTTGGTAGACTATCTGTGATGTCATTGATAATTTGTTTGTTTATTTATTTATTTATTTTTAAAATTAATAACACTCGTTTTAAGTTACTAATAAGTCGGGAATATTTGCATTGAAATACTACTCTTTTAACAAAAAAAAAAAAAAAAAGAAAGAAAAACGGCGCACTTATTTTAAAAACTCATATGTAACAATGCTTAATCTCTTAAAAATTAATTCAAAGATTTACAGAAATTTGTGAGGATTTGTTTAAGCTCATTATTTTAATGCATTAATGACAACGTAAAATTAACACAGTCTTTTTTTTTTAATTATAGAATTAAATCTAATGTTTTTTCTTTGAGTGTAGAACAGTAAACATATTTATTTTGCTTTCAGTTTTTGAAAAATTATTTTTTAAATATATCTACGTTTTAACATCAATTAGTTATAATAATATCGTTGTAGAAATTTTGTCATTAATTGTTTTTTTTTTTTAAAAAAAATTACATTTTAAATTGCATCATTTGAAGAAAAGTGCTTAAATAACTTTTATGTACAATTAACGTTTAGTAATATCATAATTACTTATTTTACTTAGAATAGATAAAGGCAATGAAATCATTGCTAACATTAGTCGATTTGCATAAAACCCAATTAATATATGCTAGTAGTTAGTGTTACTCTATTACGTTTAATGTTTATATTATATATTTAATATTTATTATTCTTTCGTAAAGGAAATTTCAAAAATATAATGGCTAATATTGTGCATAAAACTATATACCATTATGTTTTTTTGCAAATTTTTGCTTGCAGTTCACTTTACAAATGAGTAATAGTAAATAAAAAAATAATAAAGGATGTTCCAATTTTTTAATATCAAACAGAAATTGGTCAAATAAAATTGAAATTGACTGCAATTAAACTTAGGAATTTTATTAAGAATGTTTCTAAGAATTATGATGATAAAAATTTGGATTGATATTAACTGTTAAATAAAATTAACGTGTTGTAACTGGATTAAAATAAGGATATACTATTTTTAATGTCCCATAGATTTTGGAATCATTTGTAACACCATAAAAAGTTGTTCTACAGATTTGGCAGCATTTTATAACTGATATAAAAAGATGATGATGAAATAACTTTTATTATCATTCTTAAACTTAGGATGCCATTGGTAACAGATTGGATATGATAATGCCATGATAGAGTGATCATGTTCAATTATAACCTGAAAATTGTGGTGCCATTTGTACAGAATAAATATGTGTGTATGCTAACCTTTCTTATAGCACTATTGATTAGGCAGTATTTGTAACAGATCAAAAATTTTCAATAGGAAATAATAACTCTAATATAGCCTGAATAAAATATAACCCATTGCCCAGTCATTGGTTGTCCTATGTAACAGAATAAAAATAAACCCTGAAGTTGGACATCATTTATAACTGAATAAAATGTAAATCAAAGGGAAGTAATACTAATTTTATCAGGCATGTGAATAATAGTATCATTCATAATGAAATGAATAAAATAAACCAAGATAAATAAATTCCAATCAATAAATAATTACTAAGTATTCTAAATAATCATTTATCTAACCACATGTCTGACTATTAATTATGCCAAAATAACATAGTGATGTTAGTCTTTATTATAGCATTGTTAGTTCAGACAGCATTTAGAATAAATAGAAAACAAACAAAATTATCATTTCAAATACCCTAAATATAAGCCTTATATAAAATAAATTAAGATAAAGCAATTAAATCAAATAGTATTGTCCCAAAACCATGATAAATGCTTAAAATAGATTTTACTCATAATAAAATGAAAATAATGATAAATCATTTAGCAACTAAATTCTAATATACCTAACGGATCAAATATTGCTTATAATAATATAAACTTATACTAAAATTTAATGATGATTATATCTAAATAAAATAATTCATGAATGATTGAGATAACAGATTTAGAATGTTCTACAAATTTACACTATATTTAAATAAATATATGACTCAAAAATTAATTCTAAATCCTAGTTTATTAAAATAATAATTAATACTAAATCAGCCATGCTATACTCTTATGTTAATTTATTATTATTACTAATCACGCTATTTATAAAAAGATAAAAGATTTAATAATGATGGTATATCAAGAAACCCAGAAGTTAATCTTGAATCTACAATTCCCAATCATACCAGTATATGAAAGAAACAATAGTTTTTTATTGGAAATTTACTTAAGTATATTAAGAAATCATATCAATTTATTGAAATATTAAATATTTGGATTTAATTATTACAAGAGATAACAATATATTAAATTATAAATTAATAATCAAGCCATTGAAAAAAAGGGACAAATTATAAATCAAAAGAACTAATTATACATAAGATGGCAAGTTTTAGGACTTTTTTATTTCGTAATGAAAAATTATATTGTTAACAAAGTGATAAACTGAAAATTATTGAAATATTTGCCAAGGAATTACTTGATGATGGTTATAAAATGGAACAAATAAACAATACTTTATGTCAATTTAAAGAGAATTATAATGATTTAAAGGAAATAAAGATTGATAATAAACAATGGATATCCATTCCATTTATTTCAAATCTACAAGTGAAATTTTTTAAGGATATATATAAGAACATGTTTAATGTTTCATTCTACATTCTAAACAATGTTAATAAATTAGTCAATACTTCTAAAGATGTTATACCTGTCAAATAGAAAAGTAATATCATATATCAAATTTTTTTGTGATGGTATGTTATCATATAGAGATGAATCCAGGTGCAGTGTTGAGAAGTGATTAAAAGATCAAGAATTGTTATATAAGTGTGTAAAAAGTAAGAATAATGGTGATTTAATAACTGTTTCAGTTTTTTTTGATCATGAAAAAACATGTAAATATAAATTTAAATTTGATTTTGAAAGTGTAAAAATTCTTCATAAAAAGTGAAATCATTGTAAAAGAAAAATTAAGGAGGCAATTTTTATAAATAGGAATAAAATGCATTTAATAAATAGACAAGCTGCTAACATTAAAATACAGAATTCATGGGATGTGAATTGATGATGTTTGCTTCCACTTTGTTTTATTTTTTAATTTAACCCTTTTCCCGCCTCTTATGAGGCTCCTCGTCGACATCTGATGTCACTCTAACTCTGCCAGTTCTTATGCTAAAATATTTGTTTGACAGGTATTGAATAGATTTTTAAAAGTTCTGTAAGATGGTGCCCTCTTCTGAATTATTTTACAAGTAAAAAATAAAAAAAATGCATTTAAACCTAAACAAAGAAAGAACATTAGTTGTGATTGGTTCTTAGCATGCTCTCAGCCAAAAAAGACATTCTGATTGGCTGGAAAGAACAAAGAAACCGCTTGATCAAAGAAAATAAAGAAAAACGCTGAGATTTTCATTTCGATTATGATTTAAAGTATTATAAAAGAATATTTTAAGAAATTACAAATTATTTTCAGAGAGAATACTAAAAAAACAAAATTATTTTCGAAAAATATTGAAGATTTTAGTAAAAATATTTAAGATTTAGTAAAAAGAAATATTTACTTTTCTATAACGTAAAAGTCAACCTTTTTGTTTATATTATAGCTTTTATGTTGCCGAAATTGAATATTTTAGAATAAATAAATAGCAATTTATTTTTGAAAGAACTTTCGTTCTCTTCATAACCTGAAAAATTAGTAATATACTTTTTATAAACGTATCTGAGTTGAATTTAATATTATAGGCGAATATGTTTTAACAATAGGCTTTGTCTACAGTTTGTGAGTTGGCCAATTAAAAGATTTGATTTTTACCTCATACAACCAATAATATAATTAGCGGTTTAAGGGTTAATGGTAGTTGAGGCAAGTTTAACAAATTAACCAAAAGTACTTCTGCAGATTTAAAGACTGTTTATAATAGTCTATTACTGTTAAATTTATTATTTTTATTATGATAACAATTTTGTTTTAATTAACAGACATTATATATATATATATATATATATATAATGTCTGTTAATTGTTAATTAAAATTACAATATATATATATATATATATATATATATTGTAACCCTCTCCTAGATTGCTGTAATCATAAACAAATCATACTGTATGTTTTAGGTGCTATAATCTCCCCTGTAGCCTTCCCGCTAATCTAACTAGTCCAATTTACATGTTTGGAAAACATATCTTTCTCTGTAACCTTCTTACCTACAACTAATCTAGAATATGCACCTAAAATAAATGATAAACTAAAAAGATGATTTCTTTATTAGCTAAGCTCGCATGAAACTATATACTTAGAGAAGATTACAAGGTGATTAATAATTTCTGGTCAAACTAGACTCAAAATCAACAAACAAACAAAGGGTTATAAAATAAATTTAATATTTGTCAAACCAATAAATAAATAATAATTAGATCAATGGAATGAATATGAAATTAAAAGTACAAATTAGGCAATAAGTAAATGAGGATGTAAATGATTAAATGGATGATGAAAATAAGTAATAATTAAATAATAAAATAAATTGAGTATGGGAATGAAGAGAAACGAATGGAGATGTATAAGAGTTAATGGATGATTAATATGATAAAGGAATAAGAGCTAATGAATGATGAGTTAATTAAGATAATGAATTAGGATGAAAGAAGAATAAAGAAAAATTGAAATGACAGATGAAAAGAATGATGATGATGAAAGATGATGTCTAGAACTCTAAATTTGATATTGAATTAAATGATAATATGACAATTAAATAAAATATGGATTCTAAGCCTACTAAAATCAGAATATTCACCATAAAGTCAAACCCAACTATACATTTCAGACAAAAGAAGCAATTGATACTTTAATGTTTGGTTGACTTTTAACACAATTCCACTCTAACTACAATAATTAACTGGATATAAATTTAACATAAATTCAAATCCTATCACAAATTGATATAAGTTATCCTTCAAAGGGTTCACATAGCTTAAAGGGTGTTATACAGGATACACTTGGGTCAGTGAGAGAGATTTTACCACTACCCAAGCATAGCACACAAAATAGTTCTTAATACTGAATTGAATTACTAAACAATATTCAATAATTTCAAATAAATTCTATAACTTCCCTAACTATGATAAACTTTAAGCTTCAATAAGTAGGAATGATTTTTCAATAGCTAAACACAATAGCTTTCCAACTTTCTTCCTCCCTTAATTAGAAGCAAGATGATTCAGAGCAGTGAATGACAGATCGATGGATTCAAATGAACTGATCAAACCAATGTTAGGTGTTTAATCTTTTAGTATATCACTTAAAATAATATTCTTTAGGTTAGTAATGTTTAATTATTAAGTAATAATGCTCTAAATATACTCATAAATTATAGGGCTTCACAAAATTATTCTGATATACCTACATATAGTGACTTTTACAATATCGACTGATGATGACCTCCATATAATCATAGGATATGTTGATAGCAGTAACAAATATAATATGTGGGTGTGTTGATTACCAATAAGAATACTGAAAACTAAATAAATTTGTAACACAACAAGATTTATTTACATTATATACAAGACTCTTTCAGACACATTACATGAAACAAGATAAATTCATTGAATAAAATCAGAGATGGGAATTTACAATCATTTCTAAATCTAATAATTGAGTTACAATTTATTACATTGAACTTTAGTTATTTAATTTATTTGAATATGATAAGGGAAATTATCATATTCAGCACAATTAATAATTTATTATCTTTTATCTTTGAATATGAAAAGATTCATTATATTTATGTGGGACAGACATCAAAAGTTAAATGCACACATGACATTAAAACATTCACTATGTCCACCACTTAACCATTTATTAATTAACTAATATTACCAATCTATCAGTGAATAACTACCTGTTAAAAACTTATCCACATTGTCCATATACATTTCCTGCTCTTTTATGTAGAAGTTCTACAAACACTAATAAGTTTGGTTGATCTGTTGATAAACTGATGATGATTACACAACATCATAAAGACACTATCCCAATTAGACAAACACTATAGATGGACCAGTGTCTTGTAATCTAACTTTATTTTATCCTTACCATTTTAATTTGAAATTATTATGCTTCACCATACACAGTGGAAAATTAACTCTAAAACTTCATGAGGGACCTAACAATAAAAGGGAGGCTCTATAACACAACATGATAGTTGTATGCTAAAAACAACATGATAGTTGAATAATAATATGGCCAATTTTAGTACCTTCATCAGTATAAAAGTGTGGGCAGTGCTTTGTCACACAAAAAAAATAGAATTCAGACCATGGAAATCATCCTCTCTTGGAATTAACTATGCTCTAAGCACTAACTCTTAACAGCCTCAACAATATCCTCCTCTCATATTAATCAACAAGGGGGAATTCTCCATCATCCCATGCACAGTATTAATAGTATTATATATAATGCTCTTATATGTAGCAAAGGCTCATCAGCTAAAAGCTATCATAAATTCTGATCAATAAAATAGCAAGGTAAAACAACACTAATAATAAAAGTGGAAATATAAATATTCCATTTCACAATGCAGAAACTATTAATGTTTTATAATCAAACCACGAAAATATGTGTCAAATAATCATTACTTATTTTAAAATAGCAATTATACTTTTGGTTATAGCAATCCATGTACATGTAAACAAGGAGAACTAAACTACATTTTGTATTTACAGTGGACATTTTCGTTCATAGGCAAAAGTAAGCAATAAAAAAAATGATTATTAAATTATTTCATATAATAGAACAATTGCATCATTATGTGTATAATTTTGACGAGTTTGGGTCTGTTTGTTTCCCTTCAATATAATATTAACATTTTTTTAGCAGTGAGAAATATATAAATATTTCTCTCTGTTCCCAGATAATGATATTCAATATTATGTTTTCCTTAATTGGAAAATAATATATATATATATATATATATGTGTGTGTGTGTGTGTGTGTGTGTGTATTAGAGGTATATATTTCTTTATACATCTCTACATCATCACTAAGTACATTTTATATCATTATAAAATATATAAATATATATAAAAAAACTAATGCCTGAATAACACATGAAAGAAAAAAAAAGTATTACAATATTATATATAGCAATAACAAAAATAAACAAACGTTACACTTTCTCCCATTGGACTTTATTTTGGAGATAAAGTTTGATCTGTTCTTATGCGAAAAAGGACATGAAAATGGATATTATAAGTAAATATTCTCAAGTAAATATATACATTGATTATCTGGTTCACTAGTGAGACGATCTTCGGACGATATTCAAATACTTTCCAAGGACAATAAAAATAATTGTTGGTTTATATATTGATATTATATAGCAAGATGATATTTATATATTTTCCAAAGACAATAAATAATTGTTGGTTTATGTACTAATATTATATAGCAAGACGATATTTAAATACTTTCCAAGGACAATAAAAATAATTGTTGGTTTATGTACTGATATTATATAGCAAGACGATATTCAAATACTTTCCAAGGACAATAAAATACAGGTTTAAAATTACTTATTGATTGCTTTATTTTGATTTTCCATCCACGCAAAGATCTGTCATAATTTAAATGAAACTGGGTGATTTTAAAACAGTTTAAAATCTTGTTACTTTGCAAGTTTTTCACTAATGATAAAAACAAATAAATACTTCTTTCCCTTCCCTTTTAACAACAAATTAAGACATTTTTAGTTATACTGAGAAGAATCTATTCAATTATAAATATGATCTTCTAGGCGTTTTTAATTAATATGTAACTTATACTTTTCAAATGAAGCACAATTAAAATAAGTTTATTACAATCTTTAAAACAAACTTTTTAAAATCATTTATGGATTTTGTTTATTTTGTTTTTCCATCCACGGTAATTGTCACAATTTTTAATTAATCTGGGCAATTTTAAACACTTAAAATATTACTAATTTATATGTTGTATAATCAAGATAAAAAAAAGTAAATACTTATCTATTTATTTTCATCAGCTAATTAATACATATTTAATAATGTTAAACAGAATTGATTTAAGAGTAAGCAATTATTACTAATATATATGTGACTACTTCTTTGCAGAGAAATGTCAGAGCAGACAAATTGTTTTCCCAATGAAAATAAGCAATACTTCATGCATTTTTCTTTTAAAACTAATTATTTTATATGATTTAAAAATGAAATTTTAATTTCTCCATTCTCTTGAAACTTTTCTTAAAAATGATTTCGAATTATTTTTACTGAAAAGATAATTTGTAAACAAATATATTCTTCTGCTTAATGCTTAAGTGTGGTGTAAAAGCAAAATACTTTAATCTTTTTTTTCTCTTCAATCTAAATAACTTTTGTGTTATTATTAGTTCTGACAATTGATTAAAATAAAGAAAACAAAAATAATTGCTTATGTTTTCTGGTAGTATTATTTTTTCATTCCAAATAGTACATGTTTAGGCAAATCTTTATCCAAATAGCAGTCATTCCAGTTTTTTCTTCAGTAGGTAAAGTTAAAAATATAAGATTGAAAAGTAGTGCAGAAATGTCACAGGGTTACTAAGTTCACTCCATTTTGTTCAAATCCATATAATCATGAAATTTGCCCAAATTAATTTTCAAAGTTATTATTTTCCAGCTTATTCCTTATTTTTTTATTTTATAAGTGGATAGTTACAGTCTTGTTCTGATTTACATTTCTTAGTAGTCCCCCTCCTCTACATTTGTTATTGTATTTATTCTTTGATTGGTCCTAAATGAGCCAATCAATGTAACTGTACATAAATTAATATTTTAATCCCTCTAGTTACAGAAATCTAGACTGTTACATTTCAATTTAAATTAAACTATAATATATATAAATATTGTTTGTAAAGAAAATTTAGGAGAATTATAAATTGATTTTGCTGTTTATATTTAATTACTGTTTAATACTAATAATAATAATAAAGTGTTTAATATTTTCTTACTTTCAAATTGGTTTAATACTATAAAATATTATATTGGAATAGCTGCCACTGGAACCTGTGATAAAATGTTTGAGATTTATATCCACTCTATCAGACTTTCCAGTATCTCACAGTCAAGATTATCATCACTTTCAAGATATTTCTTAGTGAGCTTTTGTTTAGTGGGAAACTCATAATCGACAAGCATTTCACTCTATAACTAGTCTCTACACATTGATGTTCAATATCTTAACAAATTATTACCAATTAAAATGTAAAATTTTACACACTGGACCACTGGATAAAACTTACTATCATTGAGCCAAAACATATGGTTACATATATATATATATATATATATATATTGTAAATATCGATAAGTCTATCTATATTTTAAAAATTATCATTTGTTATTAAAAAAAAAATCTCTTCGAGTTGATGTTTATATATGAAGTATTATTATTGTTTATGGTTATTAGGTATAGTTATTGTTTGAAGTTATTATTTTATTTATATGTTGATGGTACATCGTTATGAATATTTAATTATTATAAATAAATAAAGACATATAAATTGTTGATTATATAAAAAAAAATATTTTATTTGCAGTGATTATTAAAAAAATGCAATATTATATATATATATTTAAAGCTGTCAAATAAATTTTCAATTTAATATTTTTATATATATATATGCTTGATATTTTTTTTTTAATGTTAATTGTTTAAAAGAAAACATATGTAACAATGGTTTTCAAAACAGCATTTGCTGGCACACAGAGAACAACAACAGCAACAAAAAAGAGGCCATTATTATTAGGATAGTGATTAAACAAACAAAAGGATAAAAATTTGTTGTATTTTGTTTCTTTGAAATTGCCATTCTTAAGAATAGTGGAATAAAATAAATTTCTGTAATCAATACATAAACATGACTGGCTAATATATATATATATATATATATATATATTGCAGCCAAAGGGCTGCACCATTTTCTTTCATTTATTCCAAGGCAGTTTAAAAAGAAAAACTGAGCAAATTTCAACACATGAATTTCATCGCATCTGAAGCCAAAATTTGATGTAGCTATCTGGAATCTATAATGGTCAATCTGGATTCAACATGTCAATTTTTTTTTCAAGGAGAGAAATTTAAAAAGGAAAAATGAAATATATGTATGTAAATTTGGAAACCAATAATTTCTTCTAATGTGGTATTTCTTCAATTTAACTTTAGATAGAATGCATTCTAATATTAAACGGATAAAGGAATAATACAGCGGATTAAGTTGAACTTTGAAAGGTAGTAAAAAACTTTATTAATATATATGTTTATATATATACTTTTGAGATCGATATTCTTTTTTTTTTTTACTTTTATTTTTCATTATAAAAATATAACGTTTTTATAAATATTCATTTCAAGCATCTTGTTTTCTAACAGCAATAAATGTTTAACAGGTGTCAAAATTAACACTTAAGTAATTTAAAATCTTAAAGAATGACATATAGGTTTGGGTTGCATATGAGTTGTTATGTATATTTTAATAAATGAAATTTATATTCGCAAAATTTTATTATAAAAATTGTTTATTATTAATTTATCTATTTTCATTTTTTTAACTTCATATGATAATTCTTATGCAGACCAAAACAATAATTTATATATATTTGCTGTATATAATATATATTTTTTTATATATTTTTTTTATTTTTGAATATTTGAAAAATATAAATATGGATTTGTATTTATATTAATACATAATTGTTAAGCACAAATATGTCTTTATCTATTTAATATATATACTTCTTGTAAGTATATACATATATTTATTATTTGGGTTTGTATTTAAAAACTATTTAATACACTGATACTACCTAAAATTAATATAGAAATAAAGGATGTACTATTTGTTTTATAAGTAATGCCTTTGTAATTTATTTGAAAAAGTATTAATATTTTATTCTTATTTTTCTTTTAGTGCCAGAGTCATTATGAAATTAATAGAATTCACAATTTCATAGAGGATAACTTTGTATTTCACTTATTATTTAGTCTTTAAGTTACTTACACATATTATTATTCATTGATATGTTTAGATATACATAAATTTACTTATTGGATGTGTATATTGGATTTAATAGAATTCCCTTTGTTTCTGATATATATTTGATTAGTTAGTCATATCAACCTTGAAAATAAATTATAAGGATAGATCTCATTGCTCTATATGATTTTAAATTTATTTCATGTATAGCTAGTTGGAAGGGCATATAAACAATTTATTTAAATATAACTGGGATAATTTTGTCTTTCTTCATTTAAATCATACAATCTATTATATTAGGCTTTCTTAACAATTGGATTTATTTAGATTACATATATTCCATTACATTTATCATCCACTGTTTGAAACATTATTTTCTTCTAACATATTGACGTTCCATTACATTTGATTTATAATATGTTTATATGATATATTGTCCATTACATTTGGCACCACAAACTGTGGGACCTAGTTAACTAGTGATTGGTATAATAAAGATATTTTCCATTACATTTGACATGACAACATGGTCAGCATGATATGTTTATATACATATCATATAGTTTCCATTATATTTGGCTTTCCCAATGTTTGGGGCCTTCTTTCTTCAATTTAAATGGAATGCGGCAAGTACTTTCCATTACAATATATAACTTTATAAATAAATATTTGAAAATACAGTAATTACTGTATTTTCAAATATTATTTATAAAGTTGCGTATATTGTGATGGTGCAGAAAGTTTAGAGTGATCCAGAGATAATGAGATAAAATCTGAGATTACAATGTCCCATGTTGGGTGATATTTGTAATGGTACAGAGAAACAGCATGAACCTGGCATGATGGCAATCATCATCATAAACCCTAGTTAATACAAAATTTAAATAATCAATTAAATTTAAACTTACAAATAATATGAATAACTATGAGCATGAAATATCAACAAAATTAATTATAAGTAACTCAGTATGACAGACAATATTAATATTTTTTCATGCATCATGAATGATCAAAAGTAAAAGCAACAGTCAACCTTGAGACTATAATAATTAAATACAATAATGTAGGAATACTAAAACATGCTGATCATTATCAATACCCTGGCTTCTTAGTAACATTAATGTACTAGCCAACTATAAACTGAATTTTTAAATACATAAAATGAATATGCCATGTATGGCTTTTAAAGCATATCCTCTTTGCATCTTCCAGCAATCATCATTAACTGAATGTCCATAATGCTAATGTAAACCCCATTTATATAATAGACCATTTATGCATAAATTCAGCTCATTGAGCAAAAGCTCTATAAATTATTACTGTGGGCAAGAGATAAATAAATAAAGCATCTTATTATAGATCACTTCAAATAATTTCTAGGTTTACCCTATGATAAGAAAATAGTTTTATTGGGAACATTTTAAAAAAATTCTAGCACACTAAGCTGTCATGATATAAAGTCAAATACACTGCAATTATGAAATGGAAATTGGATAGAATAAAGAAATTTTAAAACAATTATTTAATAACTAATTGACCAACAATAAGCAAAGAAATGACATGATAGTATAAAATTTTAAACATTCATTTCTTGAAAAAATATATTTGCATAAAAATTATAAGCAATCAGTGGATTTCTATTCATAAATTAACTTTTAATTAATTATTTCTTTAAAATAACTAAGGGTTAAAAAAACAACACTTTTAAAATCAAAGACTTTTGATTTAGCTTTGTTAAGTTTTTAGGAGAGAAAATGAATGAAAAGAGAAAAAATTGTTTTAAAAAATTTAATTTACAAAACATTAAATTATTTAAAATCTATTTCATAATTTATTAAAAGAAAATGGATAAAATTTTGCTGTTTTTAATCTGAAAATTAAATTTTGCACACCAGAAAAAGGACAAATTAATCATCTTCACGTGCCCAAGCCATTTAAAAAGAAAACAACTAAAAAAACTTGAAATAATAATTGGAAAAAAAGATTGCACAGAGAAAAATAAAACCGAGGTTGAAAATATTTTTTGCTTATGCACACTAAATTTTTATTTATAATAAAAAAGACTTTTTGTTTTTATATAAAAGTACTATTTTTTGTCTTTGATAATTTTAAATAATTTTATTAATATTTTAAATTTGAAATTTTTTAAATCTAGGCCATTTTCTCTTCAAAATTTTGTAACAGTTTTTAGAAAATTTATTTTTTTGTAAATTTATTTTTTAAAAAAAAACATGTTTTTTTTCTTTTTTTATTAATTTGCTCATCTAAAAACTTAACAAAAGTTTAGTTAAACTAAATGAAAAAGTATTATCTTTGATTTTGAAAATGTTGTTCTTTCAGCTTAGTTATTTTAAAGAAATAACTTAATTAATTAAAAGTTAATTTATGAATAGAGATCAACTGATTGATTATCATTTTTAAGAAAATAAATTTTTTGATGAGTGTTTAAAATTTTATACTATTATGTCATTTTTTTACTGTTAGTCAACTAATTATTAAATAATTGTTTTCTAAATATATTTAACCTTAATTTCTTTATCCAATTACTGTTTCATGCATTGCGATGTGTGTGACTTGATTTCATCACAGGTTAATGTTCTAAGAGTGTTTTTGAATGGTCCCAGTAAAACAATTTATTTATAATAGGATAAATCTAGGAATTATTTGAAGTGATTTATAATAAGCTGCATTATATATTTATCTCTTGTTCATGACAATAATTTATGGAGCATATTATCACAGCCTGTTTGTGAGAATGCTCTGTTATATAAAAAGGGTTCATATTGAATGTTATGATTATCCAGTTGATGAAAATGCTTGATGGCAGAAAGAGAATATACTTTAAAGTCCATGCATTATATTTCAATTTAATTATTTATTTAAAAATTAAGTTTATAGTTGGCCTGTACACTAATGGTATTATGTGGCCAGTGCATTGATGATGATCAGCATGTTTTAGTATCCCATAATTATTGAAATTAATTGTTATATTTTTATGGATTAGCACTTAAGTTTGTGCATCCAAAGTATTGTATTGTATTCTTGGCCTTGGTTTGGCAGTGGATAAATAATTAATCTGGCTTATAAAGAACCACTTTCAAATCCAGTCACTGGCTTGACTGTTGATCTTATTTTTGATCATTCATGATGATGAATGATTATTATTCTTGTCTGTAATGCTGAGTTACTTATAATTAGTTGTGTTTATATGTCATGCCAATTACATTCATACTCATTGTTATTTATAATATTTGTTAAATTAAATTTAATTGTATATTTCAATTTTGTTTTAACTGAAATTGATGGGGATGTGTGCCATTCTTACAGTATATTTATATAAATTAAGTTTGATGTCTGTATTCTTTCCAAAATATATAAAATAACTATAATTTATGTGAATTTTACTGTATTTTGATATATATATAGTCATATATATATATATATGTGAATTTTACTGTATTTTGATATATATATAGTCATGGTTGGACGAAAGTCTGAAATATGGCCAAAATCAACCATCAGAGACCAACACTACATTTATCATCTACAATAACTTTCATTAAAGCATCTGCATTTTCTGAGCATTTAACTTGTGATGCAGGATGTTTATAGTTCACTAATGACAAAATGTAACCATAAAACCCTCTACATCTTTCAACACTACTAGCAATTTAATTAATGTCCATTAGGTTATGGAGAAATATATTACTTGGAATATTCAAGTGGCCATAACAAATAATAGATAATAACAGTGATTAAAAAAGACAATGCTATACTAAGCACATAACAGAAATTTATTTTAAAATCATTAAGCTATATTAAAACATTCACTATATTTATTTTTACTTATTCTATTAGATAATTAACTGGTCTAATTTAATAGCTATATAATCTGATTACATAAAGAAAAATTCTCAATTGATCACAACCTTAAATCTTAGGTCATCTATACACTTATATAACATTTTCCAATATTTTTCTCAATGTCATCATGAACAAATTTCAATAGTAAAAATATAATATTAGTTATTTAATTTATAAATCAATTAACAATGCATTATAAAGTTCAGTTCAGTATGTGAATTCATATATATATATATATATATATATATATATATATATATATATATATATATATATATATATATATATATATATATATAGTTTCAGAATTTTATTTAGCAGGTGATACTAGCATAGACTCAAATAAAGCATTTTATAATATTCATTTATATGAATATTATATGTTCTTAATATTCTTAACAATATGTATTTATTAAGGAACCAGAGTATCATTATTGACAAAACAATAGTTAACCATAAATCTGATTTGTAAATACTTTAAATCCATTTAAAAATACAATCACACCAATAATTACTAATCCCAATAAAACTTCTTCAAAATTTAAAAAATAAGAATGTCAAATATCATTAACTACTCTGTTTTAACCCAATAAACATCGCATGATCACCATTTCCTATGCTTGCTCGTAACTGTTATTAAAACAGGCAAAACTCTCTATACATATTGCCACTCAGTGCAAGCCAGATTAATCATGGCTGCCAGAAAGCTTGTGCATAAAATCCCCATCTAATGCCTACTCATCCAATATCCCCAGACTAGTTTCTAGTTTGTAGCCTTTGTTAGTGGGGAGCCTTAAATCTGAGATCACTGCACCTAGATCTTAGGATCTAATGCAACCCTCCAGCAGCCACCTTTTATCTCTACTTAACTACAAAACTATGAGCCTTAAATTAAAAACACTATAATATTTTCAATTCAAGCTCATCAGCCTATATAGTCATATAGATTTGAACTCAGTTCAGTATCTATACATTTTGGTGTCTTTGGTTCTTTAATAAGCATATCCACCACTATCCTATTAGGCAGTATTGGTTTTAAGCCAATAAACATCGCATGATCACCATTTCCTATGCTTGCTCTTAACTGTTATTAAAACAGGCAGAACTCTCTATACATATTGCCACTCAGTGCAATCCAGATTAATCAATGGCTGCCAGAAAGCTTGTGCATAAAATCCCCATCTAATGCCTACTCATCTAATATCCCCAGACTAGTTTCTGGTTTGTGGCCTTTGTTAGTAAGGAGCCTTAAATCTGAGATCACTGCACCTAGATCTTAGGATCTAATGCAACCCTCCAGCAGCCACCTTTTATCTCTACTTAACTACAAAACTATGAGCCTTAAATTAAAAACACTATAATATTTTCAATTCAAGCTCATCAGCTTATATAGTCATATAGATTTGAACTCAGTTTAGTATCTATACATTTTGGTGTCTTTGGTTCTTTAATAAGCATATCCACCACTATCCTATTAGGCGGTATTGGTTTTAAGCCAATAAACATCACATGATCACCATTTCCTATGCTTGCTCTTAACTGTTATTAAAACAGTCAAAACTCTCTTTACATATTGCCACTCAGTGCAAGCCAGAGTAATCAATGGAGTCCAGAAGGCTTGTGCATAAAATCCTCATTGAGTGCCTACTCATCTAATATCTCCAAACTAGTTTCTGGCATATAAAGAGTTACCTGTTTTAATAACAGTTAAGAGCAAGCATAGAAAATGGTGATCATATGATGTTTATTGGCTTAAAGCCAATCCTGCCTAATAGGATAGTAGTGGATATGATTATTAAAGAATCAAAGACACTAAAATGTATAGGTACTGAACTGAGTTCAGAGCCATATGCCTATATAAACTGATGAGCTTGAATTGAAAATATTATAGGGTTTTTAATTCAAGTCTCATATTTTTGTAGTTAAATAGAGATAAAAAGTGGCTGCTGGAGAGTTGCATTACATCCGAAGATCTAGGTGCAGTGCTCTCAGATCCAAGGCTTTTCACTAACAAAGGCCACAATCCAAAAACTAGTCT
The DNA here is from genome assembly GCA_028023455.1 of Epiperipatus broadwayi. Classification (NCBI taxonomy): domain Eukaryota; kingdom Metazoa; phylum Onychophora; class Udeonychophora; order Euonychophora; family Peripatidae; genus Epiperipatus; species Epiperipatus broadwayi. The sequence continues at coordinate 16,257,628 of JAQFVV010012401.1, forward strand.
GGGGATACTGGGTGAGTAGGCACTAGAAAATGATTTTATGCACAAGCCTTCTGGAAGCCATTAATTACTCTGGCTTGCACCGAGTGGCAAGATGTATAGAGAGGTTTGCCTGTTTTATTCTGTTTTTAATTATGATTTTTTTTTTCAGACAAAAATTAAGAAATTGGATTTGCATTTTCTGCTTTCTGCCTAGAAATTTTACAAAACTTTTTTCTTTCCAGCTTTAAAATTTATGTATATATATTTTTTCTAATATTTTAATTTCAAAAAAATTCAAAAAATGACAGAATAATTAAATAAGCAAGTCTTCAATGTTTTTTAAATTTCATGATGATTGGTGTTTGTTATATATTTGGCAATCTCAAACATTATAAGATTACTTTTAGAAGATATTACAATGGTCTAAAAACTTGTTTTTTTTTTGAAAAGTTATGATTATTTTTGTATTATAATTGGGTATCAATTATAAGAAATCAAAATATATTTTATTATATATTTATTTTTTACAGAAATGGTTTATTTTTAAATATAAAGAAATATATTCTTCTGTGTAATGTTACCATAATGATTAAGATAATAGAAAATACAACTGCCTTCAAAGAATATCACTCAATGGTTAGTTATAACATTTAGTGATATCATAAAAATTCCATTTTTTTTAACCTTTCAAAGCATAAATTGATAGATTTATTAGATAGTTAAAATAATTTGTTCAGGTCTTTAAACAAACATCAAACACAAAAGGTTTACTTCATTTGGCAGATTGAATCTAATCCACCTGAAATTTGATTATATGATAGCATTATGTTTTGATTAAAATTTAATTTTTTTAAAAAATTTGAAACTCACATGGGATTTTTTAGCATTTATTTAATTTCTAAACAAAAATATCTATCAAACAAGAAAAATATATTATACTCTGATAAATAATAATGGTTTAATATTAAAGTGGAATTTGAAAGTTTGAATTTATTGAAAACAAAGAAATCTGTCAGAATGTTAGTGGTATACAAAAGTATTAAATGATAAGTATAAATCAAAAATATGTATGTAAAATAACGTGCACAAAATTTTGAAAATACTTTACTGATTGCATATATCTAATCCACTATGCTTTAAAATACATAAATGTTTCTATGACATGTACATTAAAATTAGAATCTGTTTAAAACTTGTAATTAGTAACTCAAGCCTGCATTAGCAAATCACTAAAATAAAAGGCACATTTCAGTATTAGCTTCAACAAGCTATAAATAAATGCTTTAATTTTTTCTCCTCTTTCAAATATTTGTCCTAATAAAATATTTAAAATCTGATAGTGTTTGTAGACATTAATTTTAAAATAATAATTTCCAATGACATATTTATTTTAATTTATAGTTTATATAGTTCTTCATAAAGAAGATTATCTTCTAGAAACTTAAATAATTATTAGGAGTACAATTTATTTGAGGCAAATTATAGTTTTTTATTTTAAAGTTTTAAAATAAAAAATGAACTGTAGGGTTTAGCTCTCACAAAACACTATCTCTCTTTTGTTAAAACTCTTAAAACTAAAATTATAATAATACAGTATAATTTAGATCATTAAATATAATTTATACACTATTGATCATTTAAAATCTACATGTTGACTAAAAATTGATGACAAAATAGATAATAATATGAGCCTTTGGGTAAAAAAAGTTTATTTTAAAATTTAATAAAAGTTCATGAAAGTCTATAAATTAAAATGAATTGATACAATTACCTTGAATTAGTTTTTATAGAGTAGTCAATGAAAACCAGAAGTCTTAATAAAAACAATTATACCTTTATGTCCATTTTTTTTAATTTAATAAAACAAGGCATAAATTTTGTAACTTACTTTTAAACTTGCATTTAAATGATCAGTATATGGAGCTTACCAATAGCTCTAAACAAGCTTTATTTTTATAATTGCCAAAAGAGAAGAAAATTCAAAATTTTGATTGTTAAGTCCCTACCTCCAGACCAATTGGTTTCAAGCTTATGGCTCACTTGAGTGGAGGGTTGGGACTTAGATCTAGTTTCTAGTGTCCCAGACATCCATTGAGGTGAGCCGTAAGCTTGAAACTGATTAGTCTTGAGTAGGAACTTAACAATAGAGATTTTGAATTCTTTCTTTTTCGGCACATATAGAAATAAAGCTTGTTTATATATATATATAATGTAAATATTGTAGGTTTTATATAGCTGCTGCTTCGTTGATATAATTTTAACTATTTTCAGACTATTATGATCATTCCCGATAAAGTTGGTTTCATACACATAGAAATATGTTACTATATCTAAATTAACAATCATAGAATTTTTTTTTGATTTCTGAGAATTTTTTTTTCAATCACACTTTAGTAGGATAGTGCCTCCTATATTGATGATCATCATAATAACAAATAAAAAAACAAAATAATTTTGTTGCACACTATTTATGCTGTAAGTTCTTTTTTTCTAAATAATTTGCATTTCCTAATTAAACAAGAAATGTTATTGTAGCAATCTTTTTATTTTTAAAACATATCAAAATTTTGAAACAAAGAAATAAAATGTATAACACAGTTTAATTACAGATTAAAAATACAAGATTATATTAAAAGTAATGAATTTTGATATTATAAAAATATATTAAAAATTTTGCTTCTGATTTTTAATTTTTTATGTAATATTTTAATTTAATATCCTGTAGTTTTTTTTTATATATTTGGGATCTATTAATCAAAACTTTTAAATTACATCAGAGTTTAATTTTTTTTAAAAGAAAAAAAATTACATTTTATGTAATATAAAATTAAAATAATAGCATTTTTATTTAAATTCAAAATAAGAACATTTTTATTTAATTTTAAATAAGAGTGTTTTTCTTTAAAGCCAAATGCAATTCTGAATATTTAATGAGTGTGTGCTTATGTATGTGCTAAATTAGAATGTTATCTATTATCCTACATTTATTTGCCTATATAATTTTACTATTATGAAATTTGACATTTTAACTCCAATTTAATTTTCTTTTACCAGCCCATCTAAATAAAATTAAAAAAATATATTTTCATTTCAATATATATATATAATTGATTTTAATAATGTAAAAATGTTGCAAATTGAAAAAAAATAACAATAAATGGAAAATAATGGAAGCTATGTTAATATACAAATAAAAGCATGACTTAATTAACAGACAGGCAGCAAACATTAAGATCATAGAATTGTGGGAAAGTTAGCCTTTCAAAGTGTTAGTTGACAAAGATTACTGGGATAATCAAAAGCGCAAATTATCTAATTACTGTATTTACAAATATTTAATTATATAATTACATATATTGCTTTGAAAAAAAAACAGACATCAAATAATAATTGTATTATACACACACACACACACACATATATATATATATATATAACTTTAGGTCACACACACACACACACATATATATATATATATATAACTTTCAGGTCAGCCAAACAAACAAGTAAATAAAGCCAGTCAAATAAAATAACTTCAGGGTAGATTAGCACCAATGCAAATGCATCTAATCAGGAGAGTGTTCTAATACTCTCTAAACAATCTTAAATCTGATGCAGCAAAAGTTATATAAAATTAAATTATTTCAAAATATCATTACTCTAAATAAATCTTTCTAAGCAAGTACATTTCTTCATCAAGGTAAGTCTCTCTTAAATAAATATGATCTCAGATAAAATAATTATTTCTTAAGTAAATCTGATCTTAGGATTCTTAATATAAGACCTATTTAATAAACAAATATAATTTGCTCTTTTTACGTTTTTATACCAACAATGAATGTGATCCTAGAAATATCAATAATAATAAAATATCCAATTTATGGGAGGATATCTTAATACAATAAATAACTATTACTTTTAAAATTAATCATAAAATCTTTAATAATAGAACAATTATAGCATACTATGAGTACAGTCATGATACTGTGAGTAAGAAAAGGATTTTGTTACTACCCATATATCACACAATATATTCACTTATAATCTTCAACCAAAACAAAATATAGTAATCTTATCCATGGATATTATGTTAACAACCACAATATAAAATGTAATGAAGTGGCTTTTATCATATTCTTTTTGTATTCTTATACTATTATATTATGATAATAAAATATATCTGCAACTTTTGTGGATTTCTGCGAATGCAGATAAGATAGTAGAGAAACAAATTCAAAATCAATAATTAAAACATTATTTATTAACACAAATCAAGATGATAAAAGTAATCCTTAAATAAATTGATAAAAATCAGAAATTACAATCATCACAAGTTAAAAATAAAGTTGTACATTACAATTAAAAAAATAATTAAATAAATATTCCTAGTATGATTTATCTATGAGTTCATAAAACTGTCACCTTTTATTAATCTAACTTTAATTAGAAAATGAATTTAATGATTTTACCAAGTAAATCTTACCATTATAATAACATAATGAATTTGAAATGTGTTTATATTTTAGAGTCACATAAATAATTATAAATTTAAGTGTAAATTATTTTATCAAAGTATTCTAAAACACATTAGATAAACAAACTAAGTTGATCAATACTATCAACAGATATAAACTATTATTATTTTATCAAGAGCAAAAATAAAGGCATAGTTTGCATCAAAGAAAACCTTAAAATATTTCAAGAGCCAAAATAAAGATATGGCTGGTATTACACCTGACTTTAACAAAATCTCACCAATATAATCAACAAGAAATTTTAAATGAAAGTCAAATATAATGGAATAAACTCAAGCTAACACTTATTCAAAAGTGCAATAAAGAATTAGAACTTTGTCTCTAATCTCAAATATATCTTAAAAGAGATTGCCTAAAATATAGCATCTATGCTGTCACCCAACCATACTATAGCTCATTTATATGATAAGAACAATTTGTAAAACTAGAGATAAGATTACTACCTCATATAACACTAATGAGTAAATGATATGCAAAACCTACAAAATAGTCAAGCATTGTTAGCCAAGAGGTCAGCACAGTCACCTTGCAAGCAAGCAATTTGCAGATCGTTGTTGTGGGTTCGCCTCCTGACTTATCCTATGACATATGAAAAAAAAAAAACCCTACAAAATAACAATAATAGAAAAGTATAGCTAGGCATATAAATTTGTGGCTAAACAATTTGATAGGAAACATATACATCTATTCCATAAAATTCTTCCCTTTTTTATTCACATTCAAAATAATTCCATACAGGAGTGATATGACACACTCTGATCACATTTCATAAGAAAAAATAGTGATAAACATCTTAAAATCATACATAAATAATACATAGAAAAAATTATAGAAATAATACATATATGTGTATAAACCTTAAAACTAAATATTTATATTCTTTTACCAATTAATAATTAATAGTTTTTAGATATTGGTTTTCATGTCATATGGTAACACTACAGTTTTAATGAAAAATATGCTGAAGATTTAGCATCATATCTGAATGATTATAAATATTGAATATGGGCAAACAAATAATTTAAAATCTGAGGTACGTAAAAATATTAAGCACTGAAATTATTACGAATCCATCCAAAATAATAATAAAATAATTATCACTATACCATAATCTTAAGAATTATACTTTCATTAAAAGCAATTAAAATATAAGAAATGACATGTAGAAATTACGATATTCATTTTAAAGTAACATAGATAAAATATTATTTCCTTTCTGAAATAAAATTCATAGCTTTATGCAATGAAACATTAGCAAAGAGCAAAGTATACTTCTATTAAAATAATGCAGAATAATATAAAGTGTTATTCAGCAATAAATAAATTTATCATGAGCAACATAATTCTTTTTTAAATAATTACAGATTATAAAGATGAAGAGCAGATTTCAGCAAGCAAATAATAAGTAATATTTCATATTTTCTTGGCAATAAAATATTGAAAAGACATTTATTGAATATTTTTATCAGCAATACATAAATTGCAACAAGAGTTTAGATCATTTCATATTATATTTTATCTTTTGAAAACAGATGAAATTATTATTGAATAAAGTACATTTAAGCATAATTGTATTTATTTTTGATTCTGGAATATGACAAAATATTTCCATACCAACATTTTATATGGTATATTTCACGTATAGCCAAGTACATGAAAATGATATTTGTTCATTAATAAAAATATTTCATAAGATATAACTCATAATAAATATAATATATCTATTTTTGCAATATTATTAATGCTGAAACAAGCACTTCAACAATTTTAAAATAGCAGCACAATAATAATTTTATGAAGATCATTTAATATACATAGAAATAACAATAAAAACAGTTTCTTTCAAAATGAAGCAAAGCATTTATATATTTATAATTATTATTTAATAGCTACTTTATTGTTTACATTACCCTTCAATTTTAATAAACAGTTCTAATTCGAATTTAAAATATCCCATTAAGCTAAAAAAACATTCTGCAATGATAGCAAAGCTTAGCATTTGAAAAATATAATTTTCATAATTTCTTGTAGAATAAAACATATTAACTTCTATTAAAATTAATGCAACATTATAAAAAGTTCTGGCATTGAACATTTAAAATTCTCATTTTCAAATAAATTCATCATGTTGAAACAAGTGATTGAAATTACTTAAAAATTCAGGCAATATTTATACCTTCTATAGCAAAATTTCCTGTTGTCATAAATTGTTGGAACAGCATTGTGTTTCCTTATGTGAACATTGTCGGGGATTTCCCAGTGGTGTATAAATTTGGAAAAATTCTGAAGTGATAGATGGTTCAAAGGTAGAAAACCAAATACATGTTTATTTTAGCATTGCATAATGAAAAATTATAAAAAATAATAGGTAATTATAAAAATTATAATGCTGAAGAAAAAATGAAGTATGTAAAATATGTGTAATAGGGTATTTCAAATTATAGATTATTAATTAATGATTGACAATTTGGAAATGATTAATTAATTTATGTAACCTAATTAAACTGAGAAGTCAAATCTTCGAAAATAACTTTTTAATTGCAATGTCTTAAATTTTTTTTAGATATAACAATGATTACAGTACATCATCTTTTACAAATTATTATTTAACAAATTTTTTAATAAAATAAAAATTATTACATAAATAAAAAATATATTTATTTAAATATATATATTTTTAAATACCCAGAATATTATCCTTAGTATAACATTCTTTTATAAAAGCATATATTTTTAAAATATTAAATATTTTTCAACAGAATAATATTATAAGACAAAAACATGAGTTATCTTTGAATAATAACTTTTTTCTTAAACCAGGAAACCATGAAGACGAAAAACAATTAATTTTTTTCTATTTCATTTTAAATAGATATTGATTATACACACTAAAAATATTTAAAATAATTGTTTAGAGATAACTAATTTTATAGTTACTAGCTAATTACTGGGATTTATAAAAGAATGAAATATTATCAAACTAATATTTAGAATTAGACTTTGATAATAAATTGTTTAAACAAACTGTAATTACTCTTTTATATTAATGAAAAGCAATAAAACTTTACTTAACTATTTATGGGTTTATTTGATGACACTTCAGTTTAATTATATTTTTCAACTATAATCCATTATAAAAATAGGTTATACTTTAAAATAATTACTTTATAGTTTTATCACCTACAATTATAAATAAGCTTCATTGATAAAATAAAATTATTTATATTTACATATATAAATCTGTCTTAAATAATATTTATAATAGTAAATAGAAATCAACGAAATACCTTACAAAATTATTCACTATCTTTAATGGAGTAATAGTATTTACTTAATAAAAAATAAACTATGTATAAAAAAAACTTTTTTAGATATATAATCACAAATTCGTAATATAAAATTCCACGGTCAGAACTTAAAATTACAATATAGAGAGATAGATGGATGGATGGATAATTAGGTAAATAGATAGATAGACAGATAGACAGATATATATTCCCTATCTCAGTTATATTTAAAAAATAAAAGTAATTGAAAATCATGAGTGGGAGTCAGACTTTACAAATTATTAAAAGCACACAAACATAGATAAAAGTATGGGTGTTCAAAAAATGTTTTTTTTTTTCTAATTTATTTCAACAAAATAAATTTGTTTAAAAAATTTATTTTTAATCAAAATTGAATTAAATATAACCAAAAGATCAGATTAATTGAGAAAATGTTGATATAAAATAGTTTATGACAATTATAAAGTAAATGCATTTATTTTATATTTTGTAAATACTTTATAATTTTAATTACAAATATTTTTTAAAGATTAAAATAAACTAAAAAATTGTGTACAAATATGGGTTTTAATTAAAAATAATTACTTGCTTGTCTGTACAAAAAAAATGGAATTATATATATATATATATATATAATCACTTCTCAACAGTGTAAGTTAACCAAGTCAAAGTTAAACTCTATTCTGAGTGTGAAAATCTGATTGTGATTTAGTATTTGAAAAACCACTATCTTTAATACTGTACTATAAAACAGCTATTCTACAATCTGTCCAAAATTAAAACATGTGTGCATACATTTGATTTTTGTTTCATATTTAAAATAATCATTTATCAGCTGTTTACGGATTTAAGGCAAGCATTTTACTTATGAATAATAACAATTTAACAAACTTAAATCAATAATACTTATTTGTATCCATTAATTTGTAATGCAATTTATGTATTTTGTATATTTATTTTATCATATTTCTTTTTCAGTGTTAACTTTCTGCATTTTATTTATATTTTATAATACTTTAGTTTTAGTAAAACTTGGCATATAAATGAGATCCTGAATATTGTTAAAATAAAAGATGACCCAATGTCAATGGACATTTCCATGGAGTTTAAATAACAATGACAGTTTTAACTAATCAATATTTAGTGTAAGTAAATATTACATCTTTTTTTAAGAATTAATTTGTTTGTTTTAAAGAGTATAAGAATAAATTTAATTTTACATAGTTAAGATTTTGATTTTACAAAAGTTATCTCTCTGAAGCTATTCAAAACGATTTGGGTAAAGATATGGGTAGCTGATGCCAATGTGTGCTTATACATATGTGTAATTTTGTAGGCTGATTTTATTTATTTGCAATGTTGAAACAGGTGGATATTTTATTTGTATCACATACACATCTGAAATTAAAGATTAAAATATACATGGGACATTCTATCCACTGCATTCAAATTCTATATACTTGTTTACTTTCACATGATGTATAGTTTCTATATTTGAGTCTGATTTTGTGTGTAATCATAGATGACTGTGATCTTGCTTCAGATTTAAAAACATGTGTCCCCAGGAATATATTATTTCCATGTAAACACTCATTTGATGACTTTGGTTTTACTTTGGATTGTTAGATTTCATTTATGTAATATAGAATTGAATGTATATTATGGAATAATGTTACTGTAATTGTCTTCACATTGTATATGTTTGAATTGAAATTAAAAGTTAAATGTATAGATATAACTAACACATATCTAACAGAATCAGCTAAAGGATATAAATATTGGTAATAGTTTTCAGAGAAATGAGATTTTGTCATTGCTAATATTCAAAGAGATTTCCAATGTCAACCAAAGTAACATTTACCAACATATGATTGTAATTTATGTTTATGTATTATAACTGAACTATTAATAAATTTATCTTGTTTACTTGTTTGATCAATCTCTGGCATTTTTTGCTGATGTCTCTTCTTTCCAATTGATGCTTCTAAAGATTCTCTGTTGTTCCCAACCTAATGCATTAAAACATATATTAGTAATTGGTATGCAGTTGTCTAAGTGTTTATAGTTTGAGATTTTCATCAGTAAACACACCCACCCACACACACACACACACACACACATATATATATATATATATATATATATATATATATATATATATATATATATATGAGCGTGTGTGTATGTGTGAGTGCATATGGGTAATCATAAAATGGACAAATTAATAAGAAAAAATGTTTAATTAAATTTAATAAGAATATTAATTGGTGCTGATTTAGATTGCACTTACTGCCATTATGAATTCTAAGGACCACCCAAAACCACTGCTGACACATCCAAGTGATAAAAGACATTGAATAATCCAAACAGGGTCACTTGGATGTGTCAGCAATGGTTTTGGGTGATCATTAGAATTCAAAATGGTTGTGAGTGTCATATAAAAACTAAAAGCTTATAACTTCTAAAATATAAGTATTATAAAAATAAAGATGATGCAAAGCACAGAAGTATGTGAGGAAAGGGCAAGAGTGTTTTCAAGATCTGAAATATTGTCCAAAAGTTACAGAAGTCTGGTCAAATCAAGCTTATAATTTTGAAATACAAAAAGCTTATAATTCTTAAAGTATGAATTATATTACAATTTATGCCCATAAGCACATGTTGAAATAATGTAAAATTGATCATAGCAAGATTATAATTTCAAAAAACTAAAAACTTATAGGTTCTAAAATATGAATTATATTACAATATATGTCCATAACCATATAAAATAAAGTATATTAATTTTACAATTAATAGGATTTTTTCTTACTAGAAAGAAACTCTGAGGTTGTTTGCTTTCTTTGATCCATGTAGTCAAAAGAAAAAAATGGAAATAAGAAAAAAATAGCATGGTTTACATTTAATCCGCTGATGTGGATGTTGGATTTACACTTGATCATGTGAGGTCCTTGCAGGCTCTGGAAATTGATACAAATATTGACATCTATGTATATAGTTTTCTATTTATTAACATTGAAGTGACTTATATCATCAACAAATGAAAACAGAAATATTTTAAAAATATATTTACAGATTTTAATCGAAATTTGTTGATGATTTCAAATGCATAATAGGCATGGGATTTTAAATAAAATAAACACTAATCATTTCACCATCAATAGGTAGTATTATCATCTTTGAGAAATTTAATGTATAAATCTTTCTAATCTAGATCCTTTTTTATCCATCTTCCAGCAAAACAATTAAACACACAATATTACTCGCTTTGGTAAGAAAAAATCTGATTTATTATTTTTTTATTAATTATAAAATTAATATTCTATACTTTAAATAATTATTCTTCTGACTAATGTTAAGATAAAATGTGATTTATTATTAATTATGGAATTAATGTGCTTCAGCAATTGTTTCTATGTTTATTTAATATTTATGTTATTTCAACATGTAGTTTTTTTATGTGTCATAGCATCAATCAGGAACCTGTATTTTTAAAATTAAAATATGTGTCCATTTTTTGTTACTTTTTCTGTTTAATTATTTCAAATTCATGTTTTAGAAATGATAAACTTTCAGTATTTTGAAATTTATTTATTACTTTAACATTTTATGTTTTGTATATTGCATAGTTGTATGAAATTTGCACTTAATTTTTTTAATTATTGATGTTAATTGTGATTTTGTAACAAATGGTGATATCATGCCCGTGTGGAAATTATTTGATGTCATTTATTACTTGAATGTATCAGCAGTGGTTTTGGGCAGTCTTTAGATTTAAAATTGGCTATGAGTGGACTCTACATGAGTACCTATTAATCAAAATAAAAATAAGAAAGTGAATAAACTTATTTTGATTTTATATTGTAAAGGAAATATCAATAATATATATATATAACTGAAATGTATCAACACTTGGATGGCATCTACATGCGGGAAGCCAAATTCATAAAAATTAAATACACCAATTAGTTTTATAATAAAATAATGCATTGTTAAAATATATTAAATACTTAAATAAACAAAATCTATAGGATATAAGGATTATAAAATTAAAAATCATATTAATTGTTCATGTAATTTATTTACCAACTCTTACCAACAATAGGAGAGTTCGTATATAAATGTAATTATTAAACTATATATTTTATAAAGTTAGATATTAAGATCTATATAAATATTGATGAAGAAAATTCTGTTCATCTGTGTGCAATAATTGTATGCTAAAAATAAAAATAATGACTTTATAAAAGAAATTAATTTCTTAGAAGAGATAGTAAAACTACGCTGTAAGAATATTGCTTTTATGTTTAATGATCAAATGTTTAAACAAGTTTCAATATTAAATGTAAGTTACTCGAATAAATCACATTTTGCGCACATGTATGTGAGAAAATTTTAAAAATTGAATTTGCTCATATGAAAAATAAACAATCCGATATTGAATCTGTGTCTATTAAATTTTAATTTTATAATTTTATTTTAACTTCTAACGAGCTTTCACCTGAAACAAAGAAAAATTATATATATCATTACCTAATGCTCATTACAAAAAACATTTTGAAGTCCTAATGATGATTTTTAAATTTAATGTTAAAATAATTAATATTTCTTCTGTCCAATGATCCTGCTTTAATAAACTAGCTCACCTACCTAACACATTTTAGTGTCATATTTCGATAATTTATATCAAATATAGCAAATTTGAACAAATTTTATTGAATCTAAATATATTAATCAAGATTTTATGATTTTTTTTCTTAAATAAAAGTGTTTATAAACCTTCAAATATAGATATACCTTAAATAAAAGCATTTTCTAAAGAAAAATTTAAAATGAAAAAGAAAAAAAATCGAGTTATTAATTTTATCGATCTTGTAATAAAAATTATATTAAATGCCACAATTGTTATTAACCCATTAAAACATCACATGAACGCCTTTTTATATGTACAAAGGCTGTTAAAATAATTGCAAATTTCACTCCAATAGAGCCACCTTGTACAAGCTACTGTAACCAATAGATATTATAAAGTTGTGCATCATAATTTGTATTCAATACTTTCTTAAACAAAATTATCAGACTAGTATTTAGCTTATGATTTTCATCAATGAAGAGTTTTGGATCTGAGAATAATACTTAAACAAAAAGACAACAAATGGATGATGGAATAGTAAATTAGATCCAAAAATCCAGGTGTGCTGCTTCCAGATTTGAGACTATCAACTGATGAAAGTCATAAGATAAAAACTAGTCTGGGAATATTGAATGGGAATATACTTGAAAGAAATTTTGCTGAACCCTGAGCAACTATTGACTTTTAAAAATTGCAATAGGTGGCATTATTATAAAAAAAAATTGTTACTGTTTTAAATGATAAAATTGTATTGGAAATAAATACACATAGGAAAAGCACATCTTATGAATTGATTACAAATAAGGTACTAATATAGATGATAATCACAAATTAAAGTTGTGCTTGACAGGATATTATAACAGAAATTTATTATTATAAAAATAATGCAAAATATGATGTTTATTTTATGAAATTAATAAATAATTTATTAAAAAATAAATATAAATTAAAAATTAAATTTGTAAATAAAGGTAAAAAAAATGAAGGTCACATAAACAAAGGAATTTGTAGTTGTTTTAGAATATATGAATGAAAATACTAATGTAGTTTAAAATTATAAAATGTACATTGTACAGGCTTAAACCTATATTTATATATATGATATATGCGGTATTCAAATGCAGACTTTCACATGATCCACTACTTTCAGTGCCATCTCATATTTCTGATCCACCTGATCACACACATGATGAAAAGATAAATATTCAGAGTTGTGGGTCGGAGTAGTTTGAAGCCTGTCCATTAAAGTATGAAGATTGACTATCTTAATATAACGCTGAGCACTGATTGTATATATGTGTAGAGAAAGTAATCTAGACCAGCATAAAATATGGATATTGGTGATTATTTATCTTTTCAACATATGTATGATCAGGTGGGTCAGCAATATGAAATGGCACTGAGAGTCATGTAAAACATATTATAAAAAATATAAACTGTAATAAATTTTAATTCTGATAATAAAATAAATATTAATTAAAATAATATCTACATAAAGTAAATAATAAATAATGTAGATAATATGAAGGAATTTTATAATGGAATGCAAAGAGTATATAATAATAATGAGAATGCACATTATATTGTAATTACAAAGAAGTAGATTGAAATTAGAATAAATCATCATTTAAAAAAATATGAATTCTAATGTTTTTGATCATGAGTAAAAACTGAATTTTCTTAACAAAAATTTATTAAAATGGTTACTTAACCAGAAAAAGAAATAACTATTTTATATAAAATAAATAAAAGAGAAATAATTAACAGATTATTTTAATGGGCTTATCTTTTATAAATAACTGTAATTAATTTATTGATTTGATATTAATGTTTTAAGTTTTTAAAATAACCCAAGTTGTAAGAATAAGAGATGCATAACTTTTATAAAAATTGTAAAAGTGTATAATATTGAATTGTTATCAGTCTCATATTTTTATTTTTTAAATATTGAAGGTATCTTGAAAATAACTATGGTCAAAATATTTGTAATTTATAAAAAATATTTATTATGAGTTAAAATAAAACATGTTTCCAAAGATTTGTAATGAAGAAGATTTATATAAAAAACTCATTTTTAACTAAACTGACCAAAATCAATGTTGGTCCAAACAATATAATTTTAAAAACACATATAACCTTAAACAATTATATTTTAATGTACAGCAAAAATCTAATATCTACCATTAGAGAGTGCCACTAGATCTTTAGCCTAGAAAATTTATAGTTTACTGGTGAGGAAACAAGAATAAATGCTTATCACAGATTACATCACTCATACATCTAAAATTGCCTCTAGATTGTAAAAAGGAGATATTCTTGGTAAACGGCAGCAAGTTTTATAATGGATGAATACTAGATTATCATTGTGATGACAAGTTGGTTATAGAAAGAAACTTTTGAATATATTGACAGGTAGAATTTGGAGATAGTAATCCTTTCAGAATCTTTTAATTTATTATGGATCTTATATCTCATTCCATTGGTTCCCAAGTGGAAAGCAGAACCAAAAAAGGCTGCTGTTTAATATGGTACATTTGTGTATATAGTTTGCCTAAATAAAGAAACCATGCAGCTGTTTTGTTTATGTTAAACTTGAGTTTGAAAGTAGCAGTGAAGTTTTTTTTATATGTCAAATGGGTTACCATAAAGTGAGCCTGGGACAGCTGCATGGAAGGCAGCTATGCTAACCACTAGGCCATCAATGCTTAACAAGTAGTAGTGTAGTTGTCATGAATTTCTCATAGGGCTGACAATTGCTTTTTTGCATGAGAAAAAGAGTAATGGCTTTCTTACAGGCTATGCATTGTACATATAAACTGGTATATGTTATTTGAAAGCCTGGAATTTTCTGCTGGATTTATATTAAGAGTGGATTTATGTATATTGTGAATAATAGAGTGTTGAAAAATGATCCTTGTAGAGTGCATGAATTTGGAACAAATGAAGGTAAGGACCAACCTTTACAAGTTATGTGTATTTTACAACTAAGCAATAAGTTGGTTATTGCATATAGCAGACTGTGAGATATTCATATATCCTTAAGCATGTGAATTAGTATGTTAACAGAGATTGAATTAATGGTAGCCTCAATGTCTAGCTGGATTTCCATAGGTGCATATTTTTATGAATTGAACTGAGTATGTAATTGTTCTAAACATAAGAGATGCTTGTGACATAGATTATACTTTCATTGAATGTTGCATGGATAATAATAAAGGGAGTAGATATGTTTACATTTTGTTCTTTAAAACTTTTTAAGAGTTTTATAACCAAATGTCCCATGAACATTGGCCATAGATTTAATAAAATTGTACACTGGTGATGTTTTTTTGTTGAATAATGCTAAAGCAATTAGATACAGTACTTGTATCTTGTACAATTTTGGTGATATATAGTTTGTAAGTTCACATAAGTATATAACTGAAAAAAACCTAAGATGTGAGAAAACAAATTTAGATATACCATGATGCTTTGGGTGACATGTATTGTCAGTTGTAACAAGTTTTCTTGCCAACTCAGTAGTAGATCTGCAGTATCTGTTTCATTTTTTCCAATAAAATCTGAATATGTGTTTGATAAACACTCTGGGTTCACAGTTTTTGTTTAAAATGTCAGTATATAGGCAGTATCATGTTATGTCCATCACTAATTGTGGCTAAAATGTTGAGAGTCATAAGAACTCTAAGATTAGAATAATCCAAAGCCCAGTAAATGTGGGTCCAGGTTCATGTGTGTTTTTGGATAAGGCAAATTTTCATTTCCTTGGTAGCTATGTATTCTTTAAGATTGTTATGTAAATAAATCAATTATTTTATATAGCGCGATGTTTATAACTGTAATATGTGAACAGCATTAAGCTGTTGCACATGCACTTTGCAGAGTTTAACTATAAATGACTGAATACTAACACTTCAAACACATGATAAAGTCTTTGGATTGTTATGTGTATTGTTATATGTCTCAGTAAGTTTTTTAATGTATGTTTGTTTATCAAAAGCTAGTTTTCATATGAAAATTCATATGTGCAGCTTATCTGCCAAAGCAAACAGTCTACAGAAAGAGGGAGAGTTACATGCAATATAGTTAATGTTGAAAGATAATATATTTATGTAAGCAGTATATCTTGGAATAGGAGAAAAGTGGTGGCATGTCTTTTCGTTTCTAGAGCGTTATAAAAGTTTCTGATAAAGAAACTCAGGGATGTTTTCTGGGAGAAGTGTTCTTATTATCCTTTGAAGGCTAAGAGGGACTGTTTGAGATGCAGCTAAATCAAGTGAAGACTTATGTGCAGAATGGTCTGAGAAAGGGAAAAATCAGAGCATACGATTAATTTGATGATGGAGCATAGGGAAAGAGAAGCATAGGTCTATGAGAGAGACATGATGGTTATTATAAACTTAAATTGAGTTTGGTGGGAGAAAGAAGGTGCTTTGATTTGATATATCCATTTAGAGATAAAGAAACTATAGTTCATATTAAAATTACCTATAAAAATGATTCTGTAAGGTGATGAAAAGAGAGAATTGATATTGTATTGGTCAAATATATCTCCACCCAACACAACGTGAACCCCAAACTGGACTTCAAATCCTGTTAAACCAAAGTATTTATGAACTCAGATCAAAATGTAATGGATAATACATATTGATGGGACATGAGACTTTGCACCATGAACTAGCTCAATGGAGGTAATTATTACTGAGACCATTTATCTGACTCTAACTAGTTTATGATAAAATGACTACAGATATTTTCTGAAAAAATTCACATATGTATAGTTGGGTTGCCAATACAAATAGGGAGTACAAATATTTAAAACTAATTAATGAATAATAAACAATCAAACCAAGTATGTATATAAAATATTTAATAATAAGCAAAAATTTGTTCAAATAATTGAGTATTATAAATTATCTCTAGTCTTTGGAGCACGAATTACAATATACAATAAATAATGGCACTTGTACACATATGCCAATAATTAATACATAAATATTTAAGAAATGTATTTATCTATGCCCTGACAAAGTAGTCAAGTGTAAATAACAATACCTCTGGCATTTGTGCTGTGATTTACATATATTATTCATTATTTGGTATTTTATTTGGAAAAGATAACATGATTCTAATTTTATGTAATAAGGAGGTGAGATTTATTCTCCACATTGATTCATGAAGAGCATGATAAATACGTAGGGTATGACTTAAGAAAATTATTTAAATTATCAATGAATATAAAATTGTTTGATTTTAATAAAATCAATTCATTATGATTTATAAAGCACATGATTCTAATTATATGTAAGAAGGAGGTGAGATTTATTTTCCACATCAATTCAGTAAGAGCATGATAAATACATAGGGTATAACTTCAATATTTAATAAAGAAATTATTTAAATTCTTGATGAATATAAACTTGTTTGATTTTAATAAAATCAAATTATTATGATTTATAAAGTAAAAGAATGGGCCTTTATTTAAACTAAGAAATAAAATGGTACTAACACATTACGAGGAGCAAAATGAATATGAAATACAATGGTTTGTGGGTGATTCAAATAGTAGAAGGGCAGCTTGTATTCAGCATATCCTTTTTGCCCTACACATGATTCATGGAACACAGAGAAAGCCAGGTCAGGACACAGCCATGAACCTTTGGTGTTCCAATACAGTAACAAGTGAGGGAGGAAGTGATTTCTTCCTATATATTTAAAATATCAATAATATCACCAAAATGACAAATCCATGAAGCAGGAGGATGGCTTGTGTTAGCAATGTTCTAAATGGTGATGATATAGTGATCATCATATTTGATTAATAATGCCCAAATTTTATAATAGATGCTTAATGTAAAGACCTGATCATATCAAATTAAAATCAAACTTACTTGGAGCACATGTGCTTCAATGCAGTTATATAATTATAATAATAATTACCCCTTATATCATGCCCTTCCAAAATACAAATATAAAATACAAGATTTAAATTACAATATTTTTATTTTTCTTATTAACCTTTAGTAAAACATTAATAAATATGATCAATATGAAGAAATATTTTTGTGTAAATTAAATAAACTTGCCAGGAGCATAGTGGTTATAAACTGAGCTAATAATACTTATCAGTCATTGGTAAAATAATATCAAACATTAAATAAATCTTTCAACTCGATAATTAATAGAACTGTATTAATTTAGTTCTAATGGGCAATGATTAAGGTATAAAATTTAATGCAATACTATTTTCTTAGGGTGAGTTTAAATGAAAGAGATTATTATTGAGTTGAAAGTATTATTGGCATATTATTACAAATAAATGATAATAATAATCATTCAAATAAATTTAATTAAAATTAGTTAAAACAAACTGCCATAGTAGGAGAAAAGAAAGTTAACAGTATATTAATTTTAAGACTAGAGATAATAGAATAGAAAATTATTATAACAGATTTTAATGCATTATAAAGTGAATAGAAAATTTTAGACAATAGTTAACTTAAATTATGATTTGAGATAGAGTTAATGAATGGGCCAGAAGTTTGCAGTTTATAAAGTAAAAAAGGCTTATCAGTCCTTCCATGGCTCACTCATAGATTCATAATGACAGAGTCCAGTTGGGTTTAGGAGACAACTTAAGTGTCACTTGATTCATGTGAATTTTATTTATGGATTAGTTTTCTTTCATATTTCGGCAGCTTATGATTGGTATTAAAAAATTGTGTTCAGCAGCAACATTTTACAGATTTGTGAAGAACTTCAGGGTCCAGCAATTAGATCCCCAAAGTTAGCCATGTACCATTGCGAAAATACTATTGAAAATCAAAATTAAAATGGATGTAGTTTATGATGGCAACTCCTCTTAATTTAATAGTAATGGCTTTTTTCTCTTTCAAGATAATTTTATTTGACCTATAAGTGATTACAAAAAAAAAAAATAAAAAATAAAAAAATAACAAGAAATATCTAGATGAGGTTACAGGGTGGTATATACAAAGAAGAAATGATTCAAAGTCAGTAGAATATAACCTGTGGATGCGAGGTGAATATTAATCATCTAGTCTATAACGAAATACCTTTGTTAGTAAACCCTGTTTTGGCAAGTTATGGTTGGAGGGTTTTATTAAATCATAATAGAAACTTTTTCAGACTATTTACAATTTTTCCTACAGTTTCCCGCCCATTCTGATCTTTATGCCTTAAGGCTAAAGCTTTTACATTATTACAGACCAAACTTTTCTCTAGTTGATTTTCGATCCATTCCTCTGATAAGACTTCCAAATCCATTAACTTTGAATTCATTTTCTATTTAGAAAATGAATTTGTAAAATCTGAACAAACGATGTTAATTTTAACTTATCATTTTAATTAATTAATAAAAGATTCCTTATTGTCTTTGGGAAAGGATGATCTGAAAGCTTATTGAAGAATGTAACTTTTAATCATATAAATTTGAACAAAATAGTAAAGTAAGATATAAAATATTCCGATGTAATGAAACTTTAGGACAAATATATATTTAAGTATTTACAAATATATATGCACAATCCACATCTTTACAATATATATATATATATATTCATGAACATTTTATTATGAGGTAATGAATAATACTAGCAAATTTAAACATTTAAAGAATGACCTCAGTTTTAATGGAAGCCAGCATAAATTGAAGATAGTATAAAGTTTCATTACATTTGGAAATATTCACTGTTAGTGATGGGGTTTGAATTAGTTTAAAGATAAGATCTCATTAAGCTTGAATCAAACTTAGATTTGACCCCTTCATTTTTTTCCACTTCAAAAAAAAACAATGAAAAAAAAAACTTCTACACTTACATCTGGTAAATTTCTTATTTAAATTTAATAGTTGGGCAGACTTCAGGAGAACAGCATAAGCATGAGTACTATCACTCATATAAAGAAAATAAAAATTCCATATGTCTCATTCTAAATTACAGTGGTCAAATGTTACGTATTTATAATAGAACATAAGTCCAATTATGCAGTCTCATTATATTTAAGGTTGTATCAATTTGTCTTCCCCTATACCAGTCCCTAAATTTACTATTTATTTTATTGTTTACCTGGATAAGGTGGTATATATGGTTTCAATTTTTGATGATGGTAATGATCTTGTTCTTCTTTCCTTGGTGTCAATTTCCCATAATTGATGGTAGTCAATAACTCTATGGCATTTTCTAAGGACATTGTGTGCATTCCAATCATGATTCTCTGAATCCGAGGTGGGAAGTTATGTCTCACTGTTTAGATGATGTGTTGGTCAGTATATTTAAATGCCATGAAAGATTTGAAGGTCGTGACCTGCTATATGAAGTATGACACATATCCCTGCTTGGAGTCTTCCTGATATCTCTGGGTAACTAACCTGTATAAGATGCCTTCTTGTCATTCATCACTCCAGTATTTCTTTAGTATTACATTATCATAACCTTGGATTGTTGTAGATGGGTATTTAATAGCTTCCACCATGCTTTTGCAGCATCTCTTAGGTAATTGCTGGATAACATTATTTTCTCTTTATCTGTAACAGGATGCTAACTGAAGAATTCTTTCACATTGTCTAAGTGATTTAAAGGATTCTCATCTAGATCTCCCTTAAAAACTTGGATCTGGATAGAAGATACAAGGATGGTCCCTTGAAGTTAATAAGACTGAGTTATGGGTTCATTCTTTGTCCCATTTTTATCTCATTTGCTTTGATCTTCATAGTGATATTTTTGTCTTCTTTTGATATTAGGATCTCATCATTTTCCTTTTTAATCTCTAAATTTAGATCACCATTGTTAGTTTCTTTAGTCATCTCCTGATTTAATTCTTCTATTATGCTATAATCCTATTTACTCTCCACAATCCTTTTCAGTATGGTCTGACGATCTTTTCCACCTCCTCTTGGGGTCTCATCGGTATTTGTGGCTCTGCAATGCTCCACCCTCTATGTGTTTGGATTAGTCTGGATACATCATTTTTCTTTGATTTTCAAAAACCTTTCCATCATCATGAGTTTATTTTCCAATCTTCTCTCATCTCCCTAATGATCATATGTAAGATTTTTCAATCATAACAATCATCTTTAGTTTTATTTCTGCTTCGATGGTTGTGCTGTTTCATTTTGACTGGATCTGTGAAAGTAATTTCATGATCCTGATTACTAGATGCTGTTGAAGGTGCATCAGTGTCCATATTTGATTCTTTGCCTAATTGCTCTTCTTCCATTTCTTTTCTCCTGAAAATAATATGTAGAAACAAATTATAATAAAACTTATACTGACACAACACTATCAATATTAATATTTAGATACTGAATTCATTCTATACATTTAATTAGGTTTCTGACTACTGATCCCTTTCTCCCCATCTTTGTCAGCCACTGCATTTTATTTTACCATCTATACTAATCTGCCCTATCCAGCTCACCTACGTTTGTCTTAATCAGCTCCTACTGTTAACTATGCGAATGAGACATATTTCTTTAACTATTAAATACAACAAAGAAAACATTACTTACTTTTCCTTTGTGTTCTGCTGTTCTCCCAAGTCTAAGAAAAACTGTACAAGTTGATTAGTAAAACATTCCAGTGTTTGATAAATATTAGCATAGTAATATTAGTAATTCTCTATTTATGTTGGATATACTTGTCCTTCTTTATTTAGGTAACTTGTTCACTGCTGTACTGACAATCATATTTGCTGACAAAATTTATTTTTCTGGGCACGAACCAGCAAAATGAGATCAATAGGATATCTCAAATAACCCATTGACCACTCAAACCATATATGATTGACATATCCATTAATAACTATTATTTAATACAATCATGATAACATGTGACTAACCTAAGTTTGAATATAGAGATTTGAATCAATCAGCTATCTTATTTCCAAGAAGCATAAGGCTATTACAAAAAAATGTCAAAATTAATACTCTTTAAATAACTTTTATTTATCAATATCGATTTTCACTTTTGCCAACATAAGGACATGTAAACCATTAAAGCATTTTGCCAACTGCATATGACTGCTTAGTGTTCCACAAAGGTCTTCACCTGCTTTGAGGTTACTTTAAAAATCAATGTCATTGAAGCCTAATCTCCACTACATCGGACCACTTGACATATAATTCCCAGTTTGAATGTCTTCACCTGCATTGAGGCTATTAATAATAGGACAATGAACATTTAAATATCTGCTAGCAAGCAATTCTTTTAAAATTTAAACTTTCAATGTGATAGCAATATCAGCTAATTTCTAAATACATAAACTGACTTATAAACTACTTAATCTTGTCAACAAAAATTATTTCTTCCCTCTATCCTATCCCATGCTTCGATATACTCTCCTCCTACTTTCTTAAATGATTTAACTTTCTTTCCTCCTTATTGTCATGATGCATACAAAACAACCTTATAATATATACATTGTGATAGTACAAGATGCTATCACATATACACATATAATTACTCTATATATGTTAACCATTTTATTACTTTTTTTAAATAATCGTTTTTACAACTAAGAATACTATTTTTTTCATAAAGTTTAACAGTATTTAAATTAACA
Organism: Epiperipatus broadwayi; assembly: GCA_028023455.1. Taxonomy (NCBI): domain Eukaryota; kingdom Metazoa; phylum Onychophora; class Udeonychophora; order Euonychophora; family Peripatidae; genus Epiperipatus; species Epiperipatus broadwayi. The sequence goes on from JAQFVV010012401.1 coordinate 16,280,640, forward strand.
AAGTTTATTAACCCTTAAACCGCTAATTTTATCATTGGTTGTATCAGATAAAAATCAAATCTTTTAATTGGCCAACTCACAAACTGAAGACAAAGCCTATTGTTAAAACATATTCGCCTATAATATTAAATTCAACTCAGATACGTTTATAAAAAGTATATAATTAATTTTTCAGGTCATGAAGAAAACGAAAGTTCTTTCAAAAATAAATTGCTATTTATTTATTCTAAGATATTCTATATCGGCAACATAAAAGTTATAATGTAAACAAAAAGATCGACTTTTACGTTATAGAAAAGTAAATATTTCTTTTTACTACATCTTCAATATATTTACTTAAATCTTCAATATTTTTCGAAAATAATTTTGTTTTTTTATTATTCTCTCTGAAAATTATGTTTAATTTCCATAAATATTATTTAATAATAATTTAAATCGTATTCAAAATGAAAATCTCAGCGTTTTTCTTTATTTTCTTTGATCAGGCAGTTTCTTTGTTCTTTCCAGCCAATCAGAATGTCTTTTTCGGCTGAGAGCATGCTAAGAACCAATCACAAATAATGTTCCTTCTTTGTTTAGGTTTAAATGCGTTTTTTTTTATTTTTTACTTCTAAAATAAATCGGAAGATGTCACCATCGTACAGAACTTTTAAAAACGAATTCAATACATATTTAACGAATTTTATCGTATAAAAACGAACTGAGTTAGAGTGATTTTAGATGTCGACGAGGAGTCTCGTCGAGCGCGGGAAAAGGGTTAATAAACAACAAAACATTTAGATAATCTTAAATCAGATTTTCCAACCAATCAAAAGATTGAAATATATGACATTTGAAGACATTTAAATACAAGAAACTAAAAATAAAACATTTTTAATATGTTAAGATCGTTACGGTTAAGTGTTATAAATCACTTAACTTTTTTTTTTTCAAAACATATAACCCTCTACAGGGTATGGGATTTAAAAAATCGAAGCCCCAATGATTGGGAAGCCAAAAACATAACCACTGTACCAGTCAAATATATATTCACCCAACATGACCTGACTGCTGAAACTGGGCTCCAAATCCAGTTAAATCAAAGAATTATATCAAGGACTAAACCAAATTTGAACCCAATTCACAAGGTCATATCAAAACCTAATGGGTAATATATATTGACAGTGCATGATACTATGTACCATGAACTAGCTCAATGGATGTGATGATTACTGAGACCACTTATCTGATTCTAACTAGTGTATGACAAAACGACTACAGATATTTCTGAATAAATTCACATATGTATATTTGGATTGCCAATACAAACAGTAAGAACAAATATTTAAAACTAATTAATAAATAATAAACAATCAAATCAAGTATTGAAATGGTAAATCTGTATTACATATTTAACTTCACTGCCTGATGGCATTACATACCTTCAAAGTAGGGTTTGAACCAGTTTATATGTTTATTTGGTCATCTAGGAATGTTAAGCACACACATATACATTTATAACTTACACCCTGTTTATTTAAGAAATGGTTATGTGTCACCAGTTGAATTATTATTTTAGCTTAAGTATATTTTATTTTCAGGCTTGTAAATTCCCTTCACTTAGATAATTGTGTATGTGCGTATATGTATTACAGATATAAAAATAAATACAATTAATGTAGAGCTAAAGCAATGCCAGAAATTCTAAAAAGTATTATTACAATTTTAAAATGTCATTCTCATTTCAAGTCAAACCAAAAATCATATTTTAAAGTTATTTGCAATTTTAAAAAATATGTTTAAATAATCTGCTTTCTGGAACGTATTGTTTACATCTTCCAATATTGCTAAATTTCAAGTATAGGAGAAGCAGAAGTTCTAGAAACACACAGAAGGAGTTCAAATGACTCTTCTCTCTGGTATTTGTGTAGAGAGTGGAAACAATATGAACTGTGAGTAAAAACAATTTGCCTCCCTGATCTTAAATCGTCTCTGTCCTGCCTTCTGCTATGCCATCACTGCTTGAGAACTGTTATGTTTAATTGTAAAAGAATATTGGACGATGCCTACCATTATTTTATTAATATTGTACATTGCTAAACTTCGTATACATTATTATAAGCGGCCACCATAACTTCTAAAGGTAATCCGTTTTGCCGAAGAATGAACTCTTAATTCTCCTCACTTCATTTCTTTCCTAAATTTTAATTGTAATTAGAATGTAATCTTTATTTATTTTATAACTGATTATAAACTTAATTATCGTTAAATTTGTGATTTTCTCTCTTAAGTTTTAAACTTGTTCTTTGAAACACTAAGCACAGAATTATGTACTTTAAATCTATCATTAGCTTTTAAAGTTTCACACTCTAATTATTTTATTTCATGCGGCAAAACTTATTTTAAATATATGTCTTATTAAATTAGTTTTAGTGTGCTAATGTTTTAATCTAGGGAACTTATATTATTTCAATCATCATTCCGATATTTTTGGAATATTTAAATAGTTAAACGTAAAATTTCTTATTGAACGCTGTTCGCTCGGTTAAATATTTTGAAATTATGGTTAATAGCGGATTATTTAAAAATCATATCACTATCAATATTTAAATGCAATTTATGTTCTTTTAATAAATTTGATTATTAATATATTTTAATAACTATTTATTACTTATACGCCATTAAGAGTTAAATTAATTATAATATATTGTCGTTTAGGAATACTTGGGCTTGTTAAATAGGAAAAATAATATTATTCCCTCTTCTATATTCGACATCCTAAATTTATTAAAGTTATATGTACAATGCTGAGTGGGTTATTATTTTATCATGGCGTTATGCATGCTATTATTGCTTTATTTAAGCTTAAATTATTTCATTAGTCATTTAAGACTTAAGCCATATTCGCGTTGCTTACTTATGATAGCATTTTAAAGAATTATATTTTGCTTTATTATATTTACTCATCCGAAATCCAGATTTTCTTCATGTAACTCGTATAGGAATGAGGTTTGGTATAACCGATCTCAGGATAAACATTAGAGTATTAAGGCTCTGCATGTGACATGTTGGAGGGCGTGCCATGGAATCCTCACCACTCATATTTTCGAATATTGCCTTGTGATAAATACAAGCAGAATTATATATGTGATAAAGCCTTCCAGTCCAAAGATGGACATCTTTTCCATTTTAAATGCTGTCATTATAGTTAGCACTGTGAGTTCTTTTATATGTAGTTCTCATTTTATCTATAAGACGTGGTGCAATGATGTTTATAAACCACTCATTTTATAATTAGTCGGATATTTTAGGATTGTCACGGTAAAGCTAATTTAGGCTAACCCATTCCTCATTTGTACAGGCCCAAATATGCTCATAAATGATAAATTATTAACTATCATATCAAGAGTAAACCTCTCTTTAGAGATGAATTTGTAAACGTCCTTATCATTACTTAAAGTAATAATCACTGCATTAATAACATTAATTTATTATTATACTATAACTCATTAGCATACTAAATCAGTTGTTTATATGCAAAGTAATAACCGCATTAAATCTGTGCTATGTTTTCTAATGTAAATTAAATTGTTTATATTTATTAAATTATTATGTTTTAATAATTACTCATGCGTTGTGTCTTGAATTTCATTAAATATTTATAATAATGTCAGTAATATTTAGAAGTTATAACTCATTACTTCAAATAGATATTTATCTCTGGGTTATTCTGTTCTTGCTCATTCTGGATGGATACTATTTTATAATTCATGTTTCTTTTGCAATGCTAGCTGTGTGCAATTCATTTAAAATTTATAAATTGTCCCTTCACATAAGATATTTGATTGAGCCAAGTTTAAACATTATTTATTTATGCTAATTACCCTGTAGATCTCATGTCTCTCTGCTGTGTCTCTGGGACCAGAATGAATAAAATTTCATGTTATCATCAGAAATGTTGTTTATAATGTTATAGTTTTAGAAAAGAGCAAATAGGGCAGAATTCATGATTGCTCCTGACTTGTGTATCTCGGGCATGAGTGGATTTAGGGTACTTTTGCTTAGATTCTAAACCTTGTTAAATGAACATACAATTCTGACCGGTACAGTATGTATATAAAATAATTAATAATAAACAAATATTTGTTCAAATATTTATGATGAGTATTATAAATTATCTCTAGTCTTTTGATTGTGAATTACAATATACAATAAATAATGGCAGTTGTACTCATATGTCAATAACTAGTATGTAAGTATTTAAGAAATATATTTATCCATGCCCTGAAAAAGTAGACAAGTGTAAATAATGAAACCTCTGGCATTTGTGCCTTGATTTACATATGCTATTTGTTATTTGGTATTTAATTTGGAAAATAAAATATGATTCTAATTTATGTAAGAAGGTGGTTAGATTTATTTTCCACACATCCATAATCAATTCATGAACAGCATGATAAATATGTAGGGTATAACTTCAATACTTAATAAAGAAAATTATTCAAATTAATAATGAATATAAAATTGTTTGATTTTAATGAAATCAATTCATTATGATTTATAAAGCAAAAGAACAGGCCTTTATTTGAATTAAAAAATAAAACGGAACTAATGCATTACAAGCAGCAAAATGAATATGAAATAAAATGGTTTGTCAGTGATTCAAGAAGTAAAAAGGTGGCTTGTATTCAACAAGTCTTTTCTGCTCTACATGTGATCCATGGAACATGCAGAAAGCCAGGTCAGGATCCAGCCAAAAACTTTTATTGTTCCAATACAGCAACGAGTGAGGGTGGAAATAATTTCTTCCTATATATTTAAAATATCAATAATATCACCAAAATGACAAACCCAAGAAGTAGGATGATGGCTCGCATTAGTAACATTCTGAATGATAATGATATAGTGATCATTGTGTTTGATTAATAAAGCCCAACTTATAAAATAGATGCTTAACGTAATGACCTGATCATATCAAATTAAAATCAAACTTACTTGGAGCAAATGTACTTCAATTCAGTTATATAATTGTAATAATAATTATACCTTATGTTATGCCCTTCCAGAATACAAATATAAAATACAAGATTTAAATTAGAATATATTTATTTTTCTTATTAACCTTTGGTAAAACATTAATAAATATGATCAATAGATAAATATTTTTGTGTAAATTAAATAAACTTGTCAGGAGCATAGTGGTTATAAACTGAGGAAATAATACTTATCAGCCATTGGTAAAATAATATCAAACAATAAATAAATCTTTCAACTCAATAATTAATAGAACCATATTAATTTAATTCTAACGGGAAATGATTAAGCTATAAAATTTAATGCAATACCATTTTCTTAGGGTGAGTTTAAATGAAAGCGATTATTATCGAGTTGAAAGTATTATTGGCATATTATCGCAAATAAATGATATTAATAATCATTCAAATAAATATAATTAAAATTAGTTAAAATGAACCACCATAGTAGAAGAAAAGAAAGTTAACAATATATTAATTTTAAGACTAGAGATAATAGAATAGAGAATTACTATTACAGATTTTAACAGATTATAAAGTGAATAAACAATTTTAGACAGTAGTTAATGTAAATTATGATTTTAGATAGAGTCAATGAATAGACCAGATGTTTGCAGTTTATAAAGTAAAAAAGTGTTACCAGTCCTTCCATGGCTTGCTCATAGATTCATAATGACAGAGTCCAGTTCGGTTTAGGAGACAACATAGGCCTCACTTGATTCATGTGAATTTCATTTATGGATTAGTTTCCTTCCATATTTTGGTGGCTTATAATTGGTATTGAAAATTCTGTTCAGCTACAACATTTTGAAGATTTGTGGAGAACTTCGGGGTCCAGCAATCTGATCCCTGAAGTTAGCCACATACCATGGTTAAAATACTATTAAAAATAAAAATTAAAAAGGACATTGTTTCTAGTGGCAACTCCTCTTAATTTAATAGTAATGACTCTTTTTATAGAAACATTTCTGGGCTATTTATACTTTTTCCTATGGTTTCTCACCCATTCTGATCTTTATGCCTTAAGGCTAGAGCTTTTACATTATTACAATCCAAAATTTTCTCTAATTGATTTCTGATCCATTCCTCTGATAAGACTTCCAAATTCATTAACTTTGAATCATTTTCTATTTAGAAAATGGGTTTGTAAAATCTGAACAAATGATTTTAATTTAGCACCATCCTTAAAATTTTAACTTATCATTTTAATTAATTAATAAAAGATGCCCTATTGTCTTTGGGAAAGGACAATCTGAAAGCTCATTGAAGGAATGTAACTTTTAATCATATAAATTTGAACAAAATAGTAAAGTATAAAATAAAACATTCTGATGTAATGAAACTTCATAATGAATATATATTTAACTATTTACAAATATGTATATACACACAATCCACATCTTTACAATACATATATTTTCATGAATATTTTATTACAAGGTAATTAATAATATTAGCAAATTTAAACTTAAGATAATTAGCCTGAATAAACATTTAAAGAATAACCTCAGTTTTAATGAAAGCCAGCATATATTGAAGATAGTATAGAGTGTCATTACATTTGGAAATATTCACTGTTAGTGACAGGGTTTGAATTAGGTTAAAGGTAAGATCTCATGAAGCTTGGATCGAACTTAGATCTGACAGCTTCAATATTTAATATTATTCTGCTAATTGCTGTGGGACTAGGATTATGATGATGGAAGGTGACTATTAAAAGGTTAGAATCAATGTAGCTTATCTCAAATGATTGAAGCAAGTAGGCTGGGTTTATAACCAGACCAGAAACAGTTTATGATGATGATTCATCTCTGAAGCAGACACAGAAGCTTTGCCTATTCAGATGAGATGAAGAATCAATTTTAGATTTATTGTATATTTTTGTTTTGAGGAGACCAGGTACATGTGGCTGCATAATATGTATCCATTTGTTGAGCTGGTGATTTTTAGTAGCTGAGTTCAAATTGTGGACATTGAGTGCCACTATTTTTAGCTTCATATCAATTGTGAGGAAATATATAATAGTTATGTAAGTGAATATAGATTTACAAGGATCTTATTACTTACAAACTGTTGTCTATTAGAAATCAGGCACTAGGAAGTATTTAAATCTTAGGTATTTTAGCTCTTGAATATGGTTGACTAGGATAAACTTTTGCAGTATAGCTTTCTTGGTGCGATTGAGCTTGGTATTGGCTCACATGATATTACATTTAAATGTAATCTTATACATTTATTTTGATTATTATTCAGATTTCAAGCAGATGAATCCATGTGGCTGGTTGTGGGGGATGAACCTCCATGAGCAGTTAATTATTATTATTAACACACACTGGTGAATGGGAAGGATTATTTTAATTTTAAATATCACATTTATCAAATTTAATATTTTTTAAATAATTGTAGAGAACTATAAACAACTTAAAAAATGACTTGCTGTTTGTTTCTCACAGGTAACTCAAATATATTTAGCCAATACACTAGCATTGAAGGGAACAATAATTATGATAAGGAGTTGTATGGTTTTGAATTTACTTGTGATTGTCTAGCAACATCAAAGTTTAATTTTTCCACTTGTACTTGATTATACTCAATTAATTCCGTTTGCTTAAACCATAATTATGTTTACATATTCCCCATGCTATTTCTGTATTAGTTTAAGCAAATTGCCTAATTATAGTTTTTTGTGGAACTTTATTCTTATTTATATTCTCCCAATAAAAGTTATCAATAGTTGTAGTCTTTTTAATGTAATTAAGATCAATTTATTTTATTTATATACTAGGCTCACATCAGCCCCAAGTTATCTTTTAGAAAATCTGTTTCTCACTAATTAACTTTACTTATCCAAAACAATAATGAGGAATATGTATCTTTACCATAATAGATTTAAGGGCATTATATGCATTAGTCTATAAAACATAACGATTTGTTTTATAGTTGTGGCAATCTTTTTTAAAATCTTAAACAATATACTAAAGGAAAACTTTTACTTTTTTATTTTTTTGTAACGATACATGAATAACGCTTCCGTGTATTATTTTTGTACAATATATTTGGCAAAATAAAAAAGCCCCATATAATATTGATTTAGTTGAAGTAATCATTGAAATTGTCCATCTTTCAATTTGTAAAGAATAGGCGCAGCATATTGAAATCTAGGTTGCAATCAATACCTAAGTTCTATTTTTATTTAAAAAACCATGGAAAATATTTAAATTTATTTATTATCTCATATTGATAACTGTAATATATATATACACAGAGAGAAAGAGAAAGAGAGAAGAGAGAAAATGTCAAATCAATTTGTTTTTCAAATAAACCTTTAAGAAATTTATAGACTAATAATAATAACATATCTGAAACAACAATGTTCATTACAGAATTAAAATTGGCAAAGCTTTATTTATTTAGAAATAATGATTTCCTTTTCTTACTAATTATTTTAGTATATTTTCAACGCTGCTCAAATCAATATTATTTTGCGATAAAACATAGATTTATGATTTTTTTTTTCTGATAAAATAAAAATGAAATCTCTCCTTACAATTTATTTTTATCTACTGTATTTGCAAAATATTGATTGTAATAGGAAAAAATCAAAGCATTTTATTGTTAAAATAAATGCAAACTGCCATCGTCTAAACTTCAAGACTTTTTATTTACCACTAAAAAATTAAATGTTTCTCGTGGATGGTTTTTTATTATGTTTACTAATTCTTTAAAAATATAATTTCAAAAGTTGAGATTTTATATTTTACGATATAGTTAAAAAAATAGGTAAGAAATATAACTTGAAGTACATAATATACTGATGGGGTTTTATGTTAAAAAACCAAAAAAAGTCGTATTTGAAACTCAAAATATTTCTTCCACTTTTAAATTTACCATGTTTTTTTTTTCGAGATGATTATCCATTAAGTTATCTATTAACTACACAGAAAAAAATATAAGGTAAGTTTAGACGATATTAAAGCATAACATGTAATTCAACTGTAGCTTATACCTACATAACTATGAGCTATGCATTGCTCAGAAATTGCAACCTGATTGTTAGAATTAAAATTATGGTGTTCAGTCTTAAATAATATAAAATGTAGAATATATAAAAAAATGTTTAAACTTGTTTCTGCATACAGTAACCTGTGTGCTATTACTAACAGTTAAATATATAGTTGAAGGGTGCTTGAAAGTCTGAGTTCAAATTCCCTATATTTAAAATTCAGCTCCAGGTTTATAAAGAATGCCTGTATTTCAAATATATATATAATTATTCAAGTTATCTTTGGAAAAAAAACTTAATTTTAAGACAGTATGTTATTTGCTTATATTGAATGTTACCTCTCTCTCTCTCTCTCTCTCTCTCTCTCTCTCTCTCTCTCTTTATATATCTCTATATATATATATATATATATATATATATATATATATATATATATATATATATATATATATATATATATATATATATATATATATAATGATGAGTATAAAATATCTTGATCTGATTTTATGAAGAGAAGGTACTAAAATTAATAATAAAATGGAGTTGAAACCATTATCAATTAGAGGGGTTGTGCATCCAAATTCAAATGTTCCACTTACCTAAAGTATTCATTTATTATTAACACTTGTAAAAAGCACATGCACAATAGCTTGAAAAGGCTGACCTTTAATGTATTACAATCTATAAATTGGCTGGATTTAGAACATTTCTATTTAGAAATGATGTTTTGTGTAAATTTGAGAGTGATAAAATGGTTAATATTGAAAGATATGTCAATGATTTATTAGGTGTGGGATATAGTAGAAAAAAATATTTTATGTGCACTATATAGGTTTAGAAATAGATGGAGAAGAGATAATATGGAAAAGAAAATGTGGATAGCATTGCCTTATGTAAATGATATTGTTTGTAATAAGATTACTTTATTGGCATCTACTGATTTTAATGTTGCATTTAAAGTGTTTGTAAATACTGGAAGATTGGTTATTAATGGTAAAGATTGTATTGATAAAAGCAACAAATGTAATATTATATATAAAGTGGTATGCCATTGTGGATATAGTTACATCAGGGAGACTAAATGTGCATTGAAAAAGAGGATTAGGGAGCATTAATTATTATATAATAAGTTGCATTATTCTGCAGATAGGTATAAATCTGTTTTTGCAGAACATGCAGTGATTTATAATGGAGAATTCTGCTTTGATAGTGTTTTTATTTTGCATATGGAAAATGATTTGAAGGAAAGAAAAATTAAGGAGTCATATTTTATAAATAGTACAGATAATGTATTGAATAAACAGTTTAATTGTGTTAGTATTCACAATTTATGGAAAGTATGTAATTCACATGGGAGCGTTACTGGTGTGAGAGTTTAATAAGATTTAAATATTAATGTATTGCTACTTCAGATGGCGGAATAGATGAAGTGGCTATAGTAAAGAATATTAATCTTCAATTTTATATAAGAATTTAAATTTTTTTTTTTGTAGTTTTATTCCATTTGTTTATATATGTATATGTGTGTGTGTGTGCTAGTCCATCGAAATATCGGTATGTAATGGAAAATAATACATGGTTCAGCCCAAAAACTATTAATTTATCTACATCATACAACCGTGAAAACATTATATATATATATATATATATGTATATAATATATATTAAATATATATATATATATTAATAGAGAGATCTGAATTCAGAATTTTTTAGTCTATTCATCCTCCACTCTATCTCAAGCCACCAATCTACATGATCATACATATGTGAAAAAGATACATGATCTCCAATGTATGTATTTTGTGCAGAACCAGTTCTCATCAGTTGGGTTAGATCATAATCTTTCACACATATATACAATCAGTATTTGGTTTATATTAAGATAGTGATTCATCAAACATTAATGGATAGACTTAAATCTTTCACCCTGATGATGAATCACTCAAAGTCTTTGCTGGTTTTGATATTATAGTCATCCCCATGTAGATATAGGAAACATTCAGTATAAGCAAGTGATATACTGTGTTAGAATTACATTACATATAGCTTGGGAAATAGATTACATCTTAATATAAATCCAGCCTATCTCTCCATTTCTTAATATATAAATATATATATATATTGTAGCCCTTGGATTTGTCCAAGGCTCCATTTTTTAAGTTAGCTATGAAAGAGAAGGTTCTATCCAAATTTTCCTCATAATATATGTATTTTTTTTTCTGTGTAATAAGAAAATTTAAGCCAAGACAGAGTTTGAACCCATATTTATAAGGGATTGCATATGTTTGACTAGTGAGCAATCTAAAAATTTATTGTTAATGTGTTTATAACCAGAGGATTGTTTTATTTTAATTTATGGGTTAAATTGATATTAAAAAAATATTAGAAAAGCAGGATTTATATGTTTGTTGATAGGTTAACGGAGAAGAGGAAGATGTGTGACTATTGAAAACTACATTGGGATAATGATGATGAATAGTCATTATTTTATGCTAGGTTAGAAATAAATAATTTATGGAAATAAATAATAATAATAATATAGGTAGAATAGTTGTAATAAATAAAGATTAAGGCATTAAAAATCTAAATTTAAAGAAAAGTATATACCTGCGATGTGTGTGTATATATAATTTAATTGTAGATCTTGATGGTACAATGTAAAATTAATAATCATTTCTTACATGATGTAAAGCAATTTTAAATAAGAAATTAAAATCTTTTAAATAAGTTTAATATTAGCAGTCAAATTTAATGTCAAGTCTGAGTTTGAAACAGCTGCAATATATTGTGTTTCACTATTAAAGGGAAAAGTAAGATTATTTTAGTGTGTATTATCTTACTCAGTTAATTATCATTCCTTAAAATACACAGATCCTACTAAGGAATTTAAAGGGACCATTAATTTAGGCCATTAACGGTGAATGGTCAATTCTGGTCTGTCAAAGTGTAAAAAATTAATTGGCAATTAAATGTTAGATTGTAAAATTAATCTGTCTATTTGACTTGAAATTTATGCCTGGTTTTTCTGAAGGGGCAACAGGTTGGATTTAATTGAGAGGGGGTGGAAATGTCAATTAATTACAGAGATAAAGGACGTCTCTATAAAAGCTGTGTTAAAAAAAAAAGAAGGGGACTTGCTGGTATTTTTAAAACTTATCTGTAGCAGTTTTCCTTCATTGACTAAAAGAAAACTGTGTTATAAAATTGAAAATCATATTTATTATACTTTGTCTCTTCAGAATAATTCGACTAAATATAACAATGTATAGTGAGTAAATTTTAAGGGGGCACACACTTGGAACCTTCCAGAAGTTGACTATTCAACAGATGTAATAAAAATTTAAACCGCAGAAGTTAAAACTTGAGTTTGATATCGTTCATATATATATGCAAATAGTAAAATTTAGACTCAAAAGTTTTAATGCATATATAAGTCAATTTAAATCTACAGAATGAAAGTAAAAGTGGAAAAGGACAATCAAAAACAGACTGATATTGTGAAAAAGTTAAATGAAGGCTGTTTAGCTGAAACTTGCAGAAAATTACAAAGTTTAAAGGTAATCTACTTAGATATGGAAATGAGGAACTCATTCAGCAAAATAGAAATTGTATATGTGAGAGAAAAGGAACCGAACACTATCAAAAGAACTTTTTACAACAAGGACTTTATATGCTCTCATAAACCGGTCAAGAAAAAAAGGAAAAAAGGAGAAATCAGGAACCTGGAAGAACACCTGTTAAAAGACTTGTATAAGTATAATTTTTATTATTATTATTATGATCGCTTTTTATGTGTGTAGGACATTTAATATATATAGAAAAAAAAAAAAAAACGAATTTCTTTCTTTATAGTGTATATCACGTATAGCATTTTTTTTTTTAAAAAAAGAAGGAAAAAATATTAATTCATGTAATCACTATTGCATTATTTTGGGGGTAGAAATTGTTTTCATATGATTTTATATATGTTTATTTAAATGCTTTCGCTATTGTGGTTATTTGGGGTAGAACTGATATGCCTTATTTAAAATGCTTTACAAACAATGTTTTTTTTTTCCCTCAATTTAAAAAAAGGGAAAACAATTAATTAAGAGATAGAGTTATTAGCATCAGAAGTTATTATCGAATGATTAGATTTATAAATGAATTGCTTGTTTATTGAGTATCATCATCATTTTTATTGTTTTTATAAAAGTGCCTGGAAATAGTTTTGAGAATTTTGTGCGCATTTCTTATTGCTTATTATTATTATTGTTATCATAGATTTAAGGCCAGAAACAAGCTGATTTATGCTTGGAAAATTTATGGGCTCATGTTCCAGTACACTAATTTGCAAGAATATTAAGGTTGTGAAAGTTTTACTTGTATAATTTGATGTTTCGACCTGTGTGTGTGTGTGTGTGGATAGACAAAGATCTCCACAAATTCAGTGAAGTTTAACTCACTGAGATATATGCTATATTCAGAAAGTATTTGAACCCAGTGGAAGAGTTTTCCCACTTAAGTATGCTCTACACCGTAAGAAGGTTTCTTGTTTTGATGGCCAGAGGTATTTGGCATACCTATGTTTTTTATATGACTAGCGATAAAAAAAAATCCTAGCATATCTTAACCTTAGTGAAAAGGTTCTCTCTTATTCGGGTCACTGCCTGCCTCATATTAATATTTGATATTCCTTACGTGTGTATGAGAGGATAGCCATGATGAGCATTATTATAAGTATTGGATACCAGGTCGCAAACTCAACTTAATGTCTGAATGAATGCAGATAATGTATGTGCAATTGGTGTATTTGAATATTGTTTTTATAGATTGGATTTAGCATACGAGCCAGAAATAATTAGGTTAATAACTGTTAAGGGTTAAATAAAACGTACGAATGATTGGGCATAAGCAATGCGTATATAAATGTATTTAATAAATATTTACATGGCCAGCTGAGAACTTCGCTGGAAAGGTAGTATTGTTAAAATATTATTATGTTATAAGAACATGAACATAGAGAGTGCACTAGGATGATGTTTGATCTTAATGCCAATTTATTTGCAATAACTTAGTCTTACTATTATTAAGATATCTCTGTTGTAAAGATTAGGGCCAAAGAATATTTAATCAGGATGATCGGATAAGATCAAGAAATTTGCAAGGGAATATTACCTTTAGATTTATTAAACAAAATTATTAAATTTAATTAGAAAAAAAAAATCGATTACGTATTTTCTAAAATATATCTGTAGTAAAAAGGGAAAGCATTGAAAACGGGAAGAAATTGGTATTTACTATATTTAAGGTAAAAAGAAAGTGTAGATATAATGTAATGTATATGTTTTTTTTTTTTGTATTGATTGAATTATAGTTTGTCAAATAAAATTTGTTATTTGTTTTAAATAAAAATTTGCGTGTGTCTCCATGTTTTTGTGGGTTATTATTATCTAGATATTTCCAATCCAATCATACGTCAATATCATATTAGTAATATTTGAATTATCATGTACGTAATTAATATTTAGTAAAATTATTTAAAAGGTTAATTTAAATGCATAAAATTACCAAATAATTTAATATTGTTTAAATATAAATCGAGAATAGAGATGGTATTGAGTGATAGCGAGTGCAGAGGGTGGGCATAAAATCCTTTCCCCATCCGTTGTATTCAAACCTCTCTAGATGCATTTTATTTTATATGGTGTTATTATAATTGCGACTATGTTTTATGATGTGTTTATAAAGATTTAATAAGCTTAAATATTCCAGCTTTAATGTAAATTGATATTAGATTGCATTAAAGACAACCGAGATCACCTTGGAGGCGATCAAGAGAGGAATGTTTATCACCAATAACCCATCGCAGCTTATTCGATTTCCACACCTAATTGTTCGAAAAACCCTGAGAAGAGATTAGAATGAGAGGAGATGAGCTAGCAAAGATGTAGAATTTAATGATAAAATAAATAATAGTGTAATAGACATATGGACGTGAAATTGATGAAGGGATGGATCAGGAAGGTGGAGATGAATATAGAACTTTATAATTAGAATAAAATTTAATTGTAGCTTTAATCATAGTGAATGTGATTATGCTGAGAATAGCCTGGAATTCTTAAAGATATTAATATTGTCAATTTTAATGCGTTCTCAGTGTTCTCTAAATTAATTATGTATTAACCCATTCATGAAATATTATTACTAAGAGTATTGTATTGAGATTTCACCTCTATATTTTATTGGAGCTGCAATTTGGCGCCCTGGCAAATAAGCTTATAAATGTTCTGTATCATCATCATCATTTCAGTAGGCCTCAGAAATAGTGTCAGCTGGGAATGATGAAGTATCCATCGATCCATTCTTAAAATGTTGTAATTGGCATGCAATTTATCTGCAAATGTGTAAATGCCATATAGTTTGAATATAATATAATTAATCCATAACGTGGATGTGCGATCATTTGAATAAAATTCTCATTGGTTATAATAAAGTTATAATTAGCTTAAACTATCCCATAATATATATGATATTTGGAAGCTCTCCCAATCGTTTAGTTATGTTTGAAATTCATTGGGGATGACCGATTGAGAGATTGCAAAATGCGTTTCATGTTACTTTAATAAGTTTATATAAAGTTAACAAAATAAAGAATAACTTTTTATGTGTTTGAATTGTTTTTATATAGTTACAATTGGCCTGTAACGCGGTCGCACAAAGGAGGTTAAATTTAATTTATACGTATGAAATATATTAGTCTATGCCTCATATTTAAGAAATTATCAGATTAAATCTATACTTAGAAATTATTTAATCTATACCTATTATACTAGAATATATATAATTGATGCATTGCCTATTTAATTGATACTTAAGAAATGCATCTGTCGTTAATTTATATATTTAAGAAATCTTTATTTCTCTAAATTTTTATTTAGTTAGAAATGACCTTGACCTTCTTCATCTTCATTTTTCTTTTAAATTTTTCGTTAGTTAGAAATGGCTACAACGTGGAAGCCTATTAAACATCGATCCCCTAGCCCAAAACTTACTCGTTTAACAAAGAAGGGATTCATTTGGTAAAAACTTATTTCTTATGAATTTTTTTTTTAATTGTCAGCATCTTCATTATTTCTTTTAAATTTTTCGTTAATTAGAATATATA
This sequence comes from Epiperipatus broadwayi, assembly GCA_028023455.1. Classification (NCBI taxonomy): domain Eukaryota; kingdom Metazoa; phylum Onychophora; class Udeonychophora; order Euonychophora; family Peripatidae; genus Epiperipatus; species Epiperipatus broadwayi. The sequence goes on from JAQFVV010012401.1 coordinate 16,296,808, forward strand.
TATATATAGAGAGAGAGAGAGAGAGAGACAGACAGACAGACAGACAGACAGACATACAGATAGACAGATAGACAGATAGATAGATAGATAAATAGATAGATAGATAGATAGATAGATAGATAGATAGATAGATAGATAGATAGACAGATAGACAGACAGACAGACAGAAGATAGATAGATAGATAGATAGATAGATAGATAGATAGATAGATAGATAGATAGATAGATAGATAGATAGATAGATAGATAGATAGATAGATAGATAGATAGATAGATAGATAGATAGATAGATAGATAGATAGATAGATAGATAGATAGATAGATAGATAGATAGATAGATAGATAGATAGATAGATAGATATGCAATGTCTGATCGTGTGAGGGATTAGATTGATGTAATGTCTACATGGATGTGATTATCATATAAAATACATTAAGAGCTTTGAACATTCCGTCATCAGTTTTTCAATGAAATAGATGGTTGAATATCTGGAAGAGTGAAAAGATTGAAGTTTCTCTATTAAAGTTTGAGGAATTGCTATCTCAATGTAAACAGACCATTGATTGTAAATATGTGTAAGAAATTATGATCTGCTCCAATTAAAGAATGCTGATTCTGCACAAAATACATATATTGGGGATCTATTTTTTTCACATATGTGAGGTCTTGTATATTGGTTGCTTGAGATAAGGTAGAGATAGAATAGACTGAAAATCCTGATTTCAAATCCCTCCATTAACAACTTGATTTATATTTTTATAAATGCGTTTTAAAAAAAAAAAAAAAAATGAAATAAAATATCACACTTTTTTCTAAGTTGTTTTCCTGAGTGCTAATGATGTGTATATTTTAAATAAACGTTAAATATTTTTCAAGTTTTTAAAAT